>NSJW01000910.1:0-291455 GCA_019955255.1 Castanospermum australe | reverse complement strand
AATCCTTGACACTGGATATCATTTAGATTTTATTAGAAACTTTGTATGTACCTAGTATAACTAGGAATTTAGTTTTAATTTCTAAACTTGATAAGGCTGGATATTCCTTTAGATTTGGTAGTGGTTGTTTCAGTTTGTACAAGCACAATCATTTGATTGGCAATGGTACCTTATGTGATGGATTATATAAATTATGTCTTGATAATCTATATGCTGAAACACTTATAACCTTGCATCATAACGTTGGCACTAAACATGCCTTAATAAATAAACGTTCTGCTTACTTGTGGCATAAACGTTTGGGACATATTTTCAAAGAAAGAATGGAAAGATTGGTAAAGAATGAAATCCTTCCGGATTTAGATTTTACTAATCTGAATGTATGTGTGGATTGTATTAAAGGTAAACAAACAAAACACACAAAGAAAGGAGCCACAAGAAGCACTCAACTTCTTGAAATTATACACACTAATGTATGTGGGCCTTTTTGATGTTAACGTTTTCAATAAAAGAAAGATACTTTATCACCTTCATTGATGATTATTCACGTTATGGTTATGTCTATTTGTTCCATGATAAATCTCAGGCTATAAATGCTTTGGAGATTTATATTGATGAAGTTGAAAGGCAATTAGATAGAAAGGTGAAAATTATCAGATTTGATAGAAGTGGATAGTATTATGGAAAGTATGATGAAAGCGGACAACATCCGGGTCCATTTTGCTAAATTCCTTGTAAAGAGAGGCATATGTGCTCAATACACAATGCCAGGTACACCACAACAAAATGGTGTGTCAGAAAGGCGTAATAGGACCTTGTTAGATATAGTTAGGAGTATGTTAAGTAATTCATCTTTACCTATTTCGTTGTGGACTTATGCTCTTAAAACTGCCGTGTATCTGTTGAATAGGGTTCCTAGTAAGGCAGTTCCAAAGACTCCTTTTGAACTGTGGACTGGAAGGAAACCTAGTCTAAGGCACCTGCATGTTTGGGGTTGCCAGGCAGAAATTAGATACTATAATCAACAAGAAAAGAAACTGGATGCAAGAACAATCAGTGGATATTTCATTGGTTATCCAAAAAAAATCAAAAGGGTATAGGTTTTATTGTCCTAATCATACTACAAGGATTATTGAAACTGAAAATGCTAGGTTCATTGAGAATGGTGAAGTTAGTGGGAGTGAAACACCACGTAAAGTGGAGATTCAAGAATTGAGAGTACAAGTTCCCTTGACTTGTGTCTCTAATAAAGTTGTTGTTCCTCATGTTGTTGTACCGATTAATAATAATGAAGAACAACAAATAAATGATCCCATTGCTCACAATGAAATCATAGTAAATGAATCGAATGAGGCCATAGTAGAAGAACCACAACAAATAGCATTAAAAAGATCTCAAAGAGAAAGGATATCTGATATTTCTAATGATTATGTGGTACATCTACAAGAGTCTAAATTTGACTTGAGAATGGAAGATAATTCAGTTACGTTTTCACATGCCATGAATAGTAATAATGGTGAAAAATGGTTAGATGCCATGAAAGAAAAGTTGAAATCTATGGACCAGAATGAAGTTTGGGACCTTGTTGAGTTACCAGAAGGTTGTAAGAGAGTTAGATGTAAATGGGTCTTTAAGACTAAACGTGACTCTCATGATAACTTAGAACGTTATAAGGCCAGACTAGTTGCAAAAGGATTCACTCATAAAGATGGCATTGAGTATAAGGAAACCTTTTCACCAGTCTCCAAGAAAGATTCTTTAAGAATCATTATGGCATTGGTGGCTCATTATGATTTAGAGTTACACCAAATGGATGTGAAAACTGTCTTTCTAAATGAGAATTTAGAAGAAGATGTGTACATGGACCAACCAATGGGGTTCATAGAAAAAAGAAAAGAGCACATGGTGTGCAAACTTAAGAAATCAATATACGGACTTAAACAAGCTTCACGACAATGGTACCTTGAGTTTAACGATACCATTATTTCCTTTGGATTTAAAGAAAATACCGTCGATCAGTGCATATATCTAAAGGTCAGTGGGAGCAAGTTTATATTTTTGATTCTGTATGTTGATGACATCTTGCTTGCAACTAATAATCTTGGTCTTCTGAGTAAGACTAAGATATTTCTCTCCAGTAACTTTGAAATGAAAGATATGGGTGAGGCAACCTATGTGATTGGGATAGAGATATTCCATAACAGATCACAAGGATTGTTAGGCTTGTCTCAGAAAGCATATATTAATAAAGTTTTAGAGAGATTTGGAATGGAAAAGTGCTCATTATCTCCGGTTCCAATTCAGAAAGGAGACAAATTTAGTCTCATGCAATGTCCTAAGAATGATTTGGAACAAAAAGAAATGGAAGCAATTCCATATGCATCGCTTGTTGGGAGCTTAATGTATGCTCAGAGTTGTACGATACCAGATATCAGTTTTGCAATTGGAATGTTAGGAAGATACCAGAGTAATCCCGGTATGGATCATTGGAAAGTTACAAAGAAAAGTTCTGAGATATTTGCAAAAGAACAAAGAATCACATGCTTACTTATAGGAAATCCAATCACCTTAAGGTCATTGGATATTCAGATTCAGACTTTGCCGGATGTGTGGATACAAGAAAATCCACTTTTGGCTATTTATATCTTTTAGTTGGAGGAGCTATATCATGGAAAAGTGCGAAGCAGTCTGTAATTGCTGCATCCACTATGGAAGTTGAATTTGTGGCATGCTTTGAGGCCATGGTTCAAGCTAAATGGCTACGGAATTTTATTTCAGGGCTTGGATTGATCGACAGTATTGATAGGTCGCTGAAAATTTATTGTGACAATTCCGCAGCAGTCTTCTTTTTTTAAAAATGATAAGTATTCCAAAAGTGCTAAGCATATGGAATTGAAATACTTTACCGTTAAATAAGAGGTTCAGAAACGTAGAATGTCGATAGAGCATGTTAGCACCGATCTTATGATAGCTGATCCCTTGATGAAGGGATTACTGCCCAAGACATTTACTGGTCATTTGTATAGTATGGGCATTATGTCAACTAATGACTGTTGATCATTATTATAATTATTGTCTATTGACGCTCTGAGCTCATTAATATATAAGTTTCTGAAATTTTCCTATTTTTCAAATTTATATATACATGCATGTATGAATGATGATGTTAAAATACAGAATTTGTCTCTAGTAGAGACATTATTGTTGAACATAATGTGTACTTCTTATTAAAGTATCATGTTTAGGAGAAAAGCTAATATAGTGGTACATGGAAGGAACTATGCCGATTTGATGGTGTAGAACCGCCATGACTCTTGTTAGTTTTATTCCTAATTATGAATTATGATGCAACTAATGTATAAAACTTTTAACCAAATTTATGCACATTAAAGTTAATGTTTTATTAAATCATGAAATGACATTTACCACATGAGCCAAGTGGGAGAATGTTAGAAATGTGTCTTATGTTTAATGGGAATTAAGCATGATTTAATTAAAACATATTAAGGGCTAAAAGGTAAATTTAGTTGTAAGTTAAGGGAAGTTATGAAAAGGGTAATTAAGTAATTGCTTGATGGGAGCAGTTACCTGATGGTTGTGGGAAGTTATCCTGGTTATAACTGATGGTTTTGAAATTCAAAATAAACAGATAATTGATGGTTTTAAATTTGAAAGAAACCAATAACTGATGGTTTTGAATTTCAAATGAAACCCCCATATATTCAGACTCTACCCATAAGGATACGCTAAGATTTATTTCCATCAGAAAGTGAAAAGCTTAAGCACAAAAGGGGAATGGACTGATAAAGATTCAACAGTCAAGAAAGTTTCAGATCTGAAGTTTATTCAGCAATATGGACAAAGGTCAATATTCATATTTTGATTTAATTCTGATGTATGTGAAAACCATGAATCCTAATATCCTAATTGTGTTCTAGTATGATAAACCATAATGTAAAGGATACAAATTTATATTTACAGATATGTGTATTATATCTTTTTTATTTGGTATATTATTTAAAAAATTTATGAAATCATTTAGTAAATACAAACAAAAAGTTTTTTTTTTCAAATTCTTATTATTCTCAATCTTTTTTATTATTATTTCCTTGTGCATTGCATGTGCATCAAGCTAAACATATACTTGAAACTTGAAAGTAATGTTGTACCCTAGCTGTAGCAATTTCAAGAAGTACATACTCAATACCTTACCAAAAAGGAGCCACCAACTGTTAGGAGAGCACCAATCCTATCTCCTAATTTTTCTTTCCTAACCTGAAAAATAATTACAAACAAAGCATGCAAACGAAATATAAGGAAGAAAAAAAATGAATCATCAAAGGAAAAAAATAAAGTCTTCAAAGAAAATAAATATAAAAAATAAACAAAATGAAAAATTATAAAGAAGAAGAATGTAAAATATAAGGAAGAATAATAGTGAACTATTAAAAGAAGAAAGAAGTCAATAATAAAAACAAAAATATAAATAATTTAACCTAAAATAAAGCAATATAGATAAAAGATAAAAAAAAAGTTTTTTTTTTCAAATTCTTATTATTCTCAATCTTTTTTATTATTATTTCCTTGTGCATTGCATGTGCATCAAGCTAAACATATACTTGAAACTTGAAAGTAATGTTGTACCCTAGCTGTAGCAATTTCAAGAAGTACATACTCAATACCTTACCAAAAAGGAGCCACCAACTGTTAGGAGAGCACCAATCCTATCTCCTAATTTTTCTTTCCTAACCTGAAAAATAATTACAAACAAAGCATGCAAACGAAATATAAGGAAGAAAAAAAATGAATCATCAAAGGAAAAAAATAAAGTCTTCAAAGAAAATAAATATAAAAAATAAACAAAATGAAAAAATTATAAAGAAGAAGAATGTAAAATATAAGGAAGAATAATAGTGAACTATTAAAAGAAGAAAGAAGTCAATAATAAAAACAAAAATATAAATAATTTAACCTAAAATAAAGCAATATAGATAAAAGATAAATAATCTGAAGACTTTTTCGTACAGATCTCTTTTGTTGAAATTTTTTTTTTGAAGTTAACTAATACAAATATTTATATCAAGACGTAATAATTAATTTTATTTAATTGGGCTTGTCGTAATTTATGTAGTCAGAATAAATTCCAGTGAGATACACCCTATTTATATTACTATCTAAAATCAGAATAAATATTTTATAGATAAGCCCAATTAAATTTTAGTCATGTTAAGAGAAGGAAGAATCACATAAACCCTTAGTTTGTGAGAATGAGTCAGTAAAATTACACAGCCATTTGTATCAGATTTTATAATACTTGTGTAATTAATATACAATAAAAAGGAAATAATGCAATGATTCTATTACATAATCTACATGATTCTAACATGATCCTAACATTATTCTAATTAATTCTTTACATATTCTAACCTAATCCTAAAATAATCCTAATTGATTTTTTACATATTCTAACACTTCCCCTCAAGCTGGAGCATATAAATCATATGCACCAAGCTTGTTACAAATATAACTAATTTGAGGACCTCTGAGAGACTTTGTGAATACATCTGCTAATTGATCATTTGAACTGATAAAGTTAGTGGTGATGCATTCAGATAAAATCTTTTCTCAGATAAAGTGGCAGTCCACTTCTATATATTTGGTCCTTTTCATGAAACACTGGATTTGAAGCAATGTACAGAGCTACTTGATTATCACAAATCAGTTGCATTTGCTTAACATCTCCAAATTTTAACTCTTGAAATAATTGTTTTCAGCCATAAAAGTTCACATGTTGCTAATGCCATAACTCGATATTCTACTTCTGCACTTGACCTTGCAACAACATCTTGTTTCTTACTTTTTCAAGATACTAAGTTACCTCCAACCATCACGTAATAACCTGTGGTAGAACGTCTATTTGAGGGAGAGCTAGCCCAGTCTGTATCTGTAAAACCAATGATTTGGGTATGTCCTTTGTCTTCATAGAGAATGCCTTAACCTGGTGCTCCTTTGATATATTTGAGTATTCTGATTGCAGCATCCAAATGACTATCACAAGGAGCTTATAGAAATTGACTAACTACACTTACAGCAAAGGAGATGTCTGGTCGAGTGATGGTAAGTTAGTTTAGTTTATCAACAAGTCTTCGATATCTTCCAGGATCCGACAAGGGCTTCTCCTTGTCCTGGTAAAAGCTTGATGTTTGGATTCATAAGAGTATCTATAGGTCGACAATCTATCATGCCAGTCTCCTCTAAAATATCAAGGGCATACTTTCTTTGAGAAATAGCAATACCAGTAGAGCACTGAGTGACCTCAATACCAAGAAAATATTTAAGGCGACTTAAGTCCTTAGTCTGAAAATGACGAAAGGCGTGTTGTTTTAGTTAATTGATACCATCTTCATCGTCACCTGTGATGACAATATCATCTACATATACTACTAGAAAGATACTCTGATATTGAGGAGAATGGAAGTAGAAAACAGAATGATCTGCCTCACTACGGATCAAGCCAAATTGTTGAATGACTGTACTGAACCGTCCAAACCATGCTTGCAGAGATTGCTTCAACCCATAAATAGAACGACGTAAGCGACAAATTAATTCAGACTCCCCCTGAGCAACAAAACCAGGAGGTTACTCCATATAAATCTCTTTAACAAGTTCACCATGTAAAAAGGAATTATTAATATCAAGTTGAAATAGAGGCCAATGTCGCATGACAGCCATGGATAGAAAAAGCCGAACAGAAGCAATCTTGGCAACAGGTGAAAATGCATCACTGTAGTCTAAACCATATATCTGAGTATATCCCTTGGCTACTAGGCGAGCTTTCAAATGGTTAATCTGTCCATCAAGGCCAACTTTCACAGCATACACCCATCGACACCCAACTTTGGACTTATCCTTAGGTAACAGAACTAAGTCCCAAGTGCCATTAGAGTGTAAAGTTTGCATTTCATCTACCATAGCCTGTCGTCACCCCGGATGGGATAGTGCCTCACCTGTAGTCTTAGGAATGGAAACAGATGACAAGGAGGTGACAAAAGAAAATATGGAAAGGACAAACGGTGATAGCTTAAAAAGGTATAAATAGGATGAGAATTACAAGTAGAACGAATACCTTTGTGAATGGCAATTGGGGGACTAGCAGGAAGCAAGACCTGGAGCGGTAAAGGTACTGGTTCAGGGTTAGAGTCTACCGGTACCACCATGGAAGTATCTTGAAGTGGAGTAGAAGAAGTGGCTTCGGTAGGCTGTCTAAGTAAGGGAACAGGAAGAACATCAGACACTGAAGAATGCTCAGCAGGAGAAGATGAGAAAAATGGTGACTCCTCAAAGTAGGCGACATCAGCTGAGGTGATATATCGGTTACTGTTTGGGTGAAAGCACCTATATCCATTCTGGAGACGAGAATAGCCGAGAAAGACACACTTGAGGGATTTTGCTTGAAGTTTGTACTATCCAAGGGTTAGATTATGAACAAAACAAGTGCAACCAAAAACACAAGGTGGAATGGAATACAATGGTTGAGACGGAAACAGAATAGATGAAGGAATTTGATTATTTAAAACAGAGGAAGGCATGCGATTAATCAAATCACAAGCAGTGAGAACTACATCACCCCAAAATCATAAAGGGACATGATTATGAATAAGTAAAGTTTGTGTTATTTCAATGCGATGACGATTCTTACGATTAGCAACACCATTTTGTTGTGGGGTGTGAGCACAAGAGGACTGGTGAAGAATACCCTGTGAAACCATAAAAAGAGGTAAAAGAAGAAGAAAAATATTCACGAGCATTATCACTATGTAAAATGCAAAGAGAAATATTAAATTGATTGCGAATTTCAGCACAGAAAGATTGAAAAATAGAAAAGATCTTAGCATGACTCTCTATTAAAAATAACCAAGTGCATCGGGAAAAGTTATCAATAAAAGTTACAAAATACTGATATCCCATAGTTGTGGGAACGCGACTAGGACCCCAAACATCCATATGTACTAAATCAACAGGGGACACAGCTCGATTATTGACACTCTTGGGAAACGAAGTGCAAATATATTTTCCAAGTTGACACAACTCACAATCTAAAGATGATAAAGACAACAATGTATGAACCATTCAGTGAAGTTTGGAGATACTAGGATAACCAAGGTGACTGTGGAGGAGAGAAGGAGAAACAGTAGAAGTAAAGGCAGCAGGTGATGAAGGTATGGTAAAATGGTAAAGCCCGTGAGACTCACGCCCTTCGTCAATCATCCATCCCGTATCCTGGTCCTGCACATAAACAGAATTATTAGTGAAAGTAACAAAATAATGAAAAGAGCTGATTAATTTACTGATAGAGATAAGATTAAAAGGACAACCCGGAACATAAAGGACAGAATCAAGAGTTAAAGAGGGTAGAGGACAAATTTGACCAAGACCTTTAGCCATAATTTTAGAATCATTGGCTAAGGTAACCATAAGGAGGGAAGTTGATTAACAAAGATGAGAGAAAATACAAATATTACCAGATTTGTGATCAGAGGCACCATAATCCAAAATCCATGGACCAAGGGAAGAATAGGTAAGGCAAGCAACAGAATTACCAGTCTAAGAAGCGGAGGTAAAGGTCGATGACCGAGCAACCTGATACCCTAGATAACCCTCATAAGCAGCAGCTGGAATAGTAACAGTGGGCATGTCCGAAGAGTCAAATGCCGAAACAGAAGAGTCTGACTAAGCAATATTAACTGTGCGAGGGGGTTTCCCATGGAGTTTGAAGCAATGTTCACAAGTGTGGCCAAACCTGTGGCAATAAGTGCACTGTGGACATTGACCTTTGCCACGACCATGAGACCCAGAATTGGCAGCAGCAATGGTGGACGAAGAAGCTAGAACAAAGGAGTCATTAATAAATGCAGTTGGAGCAGGGATAGACTGAGTAACTCGAAGTAGCCCAAGCAAAGACATCCTCCATATAGGGAATAGAAACACTAGCCAATAGTTGTTGGTAGAAAAAGTCGAGTTCAGGAGGCAAACCAGCTAATATGAGAAGCATGAACAACTTGTCATAGTTGGTTTCTTGCATTGCAATATCAGCAGTGATAAGAAGAAGTTCAGTGAACTTAGTACGAACACTCTGAATATGACCCAAATAGCCGGACATTGATTGATCTTGTTTGTGAATATTAAGCATATCAGAAATAACACCATAGAAGCGCTGAATATCATTAGTATACAGTAATTTGACTTTGGTCCATACCTCATGACAAGTCTGATACGGTCAAAAAAGAGGAAGAATCTCACGATCAATGTTATTCCAAAGGAGACTGTAAAGTTAAGCATTAATTACCTCTCAAATGTCTCAATCAGCCACAGGAATATTAGATTCTTTATTTGTCAGATGATCAGAAAATCTTTGACCTTTAAACCAGAGTTCAATTGCCAGAGCTCAATACATTATAGATAATAGATATAATAGATTTGATTGATCTATTTTTCTAATTTGTATAGGTAATAGTTTCAGTATATTTATGATTGAAAGATATAAAATATAAAAACCTTTAGAAGAATTTGGTAATTAATGATATAAAATTAATTATTAGATGCAATCGATGGATTGATTTAAAATTAAATTCATAATTAATAAAAATATGATAAATGAACTTTAAGAAATTTTAAGAGTGAAACTAGTCTGTCTGAAATTTTTGTAAAATAAATATTTGAGTAAGGAAAAAAGTTTGCATGCTCAAGAAAAAACTTTTAGAAGAATTATTACTCTTATATATTACTAGCAAATTCATAGAGTATCTCTCAATTTGCCTTTTTTATTTTAATTTGTATAAATATTTTTCTGTAACTAATATAATTAATTTTTCAATTAGTTAGTTATTAATTTGTTATATTTATAAAATAATATTAATATTTGAATAAAAATGAAAATAACTTCAAATGACTTTCTATAACATTGAAATGTGTTTAAGTTTTGAAAATAACTTTTTATAACTTCCTTAATTATTTTAGTTGACATTTTTATACTTATTTAAATTTGTAAAAGATTGAGTAATAATGACATTTTAAGAAGATATAAAATTAAAGATTAAATTAGGGAATCCCATTATAAAATAGTATGGATATAGATAATAGATAATGATTTCTCATATCATTTTTTATTATAATATTTTTATACTTTTCATAGTTATTTGTACAAAATTTTATTACAATTTATTATTGTGTTAATAAATTAATAGAATATAACTAGTGATTAAATTCAAGTGATTATGTGACTAGTTAAATTAATAACCTCAAATTGATATCTATGTTACGTGACTAATATAATAATGAATGGAATTATTGATTTGTGATTATATAATTTAATTGAATATTTTTGCTAACTCTCATTATGTGACGTAATATATGAATAAGTTTATTCTTTTTATCACTATCTCTTTTCTTTAAGCTTTCCATTAAATTGAACGACCTATTAATTAATCATACTATAATTTATAATATTGATAACATTTAAAACACGCATATATATATTTATATATATTAAACTTATCATTCAATTACTATTTACATTTAGCTGTTCATTCACATTAACTATTCATAATAGTACGTCAAAAGGGCTATGTGACCACTACTAAATTGAAAACATCATCTTCAGTGACATTTAATCCCTTTCCACTCCAATCTTCATAGTAGGATACATCTTTACTTGGTCCCTAGATTCTTTAGAAACACCACACTCAAAGGGGTTAAAATTATAAATTCTCAATAGTACTTTAAACCATATAAAATAGTTATGAAAACTATGGTGCTTCCAGTTGTATATCATATAGAAAACAATTTCATGGTGTATATTAATCTTCAGAATTTGAATAATTCATAACAATTTATCAAACCCTAAACTTACTATCAGTCACTTGGCCAACTCTAGACTTTCTACCTTAACTTATCAATCACTAGACTTCTTATCAATTACATGCTCACATGTTTTATTAACATCAAGATTAAATCCCCTTTAAATCATCTTTACTTACATGGTCCTATATCATAAGGCATAACCCTCTTTAACAGTCATAATCATCATCAATGCCTATTATTATAAGTGAAAATTCTCGCTTGACATAGAATGTCTCCTGAAACATAAGTGGCAATTCCATCCCTTACAGGTAGATTCCACTCCTCTTATCCACACTCTTAGTGGACTATATCCACAAAGAATCCCATAGACACATATAAGACTTTCATGAATCATGCGCCTTTGGATCATTTTCATAGTATTTTCTTTATCATTTCTTTTTTAATCTTTTCGGATCACCTTTTCTTTAGAAATCATTTCCAAGCTTACGTTATTTCTTTTACTTTATCTATAATGAGCATACAATTGATACAAGTGTGATTTTAAGACACTTAATACATTCATTGACCATTCATCATGCTAATAAAATGTTATATTAATAAAATGTGAGAACGATACAAAAGAGGCCTTTAGAAAAATATGATGATTAAATATAAAAAATTAATAATTGAATAAAATCATTGAATTGATATAATATTAAATTTATAATTAATCAAAATATGAAAAATGGTTTTTAGGAAATTTTTGTAAAATAAATGTTTTGAGCAGAAAAAAAAGTCAGAATATGCGGAAAAGAACTTATGAGGGGAACTATTACTTTTATATATTAAAATAGATTATTGACTTTTGTATTTTTCTATTCAAATTTAAAAGAAATTATTGTATGTATATATATATATATGTGTGTGTGTGTGAAGAGATCAATTTACATTAATGTAAGAATTTATTCTTAAATTTTTACACTAATTTCTAATTCTTAATTTCATTTTGATATAATGGTTGAACATCGTCCAATTTAATAAATAAAATGAATAAAAAATCTAATTTAAATGAAGAGAGATAATGATAATGCATATTTAATAAAGATAGAAAATTTAAAATTACTCTTTAAATTTTTCTTCCTATAAAATAATAGAAACACTTATTTTTAATACAAAACTTATACAATCCTTTCATTCATTACTAATAATTTATGTTTGGTATACCAAACAAAAATAATTTATGATGTTTGATGTAATATACTGATTTATGTGGAAAGATTAATAATTTTAGTATTAATATATTAAAAATTGAAAATTTATTAAGTATTAATAATTTTATGAAAAGATTATATTATGTTAAGTAATTAAAAAATATACTTATTTGGTAATTAAGTATTACTATTTTACAAAAAGAAGATTTTCAAGAATAATTTTTGTGTGATGATTTTAAAGAATAAATGTAAATTCTCTATCATCATTAAATACAAATTTTACCATTATCTCTTTTCATTTATGTTAGATTTCTTATTTTCTTTCTTCAATAATTTAGGTGATTTTTAAACATTAAATTAAATAAAATTAAAAGTTACAGATTAGTGTAAAAATTATTCTTACACTTGTGTAAATTAATCTCTCTCAATTTTATTTTAATTTAATAGTTGAAAATTACTTAATTTAATGAAGAAAGAGAGTAAGAAATCTAACATAAATAAAGAGAAATAATGGTAAAATCTATATTTAATGAAGATACAGAATTTAAATTTATCTTTTTTATAAAATAATAAAAAACTTATTTTAATAGAAAATTTCTACAATCTTTTCATTAATAATTATAATTATTAGTTTATAATGTTTTGTATAATATACCGATAAATTTAATTTTAATTTATTATTATTGTAAAATATTTTATACTATCATTTAGTCATGTGTTGTTGAATCATTAAAAAATTTTTATTAAAATAAAAATTACATAAAAACTTAAATACTTAATAACATATAATTAAATAATACTATATAAAACTTTACACAGTAGATTCAAATTAAATCCTATACCAATTTATATGGAAACATTAATAATTTTAGTATTCATTTATTAAAAATTAAAAATTTATTAAATATTGATATATATGTATGATAACATTATTTATTTAAAAAAACTAAGAAACCTACATATTTCATAGTTATTGAAAATATATTATAAATTTTCTATAAAAAATAATTATTTTTTAATTATTTTTCAAAAAGAAAATTCCAAAGATAAATTTAAATTCTCTATCTTCCTTAAATACAGATTTTATCTCTTTATTTAAGTTAAATTTCTTATTCTCTTTCTTAATTAAATTAGGTGATCTTTAACAATTATATTAAAATAAAATTAAAAATATTAAAAAAATACATTTTTACTAGTTATTGGAAATATTTTATAAATTTTTTTATAGAGAATATGTATTTCTTTTTATTATTTTTAAAAAGAAAATTTTGATGAATAAATTTATATTCTCTGTCTTCATTAAATACATATTTTATCTCTTTATTTAAATTAAATTTTTTATTCTCTTTTTTAATTAAATTAGGTGATTTTCAACAATTAAATTAAAATGAAATTAAAAGTTATAGATTAGATTATATATGAAAATGAAATTCACAGTTAGAGATTAGGTTATATATATGTGTGTGTCCTTGTATACTCAAATGAATTAAAATTGAAGTCTTAATTAAATCTTGTTAATTTTAAATTCAATTCACTTAATTTAATATTTGAGTATAATTTTATTATTATTATTATTATTATTATTATTATAACGTATTTTTACATAACTAAAATAGTTTAAGGTGAGAGTATATGAAGATTAAATTCAATATTTAAAATACAGCTAATTATATCAATGCAATTATATATTCTAAATTTTAAGTTTCTTTGTTGTCTAAAATGTATTTTATTAAATTTAAATTCAACTGTTGTATTGAAAAAAAAAGAGTTTAAATTCAATTCACTTGATAGTATTTAATGAATTAACTAAGTATATTTTTTTTGAAAAAAACACTAATTTTTTTCTTTTAACTTTACACCATATGCGTATCTTAACTTTAAAAACATACATCTCTTAACTTTATAATCATTATATGTATAATTGATTATGATAAAATTAGTTTTATGTTTGAATATATTAAATATAAAATAATTTTAATATAATATATCTTATTTGAACTGTATAAAAAAATTATTTTTATATAATAAATTACAAAAATAAATATGACATTGGTTTCAATAAAAAATTGATATACGTATATCTACAGTAACATTGGTAAGACTCTTGTTATTTTCCCAAAAGAATCTGTTTTGAAAATTTAACTTAAAAAAAAGTCATTCTTCATGTATAAAAAATAATCTTAAACTATAATTCATTTCAAATAATCAATATCAAACAAATTTTAAAAAGGTAAAAATAATTTTTATTATAAAAAATATGTTTTTTCAAAAAAAAAAATCCCAAACAAGCATAATAATAAGGTCACGTTAAGGTGCATTCTCATTAGTCGTTCCCTCATGGTCACAGGACAAAACTGAAAAGAAAAATAATAATTGTTTATTTTTTTAACTCATATTCGCATTTTAAGTTTTATAAATAATACATATTTTTTGTTAAATATTAATAAAATTATTAAAAAATAAGTTAAGAGAATATAATATTATTTAAAAATAATAAGTATTTATTAAAATATATTAAATAATTAAAATAAAAATATTAAGTAAAAATATTTAATATTTTAAAAATTCAAAAATATTTAATATTTTTTAAGTAATTATTCATAATAAATATTTTTATTATTTTATTTAATATTTTTATTAAATATTAATAAAAATATCAAAAACATAAGTTAAAAGAATATAATGTTACTAAAAAAATAAGTATTTATTAACAAATGTATTGATTAAGGAATTAAAATTAAAAAATATTAAATAAAAATTTAAAATATTTACTATTTTAAAAATTTAAAAAATATTTAATATTTTTTAAAATAATTATTCATTAAAAAAAATATTAAATATTTTTTAAACAATTGCTAATCCCCAAAAAGTTAATTCAAGAAAATAAACAAAAACAAAAAGTGAAACATAGATGTAAAAATCAGACATAATGGAGTGAGGCGTACAAAATAAAAAAATAAAAAAAAAGATGTATTATCGGATTCGAAATGAGGTTGAAAAATAGTTTATAAGCGTAGTTGAGATCCGCTGCCAGTCTCTCTTTCTCTATCTCTCTCAAGGTTCTCTGTCCCTTATCAGCTCCCGTTCTCACTTTCTGGCTTTCTCGCTGATGCCCAGATTTTCCCACCAGCCGAGAAAGAGATAGAAAGTCCGAGAAAATTTTCAGAGAGAAAAGGCGAAGGGAGATAGACACAGAAAATTTCAAGACAGCCAGGGCTTTGGAGTCTCAATCCAGAATCCATGGCTTCAACGCTATTTATTGCTACCGTTTTCGATCTGAATCTCCGCCTCTGAAGTTATTCTCTTCTGTTTTTGCGAAATCCGAAGGTTTTGTTCTCTTTTCTCTCGTTTTCGTACTGTTTCTGAGGTTTTATTGTTTCCGGAAGCCCTAGATTCGTGCCCCGCGGTGGCTTGGTTGCTGCACGCGGTTTCTTGTTCGATCTGGGGGCGAGAGACATTGCAAATCGGCGTTCTTTTAGCTGCTTGTGGATTGGTTGCTGACTTTGGAAACCCTAGATTTGGTTCGATGTTGTGAATTTGGTGTATGCGTGGCTGTCCATACGATTTGGACTCGGAGGTTGTGTGAATTTCTTTTGGGGGCGCTGTTGTTTGATTTGATTTCCGTGCTGTTTGTGCGGTGAATACGGTTTCCCCGTGGCTGCCCATGCTATAGGGTTGATTTTCATGCCGCCTGAACCATTGTCTTGGGATCGAAAGGACTTCTTCAAGGAGAGGAAGCACGAGAGGTCTGAATCTCTAGGGTCTGTGGCTAGATGGAGAGACTCGTCTCATCACGGGTCCCGAGAGTTCAATCGGTGGGGATTGGCCGATTTTCGGAGACCGACAGGTGAGTTTGAATCGTTTTGGTCTCAAGAATTGGCTCGAAATGTATGCTTCTTTTCCATTTTGAGCATTATGAGGAGCTGGAGTTTCCGTTCCGTATTATTCTTCTGGGCTTTTATTTTTCATTGAAGTTTTCTATTTGATATCTGATACCTTTTGTTGATTTTTGAAGATCTGAGCTTGTAGTTGTTATATGAATTTTTTAGCATGATCTTCTGTTACCTTTTCTTTTTATGGGGCAAGAATATATACTTTGCTTGTGTTGATTTTTTCTTTTTTCCTTTTTTGTTTGTTTTTAAATATTTTTTGAAGGTCATGGTAAGCAGGGTGGTTGGCACCTGTTTTCCGAAGAATCTGGTCATGGGTATGCGCTTTCTCGGTCCTGTGACAAGATGCTGGAGGAAGATAACTGTCGGCCATTGGTTTCTCGAGGGGATGGAAAATATGGTAGGAGCAGCAGGGAAAATAGGGGATCCTTTAGCCAGAGAGATTGGAGAGGACATTCGTGGGAAACCCCCAACGGCTCTCTAAATTTGTCAAGGAGGCCACCAGATGTGAATAATGACCAGAGGTCAGCCGATGACATGCTAACATATTCCTCTCATCCACATTCTGACTTTGTAAACACTTGGGAGCAGCATCACTTGAAAGACCAACATGATAAGATGGGTGGTGTCAATGGGTTGGGCACAGGTAGGGAGAGTTCTCTGGGTTCCCTTGACTGGAAGCCACTTAAATGGACCCGTTCTGGAAGCTTGTCTTCACTTGGCTCAGGCTTTAGCCACTCAAGTAGCTCGAGGAGCATTGGAGGGGTAGATTCCTATGAAGCGAAGGCTGAGTCGCAACCCAAAAATGCAACTGCTATTGAGTCGCATTCTGGGGAAGCTGCTACTTGCGTCACATCTTCTGCTCCATCTGAAGAGACAACGTCTAGGAAGAAGCCTAGGCTAAATTGGGGTGAGGGACTTGCAAAGTATGAGAAGAAGAAAGTCGAGGGGCCTGATGTAAGCATAAACAAAGATGGTCCCATCTTGTCTACTAGTAATATGGAACCCTGTAATTTCCTTAGTCCCAGCTTAGTAGATAAAAGCCCGAAAGTTACCGGATTTTCAGATTGTGCATCTCCTGCGACTCCTTCCTCAGTTGCCTGCAGTTCCTCACCAGGTTTGTTGGACTCTCTCTGTTAGTGTTTCTGATCCTGTTAACCCTTCAGTGGAAATGGTATAAGAACAATGCAATTAAACTTGCGCAAGTGTTTACTACTGGTAGTGAAGTAACATCTGACTCATCAGGGTGTTTATCTTGCTATGTCATATAGAACAGTAGTGAATACTACTCTGACATCTGTTGAGGCAAATTTAATCGTGTCACTATTCTTTGCTGCCCATGTGGACCAAGAACATCATCAGTTATATGGTCTAACTGGTTTTTTAGTAGCAATTTTAAAATCTATATGATTTCATTCCTTGATTTTTTGATTCACAAGAACTGAGATTGCAGTGGTTGACAACCTATTGCTGCCTTTACATTCTGACTGATCTTGAGATATTGTTTCTTGAAAAATTCTTTTACCTTGGCTTCTGTTATGAGAAATAGGCAACTTGGACTTCTTCTCAAAAATTTTGTGGGAGCTGTAATTTAAGATAGCTTGGTGAACATGTTTCCAATTTAGGATGAATTATAATAATGGTTAATCAAGTAAACATATTAACTGTCTTTGAATACTGTTAACCATTCTTTTGGTTAGTCATTCTTAAATGGAAATATGTGTGCCGGGATATCCTAAATTGTAATTCTCCTATTTTTCTTCTCTTACATTTTTTTTTTCTGACTATAAATGCTAGTGAAGATTTCATCCTCAATTTTCCCCTAACAGTAGTTAAAGAGTAATTGTTATATTATATATACCAGTTGTTGTGTTATTTATACAAATTTTTCCGAGTTTATGTATTATTTGTTTCCCAAAACCTAAGTTTCACCTTTTAGCAGGTGTGGATGATAAATTATTTGGAAAGGCTGCAAATGTGGACAATGATGTTAGTAATTTGAGTGGTTCACCTGGTCCTGGGTCTCAAAGTAATCTGCAGAGGTTCTCTTTTAATTTAGAGAAGTTGGATATGGACTCCTTGACTAGTTTGGGTTCTTCACTTATTGAGTTGCTACAATCTGATGATCTGAGTACTGTGGATTCTAGTCTAGTGAGATCCACCGCAATGAATAAGTTGCTGATATGGAAAGCTGACATTTCAAAGGTATTGGAGGTGACTGAAACTGAAATTGATTTACTTGAAAATGAAATGAAGTCACTAAAATCCAAATCTGGGGATAGATTTCTGTGTCCAGCAGCATTTGGCTCCCTGCTGGTATGTTACGGTGCAAAATCTTGTGATGATAATGTTGGGGGGTCTGACAAGGTTGCTTGTCCTGAGCCGTTGCAAATTGTTTCTTCTGATGATGCCAATATGGAGAAGATGCCTCTTTCAACCAATTTGCAAAGTATACATGATAAAGGCAAGGAAGAGGATATTGATAGTCCTGGAACAGCAACGTCTAAATTTGTAGAGCCTGTGCCCTTGATTAAAGCAGTTCCTTCATGTGATATGGGGAGATATGATAATTGCTCTGGGGGCTTGGATGATATTCAGCCTACGGCCATGAAATGCTTAGTTCCCTGTACTTCTAGGAAAGATGCTAAAGTAATTGCTTGTGGTGGTGGTAGTACATCTATGGAGGTTAAAGATGGCATGGATGCTACCCCTGATGCAAGCTTATGTTCTAGCACTGAGGATATTTTATACAATACAATTATTTCTTCCAATAAAGAATCTGCAAACAGAGCATGTGAAGTATTTGCTAAGTTATTGCCAAAAGAATGTTGTAATCTTGGTAATATGCGAGCTATTAGTGGCTCATGCGCTCATAATGGTGCATTCGTTAAGGAAAAATTTGCAGAGAAAAGGCGGTTTGCAAGATTTAAGGAGAGAGTTATAACACTTAAGTTTAAAGCCTTGCACCACCTGTGGAAAGAAGATATGCGCTTACTGTCTATAAGGAAAAGCCGCCCAAAATCTCACAAGAAACTTGAAGTAGCTTTGCGAACTACCACTAGTGGTCATCAGAAGAATCGATCCTCCATTCGTTCTCGTTTTCCCTTCCCTGGTATGAATATGAATCTTTCTAACATTTTTTCTGCCAAATATAAGATAGTGATTTTGCTGTATTGTTCTGTACATAATTAGGTCAGCTAGGAGATTGTGCTTTACTCATATGGAAATAGATGCTTTGTTTTATAAATGGAAAAAAAAAACAAAGTGTTGGTTAATTTTCTATTGTTGGATTTGGATGGATTTTCAGATAATATATAATTTTCTATTATTGAAAATTTGGTTTTTGATCCCCCAATCTTGTCATTTGATCTATTTAGCCGACCACACCTGTGGCATAAGGCTTGTTTGTTGTTGTTGATGATGATTTTGATGCCTTGTATCCTCTGTTTGTGTTGGTGCACGCTGCTTGCTTGTACACTTATCTCCTGGAGAGCTCAACACTTAGAAAAACTAGGACTTGTGTTGACAATGAGAATAAAATAAATAATACCTCGATAATTAGTAGTGTTGACAATGAAGTTTGTTAATATAAAACATACATGTATATTGCTCTCTCTAAGTCTAAGAGCAACAACTCTCAGAATCCTTTTCAACTATTCTGAGTTTTGACTTTAAAATCCTGGAGACTATACAATTAGTTCCTCGGGTTGCTATGGTATAAAACTTTTATGATACCTCTTTGGTGTTCAATACATGTATTCTTTCTGAAAGTTTCTTTGGTAGATTTGCCGGAAGGATTGGGAGAGCTCGGGTTTGATTTTTGTTTTTTTGGCTGATTGATTTATTGAGGATTTCTCCTCATTAAGCACATGTTTGGTTTTGCTTAATTTTTACACAAAAATGGGTTTTCAGTGAAAAGTTCTCTCTACAGCGTTTGGATTATAAGCCTTTTTGAATACAATATAAGTTACTCCAAACATGCACTAAATTTTTTATTTCTTTCCATATAATAAAATTTCCTCTTTTATGAAATAAGTAAATAAAAGCATAGTTCCCTGATGTTTAACCAATGTTTTGAAAACCGGTTCAACCGGAAAACCAAAAAGGATAATGGTTCATAGTTGATCTGGTTCAATCGGTTAAGTTGGTATTTGAACTGGATAACATTAATATATTTTAAAATCTTATATATGAGGGTGTGTAAATTTTTAAAATAAGTTTATAAGTTGTAACAGATTGGAAATCACTAATTTAAGTAGGCATAATGCATTCATAAATTTTGAAGTAATTAGATAAATTTAAATATAATGTCATTCCATCTTCTGAAAAGAAGAGAAAGACATGTAAATCACACCAAAAGCAATAATGAGCTCGTCAGAGCAAAATTTCAAATTTTAAGCATGAGTCTTTTAGTTTTCTTTCACTTGAGCCTTATATTTCAATTCCTAGGGAGAGAACAAGAGTCAGAGGAGTTGTCTGTTTTCCTTTGGTTCTTCAGCATTCTTGAGTGAAGTGAGAGAGAACTATAGAACTGTACTGACTCGACTGCTGGCTGCTTGGACCTGAGGAACTAAAGAAGAAGAGACATCCCAGATCTGGGTTGTATCATTGGCAGCTGCAAAGTGGCAAGATCTGTTGGCACGCTTCTGTTTACCTTCTTAGTCTTCAACGAAAGTGGAAAGGATGAGACTCTACTGCTAACAATGACCGCAGCTGGAACATTGTTTCAGTTTTTTATTATTAGATAATTAACAAGCCAGTTTATAGAAAACGGCCAGTTTCTCCAGTTCATACCGGTTATTTAAGTTTTTTCCGGTTTTAGCTGGTTGAACCACTATACTGGTTTTGTAGGTGTGATCTAGCTGGCACAAACTCCAGTTGCGAGTTGGACTGGTTCAACCAGTCCTATCCAACCAGTTTTAAAACCACCGTTGAACAACGGAACAACCCAATGTTGGGGCATGATAGTCTTGTGATATTGGGGCAGTGCAGGGTAGGGCATGACAGTCTTCTTTAGTATCTAGGTTATGCTATGGTGTACAATCTCTAAATTTTAAAGTATATTTTACAACCTTAAAAAAATTATAAATTAGTGTATCTTATAGGTGCTTAGCAAGATGGTTTTGATGAAGAAATTTAGGATTCAGTTCAAACCACAACCTGGTAATATGTGGTTTGGTTTGGCTGCTTTGATAAATTTTGTTGGTTTAGTTTGATTTCAATGTTTTTGGAACCGACCAACCTTGTTTTGGTTTTAGGCAACTTACTTGAATTCATTCCAAAGTAGCTCTCATATACCCGTTACCCCCCCTACTGTGGAGGAGCTTGCACTAGAGGTAAAGTAGCTACCTCAATGAACTGGCACTTTATGCATAATAAGCACATAGCTTTGTTTCCTAGGTTAGATCTGCTACCATTAGTCATGGGACTCATCGCTACTGGCACTTCTTACCCTACTGGCACTTATTACCAGCCAAACTGACTTTGTGGCTAGCAATCAATCTCAACATGCATCATCAAGAGAAAATCAGATAGCTGTGCCAATAGTTTTTTAATATGAAATTAACTTTGTTAATGTGATTTCAAATTTAGAATATATATTGTTTGAACAGGGATTGATGCAAAAGTACTGGGGTTAAAGTGGTGGTCTGGCTCAGTTGACTACTATATGTTGTTTAAGCTATAGAAATAACAACCTTTAAGATGGTTGACTAGGGCATTAGCTGTACCTTTGTGGTATTAATTGTCGGATACTTGACTTCAGTTTGTGTGATGTGGTCGGATGTGAATTCAGTGTGGTGATATTTCATTGTGTGAATCTTGATTAGCAAGTTTGCTGTTCCTGTGTGGTATTAATTGTTGGGTATTGACCTGTTCCTGTTTGGTATTAATTGTTGGGTATTTGACTTGGGCTTGTATGAGACAGTCTTGTGTTATTTCATTGTGTGACTTTGCTTGTGTTTATTCATTTGCTTGCAGAATACTTCCTGAAAAGTACATACTTCGCTTCATTTTGTTCTAGAAAGTTGAAACTTACTGGTACTGCTAGGATCAGGTTTCTTTGTTAACTTTGCTCCTACAGTAGGTGCTTGCCATGATGCCTGTTGTTACTTGTCACTGATTAACGTACTTGTTCAGTTTTATTGAGCAAGTTTCTGAATTGGTATATGTTGAAGTGCAAGTAGCTCGAGTTCCCAATTGTGTCAGTCTATATTGCATGATGACAATTGAAAATAGATTGAGAGATTTGATGGTGAGGCAAGGTTTGTTTCATAAAAACTTTGAATTTATCAATATGAGAGGTGAAAATTATCACTAATTTGAAGCAGCTGTTCCTGTTTATAGAGTTGTAACCTCTCTAAAATTTCAGATTAAGTGCTGTGATTTTTTCTGTCACTCAAGTTCTTTCTTTCTATTGCTAAATGGCTTTTGTTGTGATGTTGATTTATGTTGATGTATGACATTTACATTTTATAGTTGTTTTTTCTGTTCTTAATTTTTTTCAGCTTTTTGTTGTTATTATAACTATAGTTTTCTTTTGATGTTTTCCCCCACTATATGTGCAGCAGGAAATCATCTAAGCTTGGTTCCAACATCTGAGATAATTAATTTTACAAGCAAACTGCTTTCAGAATCCCAAGTTAAACTTCAAAGAAACACCTTGAAGATGCCGGCACTAATTTTGGATGAGAAGGAGAAGATGATTTCAAAGTTTATATCTTGTAATGGGCTGGTTGAAGATCCATTGACTTTTGAGAAAGAAAGGGCTATGATCAACCCTTGGACATCAGAAGAGAGAGATATTTTCCTTGAGAAATTTGCAGCCTTTGGGAAAGATTTTCGGAAAATTGCTACTTTCCTTGACCACAAGACAACTGCTGACTGTGTTGAATTTTACTACAAAAATCACAAGTCTGATTCTTTTGAGAAAATTAAGAAGCAAAATGTTGGTAAGCTAGGGAAATTGTTTGCAGCGAAAACTGACTTGATAGCAACAGGTAAAAAATGGACTTGTAAAGTGAATGCTGCTTCACTTGAGATTTTGAATGCAGCTTCAATAATGGCGGATGGCATTGCGGGTCATCAAAAAATGCGTTCAGGAAGTTTCCTTTTGGGGCGATATGGTAATATGAAAACATCAAGGGGTAAGGATAGCATCAGAGAGAGATCGAGCAGTTTTGATATTCTTCGGGATGAAAGAGAGACTCTCGCTGCTGATGTATTGGCTGGTATATGTGGTTCTCTTTCATCTGAGGCTGTGAGTTCCTGCATAACAAGTTTGGTTGATCCTGTGGAAGGTAACAGGGACAGGAAGTGCCTGAAAGAGAACCCTCTGTGCAAACAACCCGTTACGCCTGATGTGTCTCAGAATATTGATGATGAGACTTGTTCAGATGAGAGCTGTGGGGAAATGGATCCTACTGATTGGACAGATGAGGAGAAGGCGGCCTTTCTTCAGGCTGTATCATCCATTGGTAAGGATTTTGCAATGATCGCACGGTGTGTAGGAACAAGGTCCAAGGATCAGTGCAAAGTTTTCTTCAGCAAGGCTCGGAAATGCCTTGGATTGGATCTCATTCACCCCAGACCTGAAAATGTTGGATCACCAGTGAATGATGCAAATGGTGGCGGGAGTGACACAGATGATGTATGTGTTGTAGCGGCAGGTTCAGTGATTGGCAGTGATTCAGGCACTAAAATAGATGAGTACCTGCCTTCAACTGTCATGAACACATACCGTGATGAATCAAATCCTGTGGAAGCCAGGAAGCTGTCAGCTGACTTACTTGAGTCAAAGGAAATTACTGGGGCAGAAGTAGATCATGAAGATGTAAATATGGTTTCTGATGGACATGAAATTAAGGATGAGGCTCAACTGGGCACAGATGGTAGTGGGGCTGTCTTGTACAGTTCTGACAAGTCTGGTTCAGTCGGGGGCCTGACAGCTATAATTATGTCAGATAGCATAGAAGTTGGAAAAGATAAAGCAAATAAAATGGGAGGTGCATCAGAGATAATTGGACCATGCCACTCTAATTCTGTTGCTGAGGATAGACTGGTTTCTGAGGTTTCCTCTGGGGGTCTTGGAAATGAATTGGAGGGGAGAAGAGTATCTTCATCCTGCTGTCTTGATATTCGTAGAGATGATAAACATGAAGATGATGCAGGTGTTGTTGAATTGAAAAGCTCAGTGCATGATTCAAGTACAAAAGGTAATACTTCACTCTCATCTGTGGACATTTCTTTTTCAAAATTGAGTTTTGATACTGAAAATCAGCAGCAAGTGTCCCTTGGAAAACCTCATATTTCAGCATTGTCTGTGGAGGATCCTGTTGCCACTGCAAATTCATTGTTGCAAAATACTGCTGCTGCTGTTCAATGTAAGAAAACAGCTAGCCAAGATAGACAGTCTTCTACTTGTGATCTTCAGGGAAGTAGAGATATGCACCGTCATAATTTCATGAACAATGGTGACCATCAGCTTCACATTCCTGGTAATTTATTGGACCATGTTGAGGGTGCTAGCATCCTCCAGGGTTATCCCTTACAAATGCCGGTTAAGAAAGAAGTGAATGGGGTTATGAGTTGCAGCAATTCAGCAACTGAGTTACCTCTTCTGTCCCAAAAGATTGAACAAACTGATGATCATCACAAAGCACAGTTGCGGCATTCATCAGATTCAGAAAAGATATCCCGAAATGGTGATGTGAAACTGTTTGGAAAGATCCTAACCTATCCTTCATCTACCCAGATGCCTAATTTGACTATCAAGGGAAGTGAAGAAAATGGCATCCATCATCCCAAGTTAAGCAGCAACTCTTCTAATCTGAAATTTACTGGCCATAATAATGCTGATGGAAATTCTGCAATTTTGAAGTTTGATCATAATGATCATAATGATTACCGTGGCCTTGAAAATGTTCCCATCAGGAGTTATGGTTATTGGGATGGGAACAGAATACAGACTGGTTTCTCATCACTGCCTGATTCTGCCATCTTGCTTGCGAAATATCCTGCTGCATTTAGTAATTATCCTACATCTGCCAAATTAGAGCAACAGTCATTGCAGGCATTGGCAAAGAATAATGAACAGCACCTTAATGGTGCACCTGCTTTTACAGCGAGAGAAGTCAATGGCAGCAACGGGGTGATTGATTATCAGATGTTTAGAAATAGGGATGGTCCAAAAGTGCAGCCATTTATGGTAGACGTAAAGCACCGCCAAGATGTGCTGTCTGAGATGCAGAGAAGAAATGGTTTTGAAGCAATCTCGAGTTTACAGCAGCAGGGGAGGGGAATGGTGGGGATGAATGGTGTTGAGAGACCAGGGATTCTTGTGGGAGGATCGCGTGGTGGGGTCTCGGATCCAGTGGCAGCTATCAAAATGCATTATTCCAATTCTGACCAGTATGGTGGTCAGGCTGGTAGTATCATGAGGATGAACCTTGGGGAGGGACAGGGAACTTAGGCAGGTAGCAGATTTGCTCAGCGGCAAACGTCTGTGTTTTGCCGTGCCGTGTATAATAGCTTTTGTTATTGCTCAATACAGTGATAGGTCGATTTGACGGCTTCTCAAGCCTGTCTTTTTGGTAAAAGTATTAGGTGCTTGTAATATGGCAGCAGCTTTGTATTTGTTGTACTTGATGAAATACAGAAATAATCTCTGAAAAAGTTAAAGAGGGGCGATTGCCATTTTGGATCCCTTATCGCCGTCACTGCTCTTTCTGGCAACAATCGTCCAGCTGTTTGGATAGTTCAAGTTTCTACATAACGTTGGAGGTACTAATTTACTATACAAGAGTGATGGGCTTGCTTTTGTCTCCTAGAATGGATAATTCGACTCTGTTCCTTTCTGTGCTCTCTTTTGTAGTAAAAGTAGAAAAAAGAATCGATGGTTTTACTTTCTACTTGGGCAATGTGAGACTGGGCAGCAGCTTTTCAAGTTCCAGGGTGGTTGTCATTTTGCTTGTATCTGATTTTTCACCAGCAGGGTGGGTAAGACGCAAGACCCATCTTTTTGACAGAGTTTTTATTCTATCGGGAGGGGTCTCTGGGGGACCAGTTCTGCAATTTATAGTATAACCTGTCTCAATTAAGTAGATGATTATTTAGACTTTAGGGTTTTTACAATGGCGACACATAAATTTGAACCTATGACTTACAAACTATCTAAATCCTTCATAACCAGTGTACTAATGGTTTGTTTTACCCATACCGGTCCAAGTTGAACTTTAAAATTGTAAGGAATTTGGAAAAAGAAAGTGGAAGGATTGAAAGAAAATGAAGAGGAAGGGATAGGGAAGAGTGAGATATTAAGTAATAAATTCATTTTTTTTATTTAGATGTTTAAAATATTGAGAAAATTGTAAATGTTGATAAAAATTAATAAGCAAAAAGTTTTAGAAGATTATTTAAATTATCAGTCCTTTTTGTCTCTTATAAAATTTCTAAATAAGTGGAATTTATAATAAATCTGCTCTTCCTCTCATTTTTTTACTAAAATTTTTTATTCAAACATAGCCTTAGTGGTGTAAATGCTTAAAATCGGTGAAAATTGGTTTTATTACAAGAAAATCAGAGGACCTAGTTAGTTAAGAAAAACTAATTGGTTGTTTAAAATTAAAAATTGAGTTCAATTGGATAAAAAATGAACTGAGTTTAGGCTTGGCAATAGGGTCGGTTTATGCTCTAATCTCACCTTGCACCCAAAATAATACCTAACCCACTCCTTCCCTCCTTACTGGTCCATCAGAACACAGCATGAAAGCATTAAAATATGTACTTATCTTATATTTATGAATTTTTCAATGATCTAATTTTTTTTTGTATAAATTAGGAATATTTTCATAGGTTTGGCCATTTAAACTATTTTATAGCCTAATCTCTCTGAGTCGAGAGTGATAATGATATGATCTTTTTTATAAGATTTGATTTTCAAGAATCGGATCGTAATTATCATATTTAAAGACGTAATTTACTTTTGCTACGTTAACACTTTATGAGTTTTTAATTATTTAATTTGATGCAATTAATAAATACTCATGGGTGAGACCCATAAGAAATTAGCAATTAGAGTCGGCACCCACAATATCTATGAACCATAAAGATGAAATTTTGGTTGAAGTGTGCTTCTGCATAGACCTTAACCATTCTTTAATGTGAATCAAGAAACATGATAAACATCATTTTTATGGTGTAGGCTATCCCTAGTTCCCTATATTCTCATCCAAAAAACCAAAAACAAAGGATAAGGCCAACTCTAATTTGTTGATAAAGATAGAATAAACTATGTCAGAATCTTAATAGAATCAGAATGAAGTCAGAATCTAAAATACTCGACATAGAAAGCATATAAAAATAGATGTAGAGCACAAAGATGGAGATAGAAAAAAAAACACAAAATCAAAGTCATAAAACACAAAATCAACTACATAAAGCATATAAGATTGAGTTTCATACAAAGATAGAAAAAATAAAATTAACCTTGAGTTGAGCGCCAGAGCGGCTGGATGATACAGTTGTAGTCTTCAAAGCTGTGCGGCGGAGTAGGGGAGGGATAGAGGAATCTAGATGAAATGAAAAAGGAACCTAGGGTTGAGAAAGAAGAAATGCTTATATGCTCAGACTAAACCAGTAAAAATATAATACATGTCATAATATAAGAAATAGGGCTCTCAAAATGGACTAAACCCATTGGGCTAACTCATCTAACTACATAAATTATGTAGGTTGAGTTTTTATTTTATTGACCCTTTTAAAAGTAGTTAATTTTGGCCTAGTGGGTTAAACGAGCCAAATGTATTTACCCTTGAGCTGGCTGGTTAGCATGTATAAATTTTGTTTAAAAGTACCAATATGTAATTGTGGATTAAGAATTATGTAATTTTAGAAGAATCATGTAATCTTTATAGTTGAAATTGGATAATTAGATTTTGTATGTAATACAATGATTACTTTAACTTAATTTTTAAATTTAGTAAAAAAATTGATTTTGATTTTTAAAAAATATATTATTTTTTTAAATTGGTGATCCATTTAAGCTCGCAAGCGATATTTAATGAATTGGATTACTAAAAATATCAATCCATTTAAAAGTGGTTAATTTTAGCTTGGCCCATGATGGGTGGGGCTTAAATGGGCTAAGCTAACTTGTTTGATAGCCCTAATAAGAATAAATGTTATTAAATTAAATTTTATAGTATTATAAAATAAGTGTTAGGAAGCATAGATATGACATGGGATATAAATACAATACAACATAGATACGGGATACAAATTCTAAAAATTACAGGATATAACATGGCTAAGACATAAAATATAAAATTAATATAAGATCTAAAATATAAAATATAAAATTAATATAAGATTAACATGAAGACACATACTAAAGATATATGTAAGATAGAAACATAAATTCTAAATGTTAATGTTACAACATAGTCATTCCTAACACAAATCTTATAGATAAAATTAAAAAAAAATAGTTAGCAATAGTTTTTGTAGACACAATAAGAGATTAGAAAATACCTAATTCTTATGATATTCACATCCTATTGACATAAATTAAAAATATAACGTGAAAAATGATTGCATGATATAGACACGGATACATATCAACATCAGTACGGTAACCGTTTTGAAGGATACATGCTTCTTAGATAATAAGAATAAGATAAGATATGGATCGTTAAGTATAATACTCGGAGAGTACTTAAAAATTTCTCTTGGGAAAGGGATTGAAATCGAGGGTAAGTCACTGATAGGGAGACTAGGGAGCAAAAATAAGCTAGTTGAAATCGCATCATTTAATATTAGATGGTGGAGCGGGTAGGGATGGGAAAAATCCCCATGAATATGTGAAGATTACCTGTGACAAGGCAAAGTTAGGTACACATTTAATACATGAGGCGGGGATGGGAATCACAATATCCATGTGCGGGTACTTGCAAGGATTTTTTTTGCTTTTTCTTTGAAATGAGATAAGAATCTATATTTTCTTATTATTTTACTATGGATATTTTTTATTAAATGAATTTATAAAGCTAAAAATTGTTGAGAAAATTTATACTATTCAAATAATGCTAATTTAATTTAATTACATGAATTAATTATTACAAAATATAACCCAACTTAATATGTTATGCATGACATTCTTTTGATTTTTCAAGTACTTTAACTGTGTGTTTATATTAGGTTTTACAAAATTAATTTTGGTCAAAAGTAAATTTAAATGAGTTGATTTATGTTTAGAAAAAAAATCACGTTTAATACAAAAATAAAAAATAATTATTTCAGATGAAATGACTTTTTGAGTCAGAATGACTAAGTAATTTTTAAGTTAGGGCCAGTTGGAATAAAAGAGATTTAGGCCAACATTTAACTAACCTAACCTAACTTAACGTGGGTTGCGGCTAATCAAGATAGTCCATTGGCCTATGCTGTTTTTTTTTTTTTTGATATGAATTATTATTATTATTATTTGCATTATTTTAGTTATTAGACACAACTAGCAGAAGCCTCTAATTGCAGCAGCCAAGCAAGCATATATGAAGTAAAAATACAAGACGGTACTGTTTTTGTTTAATATTTTTCCTATGGCTTTGGGGTATAAAAGCTCCTCCCCTTGTATGCTTCGTCTACATTACCCGGTGCATATTTTCGCATTTGGACTCTAACCCAATCATGTCTTGCTGCGTCGGTGCGTGTTTCTTGGCAATGCTTGCCGTGGAGGTTGGAGCTTCGGCTTTGCCTTCGTGTTGCTTGCCTTCAAATTAGATTTGGGACTTCACTTCAGGACATGAGAGTTGGGACTTGGGAGGGACTCTTGGCTCTTGGTTCTTGTCGTCTTGGTCTCTCACTCTCTATGACTCTTTGAAGTATGTTTGGTAACTTATAGAATTTTTTTTAAAAGCGTTCTCAATAAAATTTTAATTATAAATTATTTTGATTATAAAATAAATTAATTCAAACACATTTTTGGTCAATTCGGTTGGTCTTGGCTGGCGAGGCAGCATGCATGTAGGAGCAGCAGTCATGGTCATTGTTCAATAATGAAAAATGTATATTTCTCTGCCTACCCATTTGTCAAGATATATGGGTTAGCTTATTAAATTCGGCTTATTTTGACACTTCTATTTTTAAAAGTAGAATTACGTTTGAAAAATGATACAAATATTAAAACAAACAAAATAAAAAAATGAACAAAAACTTAATTGAGCCTTCAAAAATTTGTTTGGACTCAAACATACCGTTAGTTGTTGAACAAAGTTTGTGGTTTGTGATGCAAAATTTTCTCCATTTGTTATTTTTTTTTGTAATTTATGCTTTTATTTAATTTATAAAACATTCGAAGGTTCTAACGGGTACTCGTCACCTAGAGGGAGCGGGGAGCCCTTTTCAGCCCGTTGACATTCTTAAGGAGTGGGATGAGAGAAATTTGGTACCCGCGAGACAGGCTCAAATCGCCAAGCCCAACAAAGCTGTTAACTTTTTTAATGAACAATAAATTTATAATTTATCATTCATGTGTTTATATTCTAAAGCACACCATATGCTTCGCAAGATCTTGATCTGCAAAGCACCATTGTTCCTTTCGTTTTGTTATCCTTGTAGAAAAATGAGTTTGAATGGACAAATTTTATCACATTGGGTTTTAAGAGTAATGTGCTCGAGAACTGCTAGAGGTGTCTTACGGCCGCAATTGGAGAACATTATGCACAGTGGGCACAATTTCCACCTGTCAAGCATATGGACCTAATATATATACTAAATTCATGGATTCTGAATCGCACCTGAGCCTGTGACCTAATCACAAAACCTTCCTGTCTTGATAAATCGCACTTGGGGTCGAATTCGAATTCAAGCCCTTCCCCTTCCCCTCCCCCTCCCCCAAATTCCCCTCTTCCCCCTATCAAAAAAAAAAAAAGGATTATGAAATTATTGTGTTAATTTTATTTGTTTAAATTATAAAAATAGGCAGTGAAAATATGCCTCTATAAATATGTTATTTGATAAAATAATTGCTGCCCATTGTGACACCCTAGACAAATCTGTAATGGCAGTAATAGAAGCTGCTAGACTTTACAGCTATAAACGGAAAATGAGAACAAGCTAGAAATCTTAAGAAGCAATTAAAAATAAAGTAGGGTATAAATAGGCACTCAATTATACGTTCTGAATGAAGTCATCAAACTAAGTAATTGTACCTTAATTTTGAAATATTGGCGGTGCCATCGGTTAGAAGAGTTGACCACTCACCCTATACTTTTCAACAAATGAGGTATTGCATTGAAATGATTGATAGTGGATTTGGTTTGACTTTTAAAAAGTTTTAAATCATGATTTAAATAAAAATTTATTTCTTACAATTTTTACTCAAATCATAATTTTAACATTTTAAAAGTTAAACCAAGCACACAATGGAAAAGCCAGACTCCTACGTCAGAATTGGCAGAGCTCTTCTTTACGTCAACTCTTTTTGTATTTGATGCCTCACGTGGCTGGTTATAGACTCAAAGGCCAGCAGAACGTCGCCAATTTAAGTACCAATAATTTAATAAAAGGAGAAAACCTGAATGCCAAATATCTTTGACATTCACGTTCTTTCCCTATTGCCAAAGCAATAATTGTATGAAAGTTAAAATTGAAATTTCTTGGTTAATGAAATATGCATATAACGCCCACACATTATTCTACCAGTTTTGCGGTTTCTTTGTATTTGCATACTTAAAAATAGGGCATCAAAAACAAAAAGGAAAGGAGAATATCTCAGTCACAGAACATATTCATACTTTATTTCCTCATTTGCCAACTGAGGCTTACAGAGTGAAAAGGGAGCATGAAAAATGGAATTAACAAATTACACACTCAGCAAACAGAGAATTACACTGCAGAACACAGTTTATCAGCAAAACACATCTGTTGATGAAGGTCCTGCCAGCTGAAGAGAAACTACACTCCAGTCCTTAGTATCACTGCAATGCCTGTCTTTTGTTATAACCCCTTGTAACTCAGTTGAACCAACATCAGTGGTCTCTGTTATAGACAGTTTTCTTGCAGCAACTTCCTTCAGCCTGTACCGTTCTGCTCTAGAGCCAATTACTTGGCCTAACACTGATGCTGCAATGGTAAATGCCATAGCTGTTTTAGGCATTAACACAGACTTCCTTAGGATTGCTATGAATGGAACAGCTGCATGGACAGCAGCAAACCACGACGGTGAAAATTTCTTAGTATGTTCTCTCCATATACCCAACGGAACATTAGCTGCCATGCCCAGTATCCCAATCACAAGAACTTTTGTGGGTAGGGACTGAGGGCGGAGAGTCTTTGCAAACGCAGTCCGTGCTAGAGCTGCCCGGGCTGCAACTACTGCTGGTGGGCACTTGAGTTTCATGCCTGAAGGAGGCTGGAGAGCCTTCGCAACAAGCGGAAGGACATTACTAACTGCCCGGTATGACTTTGCAATTGGGCAGTTCCCTGTCTGCAGCCACTCATTGCTTGCTGCCTCATGATTTGAACTATCCTGAATATCAGTTTAACAGACATCAGGGAAACTGAAAAAGTAATGCAAATCATGATTGCAAGCTTTACTTTTAGCTAGTTTGATTGTTATTTTAAGTTTTAAAACAAATATCTCAGTGATTCTCTTCAACTACACCAATATTTTCATAAGTAAAAACAACGAAAATGAAAAATCAAGTTATTTATTATTGTTGATAAACTTTTAAGCAGCTTTTATTTCAAGTTAGTAGGCCCAAACAGGTAATTTATAATTTAAAACCTTCATTCGAGAATTTTTCTATGGAAAATGAGTTGGAAAACGGCTAGTACAGCATGTTGAATGCACTATACCTGTGAAGAAGGCTCTTGTTTTGATGACTTGGATTTTCTTTTCTGGTTGTTCCACTGGTGAGAAAATGAATCAAAATTGAAAGGCCCACCAAATCCAAATGATGATAGGCTAATAGTTGCTGCCTTTGCAGCTAAAGGATTAAACTGGGATGTGGGAGGCTCAGGCTGTAATTTCTCTGAATGTCGAAAAGATCTTTCAGATAGGGGCACTACACCATCATTCCCATGGAAAAGCCGAAATGCCAATTCAAAATTGGGACCATCCTCAAAAATTGGACCTTTAACCCCACGCACCTGTGTAAGAGAAAGATATTTTGTAAATCCTCAATTTCTACCAAGTTTAATAACAGGACAGGTAATGGTCTATTGCAGCATTGCAACACATATTACAGGTGATTTCATATAGTATTATAAAAGAGTAGACACCTAGGGCTCAGAAAACGGCAAAGTTTGATTCATGAAACAGCAGCTCTAATTAACAATAAGAAGATATAATAGGCATCATGTTCAATAAACACGCTAAGAGACAGAAAAGCTTGTATATGCAGGCTAATGAAAATGACAAAATGAGAATTATGTCAAATAAAGTGGAAAACTTACAGGCACTGGGAAAGCCAAAGATGAAGAGAATGAGAAGTTAGTAGGCTCATTAATGTTCCTTAAGAATGGACATCTAAGTATAGAGTTCTCATTTATGTCCCTGGTAGAGAAGTCCATTCTTTTGTTTCAAATTAAGAAGACCTGCAAAAGGAGGCAAAGTATAAATAAAAAAACACTTCATGGAATTAGGGGTAAAAAACAATCAGTCAAAAGACTCAAAACTATATTTAAATGTTGACAACGTAAGCCAAGATTTAGTGTGTTCATCAGCAAGAGAGATGTTTCCGTATTTACAGAACAAGTTGGATTCAGGTTTTAGAACCAAGCGTTTTCCCACCAAGTGGGGTCATCTTGGATTCAGGTTGTAGAACATTTCAATACCTATACATCTGCTTAAAAGGAAAATCTTAAGATCCATCCAATGTAACACATGTTATCTCATGATTTAAATGCTTTCAATGTCAAAACACACTGTAATGAAAGTTCACTGAGCAACGCTGTATGTAAGCAAAGAAAGAAACAGTTATTAGCCTATGAGAATACAACAACTACAAGGGCCTCATATAGGAGAAAATTTTCATGAAGCATAGATGTTGACAGAAGTGTCACACCAATTTAGGAGCTAAAACATTCAGCAATTTATTTTAGAAAGCAAACCCAGAAACATAAAGTGTGGAGGTAACACTGAGTTCAATTCTCATAATTCTGCCAAAACAAAACAAATGAAATCTTAGACTATAAGGTCCAAAACATTTACAATCATACTAAATTTCTGAAACTCTTTTAGCAGGGAAAACCAAAGAATTAGAAACACAAACCCACGAAAATCCACAACTGGATTCAAAACTCAATTCTGAACCCATCTATTGAAGCAACATTAATTTTTTTTTTTTTTTTTTATTCCTCTTCATCTTTCAGATTTTTACAACTTCAACTATCACCCAGTTCCCCACCCCTAGCCATTGAATTGAAGCCAAAAGGCTAGCCTCGAAAAATTAATTCAATTACAACATATTTAAGCAAGTTGAGCACTCCCACTTTCCAAACTGCATTGATGATTTGATTCGCAACACTTGAGGTTCAATCAACTCTAATCTTTTGTCTCCCCATAAGTAAACTCAAGGCTGAATTTGAACGTGTTTTCTGGATTCAGCCCCTCAACACAACCCAGAGAAGCAGATGTACAAAAACAAACGGAAAATAGGCAGAATAACTAAAACCCATTTTAAGGATTTGCACATTAAAGAGAAACAGAAGGAAAAATCGCAAGAATCTCTACGATAGCACCTCAAACAGCAAAAGAAAAATCAATTCATTACAACAAAAAAAAAAAAGAAAAAGGGCTCAACCACCCAAATTATCATCAGAAAAATTCGATTCAAATTGCGTCATTATAGAAACAGAGAACCCATCAGCACCAACAGCAACAAATAATCGAACAAAAAGAAAAAAAAAAACCTCAAGCAATTAGGAAACAGTCAAAAACTGCAGATGGGTACCTTTCGGAGGTTCCGAGGAGCACACGCCGAGCAAGTTCGAGAATTTCTGAAGCGGTTGGAGAAATGTAGAGAGAGAGTAAGAAAAAAAAACAAGGGAATAAGACAAAAGTATATAAGCAAGGAATCAGAAAGGTCAATGATGAGAACAAAAGCAAGAGAGCAGGGGAAGAAGTAGAAAATGAAGGGCTCTCTCTCTCTCTCTCTCTCTCTCTCTCTCTCTCTCTCTCTCTCTCTCTCTCTCTCTCAAAAGAAAATAATAATAATAATTTTTTATTATTTATTATTATTTCCATTTTCAACTTTGCTTCTGATCTGAGACTGACAGCTCAGAGAAAAAAGGTCAAGAAAAGGACAAGTCAATTATAGCTGTGGCATGCACACGCCTAACTGGACCAACCCAAGTTGGAATTGGCAAGAACAAGCTATTTTATGAATTGGTATTGAGTGAATGTTTGGTTTATTAATTTATAAGAAAAAAAATCATATTTTAAAAGTTTTTTTATTATATATTATTTTGATAATAAAAAAAATTAATTTAAACATCTTTTTTAATAATAAAATATTATAAAAATACCCTATTAAAAAAATATGCAAAGAATTTTAAATATAATTAATAAAATTTATAATTTATTATGATAAATTTTTGTATAATAAAATTTATGTTTATTTTTTAAAAAAAAATATTTTAATTATATGAGAAGATTCAAATCTAATTTAAACACATACTTATTTTGTGAGTTTTCTTACCAAATTTGATTGTATGGTTTGGTTACTTTTAATTCATTATATGAAACGATAAGGGTTGGACTCGGTTTAGTTATGAATTTGGTAATAGTAGCCAGCTGTGTCCTGCTTTGATTTCATCAAATTGGAAATAGATTCCATTCACACCAACTAATGAGGAATACACGTAGGTTTTTAAAAAGTTCATTTTTTTAAATAGATTATCTAATTTAATAAAAAGAGAATAAGAGGATTTAAATTAAATTAAAAGAGATAATAGTGGAATTTGTATTTCATGAAGATATAAAATTGATTTAACACATTAAATTTATATTTATAAAATGACAAATTTTTTTTATAAATTTATATAATATTTTAAGAAATATTAGTTTTATAATTTAAATAAATAATATTTAAGTAGTAACTATTCATATAGAGAATGGTCACGTGCATATAAAAAATAATATTTTCAAATATAAAAATATTATTCCATGTTAAAATTCAAAATATTTGAATATTCTTTTTATAACTATTGTCTTTTATTTTATGCTTTAATTTTGTAATATTACTTTTTTTATACGCATAGACAATATATGCTATAAAGTCTTTGGTGCTAATCTTTCTAAGTTTTAATAATATAAAAGAAGGAAAAAAAAACAAGTCTTAAAGATACGATCTGTGGATTTTAAATTATAAAAATATTATTAAGATCAATATAATTTAGTATTTTTTTATTAGTCATAATATGAATGGCACAAAATGCGCATAGATAGTAGGATAATATAAAATATTATTTAAATAAGTTATGAAGTTTATTTTTACATTTTTAATTTTTATCAATTTATAAAAAATAAATTTAATGAGTAAAGTCAAATTTTCTATCTTTATTGAATACATTTTTATTATTTTCTCTTTTCATTGAAGTCAAACTTTTTTATTATCTTTTTTCTTTAAATTTTGTGATGTTGATTCATTAGCTATTGAATAACATTTTACAAATGTTAAATTTCATGAGTTCAACTGTTGTAATGAAAGTTTTCATGATATAGATTAAGCACATAAAATTTTATAAAATGTTAAAATGAATTAATATGTTATCTAACTATTTTATTTAGACATATAATACGTCTTTCAAAATATAAATACATATCAACTATTAAATTAGATACATATCAATATTTAATTTAACTTTAATTAAGTATGTATGATTATAACAATAGTATCACATTATTTAACGGTTGGATTGATAAAATTTACATTCTATAAAAGGTTATTTAATAGTATAAATATGCTAGATTTTCATTGAATAAGTAAATGATCACCTATATATGTGGGCTTTTGTATTTTGATATTGTAATTTTTTTTATTTATCATTATACGTTGTTTTGAAATTATTTACCAAAATATGCTTAAATTTGTGAAAGTAAGAAGTCACATTGAGTTAGGACAATTTCTTACCTACACGAAACAAATTATTTTTCAAAACTAGTTGGGAAGTAGCTGTAAACTAAGAAGACTTCTTAACTATTTTTGAAGAAAAAAATTAACAACCTGTTGCCCTAAGTTACAATAACTTCCCAATAGGATTAACTTTTTTTTTTCCAATTACAGTTGGAAAGTCTCCCTAGGTTAGGACGACTTCCCAACTGGATAGTCAAAGTTTTTTTAAAAAAATTAATTAGGAAGTCGCTATAGCCCACTGCGAAATGATTTACTTATTTGATTAAATGGGTGCCCACTAACCCGTGAGGAATATAAATTGGCACTCGTGACGGCGACTGTGATGAAGGCCGTGGGGCTAGTTGGCATTCTTGAGCTTTCATGTCATGTTAAACTTTTATATTTTCTACTAAGCTAAACAACAAATATATCTACATAGAGGGCATATCAAGTGAAAGCACTATCTTATTATGAGAGGTTAGAGGAGTTAATTTTAACCATTAGATTTAACATGAATGGTCATGATTAGATTTTACTTAAATATTACATGATCTCTTAAAAAAGTCATATGCTTTTATGTTTTAATATTGACCATTCATGTTAAATCTAATGGTTAAGATTTATTCCTCTCACCCTTCATGATAAACACTTTTCTCACTTGATATGTGCCCATATAATTCAAGCTAAGCTTGTATTTGCAAAATAAGTCCAATCTTTTTAAGAAAAAGTCTAACCTAACCTATTTCTGTCCCTATTTATACCTCTTGAGTATTAATTTTGATTCACTATTTGTTTAAAAAAAATTATACTATCATTACAAGAATTTGATGGTAAAAGAGGATTTGAGAAAGGGGGTTGAATCAAGTCTTACCTAAAAATGAAAGTTTTTGCAAAACACACTAAACATAGATTCTGGTGCAGTTATGAGCAGACCAGTATAGAGTGATGAGTAAGCTTATTAGTTCAAACCAGAAAACAATATATCATAGTTAATACGCAGGCACTTAGATTTAAACACTTGATCCAAGCAAACACACATTCATGCATAAATAAATAAAGAGTAGGGAGAAGCTTGAACAAAGGATTTTTATACTGGTTCAGTATCAATGTGGAACCTAAATCTAATCCCCAGCTAAAATTGAGATTTTGCACTATCTTCAAGTAGTCTTTGATCAACCCTAGCCTCTCCAATCTAGATGCAAGTATTTTTCTTCAACCCTAGTTTCTCCAAGCTAAAAACCGAGTAGTTTTCTTCAACCCTAACCTCTCCAAGCTAGAAAACACAAGTTCTTTGCTCAACCTTGTTACAAGGTCACTCACAGACCTACATTAGTTCTCACAACTAGTAATCTTTCAACCACACAGGGTTTTTCTAAGATTTTGAGACAAAACACTCTTTCTTTGAGTGAAATATACAATATGGCTCAACAATACTATTACGAAATGATTCCAGAGATTCAACAAGTTTTTGGCTTGAGGCTCTTCTTGTTTTGAGTTCTGGAATTGATCAATACTAGTGCAGTACCAGATTGGACCATTTGAAGTGTAACATTGGAGTCCAAATTCAAGTTTCAATCCTAGGAACTTGTTTCTAATTGGTCCTTTTCACTTTTCTTGGTGCAGCAGTGTGTTGCAAAGTCAATTAGTGTGTTTCAAAGCTTTGACTAGTTTCTTGAATACTCTACAATCAACTTGGAGTGGGGAGCATGAAATTGGTTGTTTATGGAAAACACTACTTGAGCAGACTTATCTCTATCATAAGCATGCCAGTCTTGTTCTTCAGAATCTCCACCAAAATTGCACTTTGACCACGAACTTTAGCCTTTTTGCTTCACTTCCAGAAATGACTTATTCAGTGCTTTGTTCAAGTATTTTTCTTTGAATTTCAATGGCAACAATTGAGCTTCAAATCTTCATCGAAGGGCTTCAAATTTTTTGGTATGAACCAGGAATATCATTATAAAGTTCAACCCATTTGAACTGCTCTATAAGTCTAATATCTTTGGGTCAAGAGTGATATTGATTTAGTTTTTCTCATGAAATGTGACTTCTAGAAATTGAACTTAAATTCTCATGCTTAGAGACGTAACTCACTTCTGATACGCTAACACCTCATGGATATTTATTTCACTAATTATGCAGCTGATTGAAAGCTCATTGATTGTGAAACTAATTAAAGGAAGTTGGTTAATGTGTATTGAAAATCAAGATTCAATAACATAATTTGTGCAAGCAATTGCTTACACAATTCTAGGTAAGGAGTGGTCTACGTAAAGCCTACTTCAAAGTGACCACTCCAAAATTTAAATTCCTGACATTGAAGGTAAGGTTCACCTGAGGCGCAGTGCACTTTTAATTTAATGACATATATGTGCCTTGCTTATTTTACTCTTTCATGCCTTTTTCTTTCATTGCATGGGTTTTATTATGATAATATTAGATATTTAAATGTTATGAAAATTAATAATATACTAGCTAATATTATTTAAATAATTATTTATACATATATATAGTATTAATATTTATTTAGAAAACAAATTAAAGTGCTAAAATTTGTTTTAAAGAAAATTGTTTTTACATGGTATAATTTTTTTAGATCCAATTAAATAATCATGTTAATATTTTCAAATATTTTTAAAGAGCATATAAAGATATTTATTTATCATTTTCAGATACAATTAAAATATTAATTGATTATTTTCAAATGTTTAAGAAAATATGAGATTTGAGAATAGTAATTTCTTTTGGATTGAGTTTGTGTTTATGAGAATTTGAAATGCTAAGAGTATCCCGAAGAGCGATTTCAATATTTATTCACTATAAAGAGAAAATAAATTATGAGAATAATAGTTTCATTTTAATTGTATTAGTCTTTAGGTTAACTATTTTTCGTTAAAAAAACTGAATTATGAAAAATGTAGTTTTATGTAAATTGGATTAGTATTCATTGCACCTTAAGATCATTAATGACATTTGTTGAATTCAAGTTTCATTGAGATTGGCATAATGTTCATTGTATTTATCAATGTTCTGAAAACCAAACCGAACCGGCCAGTTCGACCGGTTGGACCGGGAACCGGTTCCATCCCCGGTTCGGGCTATGTCCCAGAACCGGAGGGGTCAAAAACCGGTCAAGAATCGGTGAACCAGTGTCAAACCGGATGAACCGATCAAATCGGTACTGGTCTGTACAGTTACCGGTTCTAAACTCTTTTTTTCGGACCTCCTTAACTGAAACGACATCGTTTTGTCCTAGATTTAAAAAAAAAAAAACGAGACGGCGTCGTTTTCCCTGGAACGGGTTGAAAACCCTCAGTGCTCGGGTCAGCCTCGCACGCGAACGCGCGCACCTGCAGCCTCCGTCCTGAGTCAGCCGCCTCTGCACCGCGTCCTGCATCGCGTACCGCAGTCAGCCGCTCCGAAGACGAAGACGACGAAGGCGATGAGGAAGAAGAAGAAGACGATGAAGTGGTTTTTAGTTTTTCAGTTTTTACTTTCAATTAATACGAACCAGAGGGAGAGAGAGAGAGAGAAACGGAGTGTGAGATACTGAGATGACAGAGATTGGAGACAAAGGAAACAGTATGAGTGTATGACAGGCTTTTCCGGAAAATGAAACAAAATATCTATCTTTTGGCCGCTTAAAATCATACGGAAGCCTGACTTTGGGGTGTAGGAGGAGATTCTAAAGATCTGCAGCATGCAGCATCATACTTGTCCGTACTCAATTTATTAGTGAAATGAAAGGAAAGCTTCTTGCATTTAATGCAAAAAAGTGGTAGTCTTATCTAATTAAAAGATATTTTTTTTTCATGCTACTTTTTGGTTTTTATGTGATAATGAGAGAGAAAGAGTAAATCACGAAGATATTTAAGAGTATTCAGTAACTATAAATCAAAGAACAAATATATTTATATTGTTATGTAAATTAATATTATGTTACTTATATAAATATAATATTTTTTTTACTTTATGATATTATTTTTTTATGTTTATTTTATTATTTATTTATATTATATTTTTATAATTTTTATTTATTTTATTAGTATATAAATAATTTATATATATATATATATATACACTTATATTTATATATAAATATAAATATATATTTAATTATATTCTGGTTTGATCACGGTTCGACTATGGTTGAACCATTAAACCTTAAATCAGTACCTCGACCAGTTCAGTGACCGATTCGATTTTCAGAATCTTGGTATTTATCTTGAAATTATGAGTGGTAAAAATATTAACCTAAAATTTGAATTATTTAGTTTAGATAACTGTTCATTGTATCTATATTGAAATTATGAGGGTAACATGAATTTCAGTACACCTTAGGGTCATTGATGATGTTTGTTGATTTCAAGTCTTATCTAAACTGTGTTAATGTTCGTTGTATCTATATTAAAAGAGTAATACTATATCCTCCTAATAATCTTTCAATACTTAGTAAAGTAAATATTAAATAAAAAGGTAACACATTTAATATTAACATTAACATAAAAAGCATTCGATTATTACTTTATTTTGTAATTTTTAATATTATTAGGAGAATGAGTTATAAGGATATAGAATTATTCATATTAAAATTATGAGCCAAAAAAATACTAATTCAAATTTTGAATTATATGGATCAAGTTAGTGTTCATTGTATATGAGAGTCACTTAAATTTTAAACTATTTAGGGAATCATTAATGATATTTATCAATTTCAATTTAATATCACTATACAAGATTTTTAACTAATGCATGAACCAAATCAATCAATTAATTAATATATATTGTAAAATTGACTTAAGTGCATTAAATGTTATTGATGATCTTTTAATGACTCAAAATTTACCTCATTGTTTTAATATTGTGATAATTGTATGAAATTCATTTAATTAGTCATAATAATACTTATCCTATTGAACTTATTTTGGAAACGGTAATCCTTATCCTTTTGAACCTTCACATTGAATACTATCTCAATCCAATGAAATTTTCTTTCATGATTTGAAGAGAATTCCTTTTTATGATAAGTACAACAAATATTAACACAATTAAGATAAAACTATTTTTGATGAAAAAATTAAAATTTTATCAGATATGATACATTGAACATTAATTCAATTTATATTAACTCAAAATTTACCTGATTTTTTAATATTGTAATAATTATATGAAATTCATTTAATTAGTCTTGATAATACTTATCCTATTGAACTTATTTTGGAAGTGGTAATACTTATCCTTTTGAACCTATACATTGAATACTACCCCAATCCAATAAAATTTTTTCTCATGATTTTAAAATAATTCCTTTTAATGATAGGTATAATGAATATTAACATAGTTAAGTAAAACTATTTTGATGAAAAAATTAAAATTTATCATATTAGGTACGTTGAATATTAATTTAATTTATAAAATTATTAGATAAGATAGATTGAATAGTTACTTGTACCAAAAAAAGATTGAATACTAACCCAATTCAATGAAATTCTCTTGCACAATCTCAAGGTAATTTCTTTTTATGATAGGTGTAATGAAAATTAACACAATTAAGGTGAAATTATTTTTAATAAAATAACATTAAAATATCTCTAAATGATCCTCTAAATAATCTAAAATATGTATAAACTCCGTATATTGCACAAGAATGATAATCAATAAATTATATATTAAAATTGACTTGAGTAAATTAAATGCTATTAATTATCTTTTAATTGACTCAAAATTCACCTCATTATTTTAATATTATGACAATTATATGAAATTCATTTTATTAGTCTTGATAATACTTATTCTATTGAACCTATTTTGCAAAGTGGTAATACTTATCCTTTTGAACCTAAACAATGAATATTACACTACCCAATCCAATAAAATTTTCTCTCATGATTTTAAGATAATTCCTTTTTTTTATAATAGGCACAATGACTATTAACATAATTAAGATGAAACTATTTTTAATTAAAAAATTAAAATTTTATTTGATAAAGTACACTATTAGATAAGATAGATTGACACTAAAGTAATTTAATGAAATTTTTTCACATGATTTCTAGATAATTTATTTTTATGATAGGTACAAAAAAAATTAACACAATTAAAATAAAACTATTTTTAATAAAAAACATTAAAATTTCTCTAAATGATTTGATAAATAATCTAAAATATGTATAAACCTATACTTTGCATGAGAATAATAACTAGTACACAGAGTATAATTAACTTGCGCACGCACAATAAATGCTATTAATGATTTTTTAACTAACTCAAAATTCACCTCATAATTTTATTATTATGATAATTATATAAAAATCATTTAGTTAGTGTCTATTATACCTATCCTTTTGAACCTATTTTGCAAGTTTTAATCATATTCATATTTAGTTATGAATTGAGTCGTACATATTCTTTTGAACCTATTTACAAGTGATATGAATTGATATTCATTCAGAGAATTACATGACAAATGTCTAACTTCATGGAAAGTTCTCGACTCACTTCCATTAAAAACTATATAGTTATCTTAAACTCTTTAATTTATTAATCTAACCACTACCTTATAAGGTCCAAAATTATAGCATAATTATATAGTTATTAATTAAATTGCACTATAGAATCATTAGACTAGCTATAAGGACTTCCACTTGTAAAAATTTTAGTCAACCAATACATCAAAATTCAATGGATAGCTTAAATTCTAAAATCTATTAGATTAAAATGAATTCTGACTAGATAACAACAAAGGATATGTTTTTGAATATGCAACTATTAAGAGTCCAAGTCCTCTCACAATTGTCCTTTATCGTCATCATTCGTCCCTTTAAAATGTGATAAGAGGTTGGTTGAACATAGTCAACTTACATGCCAATAAACATGGATTTAATTCCTCTAAGATGTCTAAAGTGAACCTCTCATTTTAGAATATAAAGTAAGGAATATTAACTGTTAATAAGAAAATCAACAGTTGAGATAATGATAAAATATATGTACATGTATAACAAACTATGAAGTTGTTAAAATCTACTTCCTTAACTTTATCATCAATAGTTAATACTCTTTACTTTACTCTTTAAAGTGAACCCCTTATATTAGAGGAGCCAAATCCAATAAACATTAACCGAATCAAGATGAAATTACTATTATCACATCCAATTCTCCTAAATTGATAATTACATTGAATACTAACATGATTAAATGCAACTATAATTCTCATATTCTAGTCATTCAAATTCTTTTTTAAGACTGAATGTCATGACCGTCCTTGGAAGGCGCTGTAATGGAATAGTAGGAGAAATTAGAAGAAAAAAATGGAGTGGTAGGAGAAATTAGAAAATAAAATGGAGTCACCACTAATAATTATTGGGTTGGAATATTGAAAAACTCCTTTGAAAAATCAAAGAAAATTGGTTTGCGTGAATGTCGTTGGTCAATGAATGTCGTTGGCTGATGCGTGAAAAAATTAAATATTTAAAGAAAAACAAAAAATAATAAATAAAGAAATTGAATAAAATATTCACAATTTTACCTTACCTTGCATGTTTACGTATCTTCCACACACAAAGGAAAAATTAAAGCCATATAGTTCTTTAAGAAATATTTATGGGTTAATGGATGGATTTTAATGTGAAAATTTTAATTTAATATTTGATTAATTTAAATAAATGCTTTACATTATTGTCACAACAAGACCCATAAAAATTAAAAGAAGAGAGCAATAAGGGGAAAAGGATTATAAAATGTCAACAAAATCAACAACTAATTCGGAGGAACAATTTTATGTGACGTTTGGTAAGGAAGAATGATAATTCTATTCTATGCCTATTCCATAGAATGATACATTCATATGTTTGTTTACAAAAAAAAATAAAAATCATAGAGTGGTGATTTCATCTCACGTCTCATTTCATAAAATTAGGAATGAAATATGGAATCTATTCCTTTTTAAGGATGTAGGATTGGAATTTCATGCTCCATAGAATGAGATTAAAATTGTTTATTCCTAATATATTATCAAAAATTTTATAAAATTACACCTATTATCCTTCTGTTTTTTGGTCAATAAAATCTTGTCTTTCTTCCATTTTAGTTTATGATGTATTTTTTTATAGTCAAATTTTTTATATTTAATTACTTCTTAACCTTGATAGTATTTTATTTTATCAATATAATTTTTACTCTCGACATAAATGATTTACCTTTGATTTAAAAACTTATTTATATATAAAAATAAATATGAAATATTTACTTAATATGATAACATTATTCTTTTAAAAAATGACAACATTTTTTCTAATCAAATTATAAAAAAATTAACGTTACACATTATTGTTAATGTTTAAAAGATTTTTTCTTATAAGGAGTATTTATGTCATTTATATTAACTTTCATTTAATTTTATAATGATTTTATGGACCAAACTGTGGAGTGATTTGGAAAGGCATTCCATTCTAAAAGCTACCAAATTATGAATTAGGAATAACTATTCCATTATATTCCATTCCTATTCTATTGTGATTTTATAGAATTACCATTCTGTATATCAAACATTACGTTAGACTATGCACAAATGATTGACTTCAATCACATTTAGAATGGCCCCTAAAGAAAGTAATTTATATGGGTAACCAACTATTTAGACACAACTATCAAGGAGAAACCTAGGATATCTTTATTTCTTTGTTTCTTTAGCAAGCATTATCAATAGGCTGAATTTTTTATCCTATCTCATTCTAGCTAACACTTTGTTTGGATGATAGGTAATGAAGATAATGTAAATGGATAAGGGGAAGGGGAACAAGTTCTTTTATTTAAAAGTTTAAAAATATATAGGAAGTAAAAGGAACTCAAGGGGAACTATTCCTCCTCTCTTTTCCTCAAACACCTAATTTTTGTTTTCAAAGTTGGGGGTGAAATGGGGGAACTAAAATTTTTATCAGTCAAAAGTAAGTGTTTTACATCTTCATCCCTTTTTATTTATTTTTTAATACATTAAAAGGGCTATCAAGAAAGTTAAAAATTATAATAGTTCTGTTCCATCCTTTATCATTGAGCTGACAAAGAAAGGTAATAGAGTTATATTTTGTTCCTTTATTAATCTTCTGAACAAAAGGAAAGGTAGCTTTATTCCATTCATTTTCTTTCCTTTCCAATCCATCCCTACTTGTTTTGTTCTATTCCATTAATGAAAAAACATCCATAACACAATGTTAGGAGTTATATTTTAGCCTCTCTCAAGGATTTGAGCACAAGTATGATCAGCATTTGATTTTCTAGTGTTTAGTGTATTCTTCAATTTGGAACAAACCAAGGATGAGAGAACTAGAAGCTCCACTCTTCCAGCAATTGTGTCCTCTTTAAATTGTTTGTCGTTTGCCTCTTTCTCTTTGTCGTTGGCCCTTTTTTGGTCCCTCTTTATCGGCTACAAGCCAATTCTGCCTAGCAATAGCCTCTCTAGCAATTGTCTCTTTCCAGCCAATTCTCTTGGGTTTCCAATTTGCTATTTTATTATTTATAGACCTAGTCCTCTCCAATCAAACATTAATTCTAGATATTCAATCAATTCTATGAGCCTTTGTTTTTTGCAATCAACTTTTCAATCAACATTAACCCCCCATAATCATTCAATCCGATCATTCTCAATTTCCTTTATTAGCTCCCCTCAATTGAAATTTAAATTTCAAGCCCATTAATTCAAATCAATTAATACTTATTTTTTTAACCTAAGGGGTTAGACTTTTAGTCTATTGATTGGGTTCATCAAACTACTTTAAAAATGAGATTGGGTCAATTGGGTCTTCAAAGGGGGGATTAAGCCATAGGTCTGGGTATTTGTTTTATTTTTTGTATCTTTTTCAATAATTTTATGAGTCTGAACAAACTACGATGTTTATAGTTATTTCTCTTTACTCGTCTTTTTGCTAGAGAATAGTAACAATTGTAGTTGTACGTGTTATTGTAATAAGGAATAAGTAAAGATAATGAACTCATATTTTGTCCTAAAATGCATGGATAAAATGCCACAACATGTACACATTGTGCAAAATGCCATGAAACAACATGAAAAATAATGTATTGAAATTTTTTTTATTTTTTATTTTGTTTTCTCTTCTTTCTTCTTTAATATAGACAACAAGACAATGACACCCAAAATCAAATGATCAGAATTTAAATGCAGTGGATCGATACACCTAAACTTAAAGGACAAGAATTCACAATGCAGCGGGCTGAAGTGTCCAAAAGTAAATGATAAGAATTCATAAGCAGTAGGCAAAGCGCCTAAAAGTAAATAACAGGAATTTAAATATAGGGGGCCAAAGTGCTCAAACGTAAATAATAGGAATTTAAACTGTAGTAGGCTTGCAGTGGAATGAATTGCTCAAATGTAAATGATAGAAATAAAAATTACGGTGGGCCAAAGTACCCAAATGCAATTGACATTTTTTAAATAACAGTGGGATGAAACGCCCAAAAGTAAATGACTGAAATTAAAGTGCAATAGGCCAAAGTGCAAAAAGTACATGATAGAAATTTAAATTGTAGTAGATCGAAGTGCTCAAATGTAAATGACAAGAATTTAAGATACAGTGTGCTGAAGCACATAAAAGTAAATGAATGGAAATTAAAGTGCAGTAGGCCGAAGCACTCAAAAGTAAATGATAAAACTTAAATTGTAAAGGGATGAAGTGCCCAAATGTAAATGATAGCAATTTTAAATTACAGTGGGCTAAAGTGCACAAAAATAAATGATTAGAATGTAAATTCCAGTGGGTCGAAACACCTAAAAGTAAATGACGAGTTTAAATTGCAGTTAGCCATAGCACCCAAAAGTAAATGACAAAAATTTAAGTTGTAGTAGGCCAAAGCGCCTTAATGTAAATGACAGGTGTCACAACCGTCCCCCGAGGGCGCTGCAACTGAGTGGTAGGAGAAATTAAAAAAATAGAGTCACCAGCAATGATTATAGGGTAGGAAAAATATTAGAAAAACCATTAAATAAATTAAAAAGAGAAAAATGGTCCCTAATCAGGTTGAGTTCGAGAATCTTATTATTTATAGAGAAGAGTATGAACTTAATCTTATTACACACCTAATACATCTGCCTTAAAACAGTTATCTTAAAGTTAATTGTGCAAATTATTTATAACCTTAAAAATATTTATTTTACCCTTAAATAATAAATGATAAAAAATTTACTAATGAAATAAAATAAAATAGTTACAAGTTTAGAAATGAAACAGAGGACCATTCTTGTACAAGGTACAAGATAGCACCATACTATATGATAAACTCCTATGACCCTAACGACACTTAAGGGTGACACAACTATACAATTAATGCCATTAGCCTTTGTGAGCAAAAAAATTAAACTTTTAAAGAAAAGATGAAAAGAATAAATAAAAAAAATTGAATAAAATTTTTTACAAATTTGGCTTGCCTTGCATGCCTATGTATCCACAAAATGAGGAATAACATCAGGCGTCTTAATGCCCAAAAACAAAAATTGGACTGCTCAATATCCAGCTACAGATAATTGAAATCAAAATTCGGGACGAGAAAATTATGCTGCTTAAGAACCTAACAAAAGATCACCAGAATTAAACTAGGCTACTCAAAAACCAAGTAAAAGATTATCAAAGTTAAAATCCATAATGAGTAAAATTAGGTTACTCAAAAACCTAGGAAAATTATGATCGGGGTTGAAACCTAGAACAAGTAAATTAGGTTGCTTAAGAACCTAGCAAAAGATCATTGAGTTAAAATCCAGAACGAGTAACAATAAGTTATTCAAAAACTTGGGAAAATTATCATGGGGGTTCAATATCGAAACAAGTAAACTAGGCTGCTCAAGAACCTAACAAAAAATCATTGAAGTCAAAATCTATAATAAGCAAGTTAGATTGTTCAAAAACCTAGAAAAAGATCACTAGGTCAAAACCTAGAACAAGCAAATTAGGCTGCTTAAGAACCTAGCAAGAGATCATTGTAGTCAAAATCCAGAACGAGCAAGTTAGGTTATTCAAAAACCTAGGAAAGAGAACATCGGGGTTGAAACCCGGCACAAGCAAATTAGGGCTACTCAAGATCTAGCAAAAGATCATTGTAGTCAAAATCTGAAACAAGCAAGCTAAGTTATTCAAAAACCTAGGAAAAAAGATCATTGGGGTTGGAACCCAAAATAAGTAAATTAGGTTGCTTAAGAACCTAACAGAAGATCATTGGAATCAAAATCCGGAATGATTAAATTGAAATATGATAAGTTGATCAAATATTCTTGTAAACTTGATGATTTTAACTCTAAGCATTTGATTCAAAATTCAATATCAGAAAAATGTTACATAAATGTGAAATCTCTTCAAAGAACATTTATTTAAAAAAAAAAACCACACAAAAATGTGATGGCCATTAAACTTTCATAAAATGTATTCATCATTGTGTCACAACACATGTTTGTTTGCTTAAGAATAATAACAAAGATTATAAGGTTGGCAACAAAAATTGGGGATATTTGAAAATGTAATAGGAAATGAAAAAAATCATTTTCTCAACTCCTTCCATTAAGTAAAATCCTCCATTTAGCCTCTAAGTATACACTAGCAGTGATCCAAAAAAATGGCAGTTCAACTCCCTCCATTATGCAAGATCTTCCATTTAGTCCCCAAGTCACAAGTTAGGCATTTATAATGCTCCTTAATATTCAACTTTCTTAAAAAATGACTGTTATTTTTTATTTCAAACTTACAATGACTTCTCTAAAAAATTTACTATCAAATTTTTGGTAGAACTTGCACATTTGATTCATTATATTTATTGGTTTCGTTAGGCTTACCAGGTTGGCTAGTCCACCCTATGTGTTAGTCATGGCGCATGTTTTAGGTCGTGACAATAAGTAACCATTCTTGGAATGAATGTTGAAAGGTGCTAATACATTCTGTACTTGTAATCAATCCTAGACTTGAACTCTAAAACGTAAACCATATCTTTAGGTGTCTAATTGCACCTTTTCATTTTTAAATGGAAGAAACAATTGATAGCAACTCTATTTCTTGCATTGCATTGATGTGCTCACATAACATTCAACTATCCAAAAATCCCATATATACTTGAATTTCTTTCCAAAAGGGTTTTGCCGCTCTGTATTGTGTTGCCACGAGGGATGTTGCAACAACTATTATTCATAATATCTCTTAATATGTTATTGGGGACATTAGTTTTTTGAAATCCATTTTATAGTTACAAGAAGAGGTATTCATTTGCAACACTTAAGCAATTGCTTAAGTGGTAACTTGACTTCCCATAAAAGGTGAAGAATCTGGTGCAAAAGAGGTATTCAATGCACGAGTTTAAAATGTCATTTGAAGATATCAGCATAAAACTCATTTTTAACCCCTAAGAGATACATACTTTATCAAATTAGTCCCTTTGGCATTAATTTTATCAATTGTATTCCTCAATCTTCAAATCTTCAATAATGTCATTCTTCCATCCATTTCTCCTTAACTTCGTTAACGGAAAATGCTTATATGCATGTCACTGGGACACTGACGTGGCATCATTAATACAATGAGAAAAGGCCAAGACTTCGTTTTGCCCCTTACCCTAATAACCCCATTTCTTCCTCCCCCTTCCCCTTTGAGCCTTTCCCCTCCTCCCTTAACCTATCAAGCACTTCCTCTCTTAACCCTTTGATGACAGAATCAAAAGAATTTCATTGATGGTGCAAGTTACGTTATCCCTTTTCTCTTGGAAACTACTTATGGGATGGGAAGCCAACCTGAGAAGCCAGCCGGTAGTAATTAGAAGGAAAGCAAAGAGGTGATCCAACATTTGATTGACCTTTACCTATCGGCCTAATCATAGAACTTAGGCGTGATTAAGAATAAGGAATATCAGGGGGTGTAAGATGAGAAATAGAGGGCTTTTTTCTATAAAGAGTCAAGGGAGTCTACTTAAGGTGTTTTGCCAGAGTGTTGGAACTAATCTCAAGAATCCCAGACGTAATGGTTTCTCATTGAAGGTTGTCAGTATGTCATAGGCCTTATATTAGGCGACAAAAGGGACGTGGGGTTCCTATTGTGTAGATAGAAAATGGATAAAGTATACTTACACCACCATTCAATGAAACAAAAGAGGATGATGAAAGGTGAAAGGAAATACGCCACTCATAACATATGTAAAAAATGCATCAGTAGAGTGAAAGACAGGGCCTAGTACTCAGAGTTGACGAATCGCCAGTTGATCGAAAAAGATTACATGTTAAAGAAAAAGGGAAAGAGACATCCCCTGTCTGGTGATCATATTCTTCCTCTACATTAGAAGCTTGTAGATGATATGTTGAGGTGAAAGTTGAATTCAGAGAGACCATTCTAAAAGAAATCCTAAACTTTAAAGCAAACTTTATAATTAAACAGTTAGGAAGAAATTGCCAAGATTATAATAAGGCTCAATATGTATATATGAAAAGAGACTTCACGGCAAGCAAGCGATTGGGCGAGAGCATGTGGGAATTTAGTATCTTAGGAAAATTATGAGTATCAGTCTTAAGTAATTTAAATGCCGTTAAATTGTGATCGTATGTGAATCCCAAAAGTCCCTAGCATGTTGGAGAAAGGAATGGCCATTTACCTATTGAAAAATGCAGAAATTAGGGGAAAATTATTAGACCCGGAAAAGTCGCACCATATCAAATAGTCGGAATTTAATGATGGTGCCAGGTTAATAGGCTAAAGGAGAATAAACGTTACATTTAAAAAGTGATTGAAGTTAAGTAGGTCACTCCCAATTGATAGGCCAAAATTGAGTAGGTATCATATGCCCATTAGGGTTTGTCTTGAAGAACAAGTTGGCATCTTGATAAAAATATGTAACCAAAAGTATTCAAATATCATAAAATACCAAAATGGTTTATCTTCCACAACGTGTAAGCATGACAGGCCAGATGGCAAATCAATGTTGGATGAGCGCTTGGTGCAAGATGTGCAAAGAAGATTCCAAGCAATTACACTGATCATGATGAGAGTACAGTATGACACCGAATATGGATCAAAGCATCCAAGACAACCATCTCCAGTAGTGCATTAGGTCGTAGGATTGTAATTGTGTTAGATGAAAGGGCAACCTTCCTTTTGCCTATTGGCCATAAATAAGCCATTGTATATTTTATAAATATCCCTAATAAGGGTGGGAATAGGCCAAAAGGCCTATTAGGAGCCTATGACATAACTTACTTTTAGTCTTAGTAGGTCTAGTCCTATATATAATTTACAAGATAAGTTTAGATTTTTATAAAAACCTATTTAGTTAAATAAGCTAAGCGTATGCCGTTAAAAATATTTATTTGACCCAATAAGTCGGCCTATTTATCTATTATATATGCATATATAATTAAAAAAATATAATATTTATACCATTTATCATTATATATTTGTACAATTTATTAATTTTAAACATAATTTAACAATTTTAATTAAAGACATAGGTTATTTGAGATTTTTAAAGTATAGACTTGTTAACCCAATTTAAAGTTTTCATATAATGTAGGCTTTTAATTTAGCTTATAAGTCAGGTCAGACTTTTGTATTTTCACAAAAAGGTTAGACCGAGCCCCAAAAAAATATCTATGTTAGGTAATAGTCCAGACTCAAGCCTAATATTTTACAAAACATGTTAGGTTTATTTAAAGAAAGCCTAACTTAGCATAACTTATTTCTACCCCTAATCCTTAATCAAATCAATGAACCATATCCCTTTTTATCCCTTTTTTTTTGTTTTATTTACTTTATTTTTTATTTCACATATTTATCATTTGTCACCCAAATAACTCTTGATACAATTCATAACTTCATCAGCCTAGGGATCGAATGAGTCAATCACACCCATAAGGGCATACAATCGACCAACAATATCTTTATTCATTTAAGGAGGAGTGTTGTTTCTAATTCATTGTAGTATTATCACATCCTAAAACCTTGTAATGTAATGTATCTTGCTAGAGGAAAAGAATATCTTTGTCTCCATAAGTCTTGAAAAACCAAACTTTTAATTAAGAGAACTATAAAGCTTGAATACTTTCTAAAACCCATAGTGATATTATATTACACAAATTTTTTGACAGAATCTCCCCTATAAATGGAGTATCTTTGACTGCATCCAAGATTAACTAATCAATGAAAAAAAAGAAATCTTAACTGCAACCAAACATAGCAAAATACCTAAAAAACCCATAATGACTGCAAATTGTGTTTTAGATTCAAGCTTGCTCCGCACAGAAAAAGCATACCTCACTCAAGGACTGGTGAGCTCATATATTGATCACAAGGGGATGAGCTAAAAATTAAGAAAATGCAAATAGTGAGTCTCCCATACTCAATGAATGAAATGACAAATCTAGAACAGTTGCTGAAACCACTAAAAGAAATTTTTTATAAACATTTACAAAGAGAATATTAATAATAGAATTTATTCTAAGATTTTGAAAATGAAAACAATAATGATTACTAAAACTCTTTAAAATTATCAAGTGTATCATAAAAAATTCACAACTAACATAATAAAAAAATTCAATGTAGTAATAAAAAAATTATCTTCTAGGAGAATATTTGAAAAATAATTAAAATATCTTAAAGGAGAATATTACCTTCTTGCTTCTGAGCCACCTATGGCACCTAGTCACGTATAGTGACACCATCATCAATTTGAGCTAGGTTAAAAGGAATTTTACCAGAGAAATGATTTATTGGCAAGTCAAGAAATTCCAATGATTTTAAATTGCCAAGTGCAAAAGTGATTTCCCCACTCAAATTGTTTCTTGATTCTTGATAAATTCACATAAACCAATCCAAATAAAGATCCAATTTCTATTGGTATATCTCCGAATAAATTATTACTTGAGAGATTAATGCTATTAAGAAGTAGCTTTGGATTTTTGAACACATTTTCTATCCCTTTCCACATCAGTGATATGTAGAAATTATATGAACTATAAATAACATCATTCAGATAGAAATAACGTTTGGTTTCACGCTAATAAATCTCATATCAGCCGTTGCAGTAGTAAAGTTCTTCAAACATAATGGAAATTGTTCTGATAAGTGATTTATTGAGAGATCCAAAATCTGACTTGAGTAAGGTAACAAAGTTGAGATGGCAGACTTCCAAAAAAGTGATTCACATATAAAATTAAAATTTCCAATTTTGTAGGCTTTCCTTTATCCATAGAGGAATTAGGACAGACAACTTATTTTCTCCCATATCTAACAAACTTGAATTTTTCCAGTTCTTCAAGAAAGAAGGTAGCTCTCCTATTAGGCTATTGTTTAACAAAACCAAAGCATTCAAAGTTACAAGCGTACCCATGGAGGGTAGAATCTTTCCTGATAATTTATTATTGCTTAGATTGAGATACTATAATGATTTTAGATGATTTCAACAATTAGGCAGTTGTCATTTAATTGATTGTTGGATACATCTAAAATGCCCAAGGCTTCGATTGTACTTTTGCCATATAAAAATGAAACCAAATCTAAAAATCTATTTTTGGAGAGATACAATCTTGTTTTTTCCAACATAAATGGAGGAATTGAGCCTTCAAATTGGTTTGAAGTAAAAATTGACCTTGGAAAGCTACTAAACTTAATTAAGTGGCAAAATCCAATTACTAGATAAATCCAAAATCTCTAATCTTTCTAGTGCACCAAGAAAAATTTTGAATGAAGCTTGAAAGTGTCCCACTCAAGTTGTTACCCAAAAGGTTTAATGTCTGCAATGTGCATTTATTCCCAAAGGATGTTGGAATCTTGCCATGTAATTTGTTGTTAATTGGACAAGTTGAGATGTGCAAGAGAGTACATTATCTTCTCCAAACCATCTGGGATAGGACTTTCTAATGAGTTATTAAAAACGTAAAGCTCATATTGGTGGTGAAGTTAAAAAGCTAGTGGAATATAGCTATTGATTTTAATTGATTAGAATAGAGATCAAGGATGACAAGAGAAGATGAAAAAAATCATAATGGAAGAAAATGGTACAAGAAAACTGCTATGCAAAATACTACAATTTTGTAGATAAAGCTTTTGAAGTTTGAAGCTGAAGTTGAAATTATCTTGCAATATTTATGATGTCAACTTATTATAAGAAAGTTAAGGAGACGACAAAACAACATTGTTAGCTGAAAGATCAAGTTCCTGAACGTTAAAGCTAAAGTTAAACACTCATTGAAATGTTGATGATGACAACATATTATAAGAGAGATCAAGGATGGTAAGAGAAGTAGAAATGTTTGAATGGGAATCAAACAAAGCAAGAATATCAATATCTAAAATACTGCACTCACTTAAACTTAACTCTCTTAAGTTTGAAAGAAGCTTATCGATAATTTGCAACCAGTGATGAGAAGGGCCAAGATTATGCAATGAACTCAAGTCAAAGAAGAGAGATTAGATAGCCACTCTACATCAACATGATTCTTCTCATTAATTTTGAGACCATAATTGTCACCAAGCCTAAGAGATTGCAACATAGGAAGATACCCAATCTTAAAAGGGATTGCTCCTAATAGAGAATTTCCTCCAAGATCAAGATACTGCAATTGTGCGAGATTTCCAAGTTGATAAGGGATTACTCCATGAAGATAATTTCCGCTTAGATCAAGATATTGCAAATGTGTTAGCTTCCCTAATTGATAAGGGATTTCTCCATCAAGATAATTTCCTCTGAAATTAAGATACTGAAGTTGTGAGAGATTTCCAAGTTGACAAGGAATCTTCCCACCAAAATAAGTATTTGTGAGTTTGAGATATCTCAAGTAGCTGAAGGAGCCTAAGAGTTCTGGGATTTGACTGTGACTAAAATCATTCGAACTGAGGTTCAAATGTTCTATTTTTTACAACATAATCAATTAAGAAATATTGATTACACCTGTTAAAGAATGTGTATCCAAACCAAGAAGATCAAGCAACTGTGCATGACATGTTTCTTTGTTGCATTCAATTCCTTTCCATTTGCAACAATCTGCATTATTCTCATTGTTCCTCCATGCAGATAGCATGATAGAGTCATCTTGGAGGCCTCGTTTGAACTTGAGAAGTTCTTGTCACTCCTTCTCTATGCACTTCACTTGTCCACTCATAGTTGTCTACTTGAATTCAAAAATGAATCCTGCAATATGCAATAAAAACACCAATTGTGCAAAAAAAAAATTGAGAAAATAACTGCTCATTATAATTTTCCTGAAATGAAAAATCCTCAATGCAATGATTTCAATAATAATCAAGTTTTCTCCTTACTTGAACAGTATCAAAATTCAATAGTAGGATTTAAATAGCTAATGTGTTATGGACATACACTTGAGTTTCCATTGTCTTTTGAAAGAAAAAAAGAGGAAAAAGAAAGTTTCGATAATTTAAGGATTTTTGTAATTAAAAAAGAACAATCCATGGAGGTAAATTTCTGTTACGTAACTTCCTGTCACTTGTGTCGAATAAAACTCAGATTATTATATTATATTTTTTTATCTTTCATCTTCCATTTTTCCCAGGTGCACCTATTCCACAAACTCCAACACACTCTTTTCTCTCTGACTCTACTCACGTATCACTTTCACATCTCACTCAATCTCTATTCTTTTTTTCTCATGGTGTTACTTTTATACTTTACTTCGATCGATTAAGTTAACCAGATTTCTCTATATTTATATTATTTAACCATACAATAATCACATCACCATCAATTGAATTTTAAGTAACCTAATCCTAATCATGTAGATAATGTTAAAAAACTTACAACCTTATATTAAAATACTTTATTGCATAATCACATACCATTCCTTTATGACTTTCGTTCACTAATGCTTGGGTTGTTGGGTTATCATTGAGGAGATATGGGGATTGTGTGAGATCAAAGAACAACGCAAATAACCTAAGGTTCCTAAAACATACTACAATGGCATAAATCAAGTAGGGTATTGAATTTATAAGTGTGAAAGTGAAAAATTTGAGTGGGATAGTAGGACTAAAAGTGTTTTTTTCTAGTTTCAGATAGATCTGAGATTGGAAGTGTGTTTCAATTTAAGAGGTAAATAACATTAATATTTCTACCCTGCAAAAATTTTGTTTACATTGATTCCACACTACAAAGATCATTTACATTAGTTGACCATATCATTTTTCAAATTTCACTCAATGAAAAAAGAAAAGTCATCCAAAACTTGAGTTTACATCAATTTACTTGATAAAAAGATGAGATCGATTGATGCATTTGCAGATAAATTTTGGATAACTAACATTTTTTTTAAGAAATTAATTGACGTAGTTTTGTGAATCAAAACATTAATTCACCAAACAATATTCTAGTTACAAAGTACTTCGAATGGTTTTTGAACCCTTGCATTACAGGTAAAGTCCACTTACATGGAACTCGATTTGCTAACTGAGCCACACCTCGTGGTTTCCTCTAATTTGTATAATTCTTCCTATTTAACAATTTCCTTTTTTAGGTATAATAAATATTATATAGATTTGAACCTATGATCTTGTAGTGATTTGACTCGCATCACGTTATCTTCTAGGGGTTTAAGAAGAGACACTTTGCCCCCTGTGCTTTGCTTTGTTATCACATAATCATCCTATAGTTTTCTTCATTAACTTTTTTAACGAAAGAAGTGTTAAAATTATTTTTAAAAAAATTCACAAATGACTTGGAAACTTCAATAGAAAACATGAAATATTCAAGAAGAAAACAAACAAATTCCATATCAAAAAGGATGAACAAGTAAACAAATTATCAATGATTTCATCATATTATAAAACAATGATATATGACCACCCAAACTCGAGAGTCATGACCAACATATAGGGTTCACTAAACAACCTAGCAAACCCAATAATAGTGCAAGAAAACAAGATAGATCAACAAGCTACGATGAGGTTACTGTAAATTCGGTAGTTTTCTCAAAAAGTAGAACATCCCAAAATATATAATAACATGTTCAATCAAGATCATATAGCTAAACAATTCACAACCAATAAAGCATCCATAGGATAACAATGTAACAGATATAAAACCATAATATGACTAAACAAAACACAACATAAGTTGGATCTTACTTGTAGTAAATGGAGTACATCTAGAATTTTAATACATAACCAAAGTGTGCAAAGAAGAGCATAACAAAATAAATAACCACGAATAGGCCCACAGGAACAATGTGCTGGCCTTACCAAAAGAGGCAACTCCTCGTAACAAATTGAGGAATCTAGACCTAATACAAAACTGTTATTTGAAAAGTATAGAAATAGCAAAGTGCATTACAAGACTCAATGAGAGACATGCTTAGTCACGAGTTTTTTAGTTTAAAACATTCTTGCAATTTTCAAAACATATGCAAAGTGGTGATATTCATGAAAAATGTAGTATAGACTTTAAATGCATTAAAATTAGATTCTTAAATATCATATGTTCGAATAACATTTAAGTATAACGTGTTGAATTTAAAGTAGGCAAATAAGTGAAATAACTAATTTAGGGTGGGAGGTTCCTTATTCAAAACCAATCAACACCTCTACTAGCTAAGGTTCGAACCAAAGTATACCAAGAATAACATCTACTACCATTAGTTATAGTGTTATGTTAAAGTTTATTCTTTCCAAGGAAACATACTTTTATACGTTCAAAATACATATCATGTCTCAATTAATTTTACATATCCAATCATGCTCATCATCGTGATCACATATTAGAGGTTGATTTTGATGATAACAAAGTGTACAATACAAGAAGAACAAGTCTGAGGAAGCCTCAAAGATTTATCCATGACTAAGTTTTCTTGTAAGAATAATTGGATTTTTCTCATTGATAGCTCACACCCCCAGAAAGATTTTCAAAACAAATGAATTAACACTTAAAAATAGGGTAACAAATGTTTTACAAAGAGCTCCAAGGAGGAATATTGATTTGGAATGATTTCTAAGTGTATTTGGACATTTGAGTCTAAATATTTACATAAGACCTTAAGGTTCAGATAACTGAGTCTATTAAGTCAAGATTCGAATATTGAATGCTTGTATTCGAATATTACAATGTAGTAAGATGGTTTTTACTTATGATTTATGTATTATATCAAAATTTAAGTTTGTGCAACTCTGTTTTCCATTTTCTGGTATCCTTAGCATTAAGATTTGTATAGTCATGCAAATATTTAATCAAAGAAATCAAATCATAAAATTAAAATTAAAGAACAAACTGAAATTGTAGTTATATTTTATAAATCAGAAAAATCCTATATTGATATTTAAGCTCACTATATAATTATGTTTATAATGTTTTACCACAAATTCACATTATAGTTTTGTTAACAGTTTTGGTGTTACTATTAGAGGTTCAAATCATATAAAATTTTCATTTTCCCCATATGCTATATGTGTACTTATATCACTGGGTGCTTCTAAAGTGGTAGTATATCGTAAATCTTGACGAAAATAAAATTAATTTTTTGTTAACAATACCCTAAATTACTCTCAATATATGTTTCTAGCATGTTAGTATTTGGCACGACTTTTCCTAAAAATAATTTTATTATTTCTTTTCAAAATATGATTTAACATGAGATGAGCTAATTCACGAAGGAGATAAGAGTGTCCCATCGTAACAAGAAAGTGCTGCTTTGTTTTAATTCAACAATCTTATTTGCACATTATTTTTACTACATCATTCTTATACCTCTTCCTTTTTTGATAATAAAATAAAAAATATACATTCCAATAAACAGTCTTTATTGTTTTCCCCAATTAGAATGGTGTGAGGACAGGTGTAAAATATTAGTGTGCAACAAATATTTTTGGTTTTAATTAGTACAAGTGTTGTTGCCAAAAAAACAAAGTACAAGTACAACAGTGGATAGAAAATCCCGCCAAAGATTAGAAAAAAAAAAAAACCTTATTTTTCCTAGGACTTGCAATGGAATAGAGACATGATTGTGGAGATATCACAAAATTAGTGTTAAGCTTAGGAAAATAGTTGGATAGGCATGTAATTATATAAGCACTTAAATTAACATTTTACATGTATAATATATTTTTTTTAAGAGATGTGCATTTACAACATAATCCATAAAATTTTACATATGTCAAATGTTAAATTGAGTTACTATATAAACACATACCTACTTAAGAATTTCTTGTTGATCTTATTCATTGGTTTTCTACTATTTCATTGATTTTGAGTGGAGAGAAAATAATTTTCATTGGGAAACACACTCCTATGGGTGAGACTCTTACTCCATTTCATCTTTTAAAGCCTTCAAAGGCTCTTAGCATTTTTAGCTGTGAGCTAAGATGCTTGTTCTGTGGGTAACCTATTTTGTAAGGTTGAGAGAAAACTTGCAATAACTAGTTTGAAAAGGCTAAAGTCAATCAAAATTACTTGTTGATATTGTGAAAATATCAATCGTTATTGGAAATTGGACGTAAATTCTACATTGGGACCAAACCAGTATAAATATATTTGTGCACCTTCTTTCCCTTTCCTCCTTACTTTCTGTTTCTTGCTAGTTACCCTTGCGTTTGTGTCTGTTGCTTGTCAGTTGTGTGCTTTAAGCCTACTTATATTAAAAAGAATCTTACACAGCTTGAGTACGCTTTTTTGCCTTCCTCTGTTTGTCCAATGTTTTCTTGTTTCTCAATGTGATTTCTGTCCAGAATTCTCCTTGGTTATGACCTGTGCTATGTTTTTCAAACACGACAAAATGATCAAAGTTGTCCTGGTTCTGTTTTTCAATGTCCAAGCACGTGAAATTGTGAAAAACATTTATTTTAATGGAGCAGAAAGTAATGGTTTCATACTTTAAAGCAGAATCCATAAAGAAGTAAATAATGAAGGAGCAATATAAGCGAAACGCTGTGCACAAGAAGGAAGCCAAAGAAAGGATGAATATGCAGGTGGTAATAGTTCTCTCAAACAATATGCTAGCCATTGAAAAGAGGCAGTGGATAATGAAAATCTTAGACCAACTGTAGGAAAGCCACTGCTCCATTTTTCAACCTGAACTAATTAAAACAACAGGATTCAGTAACCTAGATATGAGGTGAAGGGAGTTAACAAGTGATCAGGAAAAAACAAAAACAAAAAGCAAAAAAGAAAAAAGAATACTATTTGGAGGTTGGTTAATCACCAGATCTTCTGTATTCGGGCTTCAATTCATATGTGCCTTGATTAGTTCCTTTGTTATTGTAGACACAAAGATCTTTAAGTATATCTTTAAGAAATTGCTGCACAAAACAAGGTGTTGGATCCAACACTTCAAGTTAAAACAGGCACTGCTAAAAGGAAATAAGTACAATTTCATAAAGAAATAAATGTCTCAGGTATTTTATTAAGCCACTAATTCATCCACAACCACGATTTCTAAAAATGTGGAAAGGGGTCAACTGGTGAATAGCCATCTCTGTATGACATACATTCCTTAATGATCTCAAGGTTCAACAGCACCTCCTTTCCCTTTAAAAACAGTTGGAGAGATATAATGTGTTTCATACATGTGTGCTTGTGAGATACTTACCTATAAAACGGACTAAGATGATATAAATAACTAATGTTTCAAACAGGAATACACACACACACACACACAAGCCATCATTATCTTTCCTACTTTCTTGCTATTAAAAAGTCAACTTGTAAATGTCCCAAGAATTCTCTGAATATGATATACTACGAATATGAACTTACGAATCTCTCTAGTATTTATTAGTTTACTAATATATTGATAGGGACCCAGAAACAGAACACTGTTGTATTAATAAAAACTGATAGAAACACCTTCCCTTCTACTAAGGAAACAACAAAGTGTAGAGACATAGCATTAGTAAGTACCTTGAGGCTTGCTTCCTCCCAATCCAGACCTCTCTCACAATTTGCCTACCCTTCCCCTCTCCTCTCCTCTGCTTTTGTCCTATTCCCACTACCCAAATCTGTTTCCTGCCCCACCTGCCTGCCACGGGAGCAGGTTGTTACAAGGCACCCTCACCATGTGCTGATCACACTTCCCTTGCACACTACTCACAGCAGCCTCTAATCCCCTGCTGTCATTCCTTTCCATGCTATTGTACACCTTAGAAATAGGTGGCTGCCTAACTTATGTAAAGCATACATGCATATCTACTAGAATCAACAAACTCTTCATGGTTGAAATTCGTATATAGAGCCTGAATTTTATGAAGCTCTTGATGTAAACCGAACATTGTCTTAAAGAGTATTGAGTTGTCCATGACTACTCCGCAAAATATCAGAAAGTAATGTCCCATAAACTAAAGCTGGATATTAAGAGAAAGATATTACTCAAAATACATACTTCAGGTTGGTCTGTTTCTTGTATGAGGTTTCTTAAACTCCAATTTGGCTGCCGTTCAAAGAGCTTAAACACAATCTCTTCCATCTCCCCACGGTCCCTTCTTGTTCTCTTCATATCTGTTCCTCTGGCTGGAGTTTTCTTCTTTTCCTGATCCAACACAGAAGCTTTTGTTACATCTAAAGTATAAATTAATAAATAAATATACATTGAACTGCACAAGCCTAGTGATATAAAGTCCTCAACTCCACCTCTTCATCTCCCCTCTCACAGCTATACAGTGCTAATTCATGGCTCAGTAATTAATGTGGAAAATCTAAGCCCTGTCCTTTTTTCTCATCAATAAAAAGGAAAAAGAAAAGATCTTATCAATAAGTTATAATATGATAAAGAGCTGCACATGATGCCAAAAGAAGGGAAAAAGTTTCTCTTGGCATGCAATCATTGCCGATTGAAAAATTGGTAACAGAGAAGAGGAATAAGCCATTTACACTGGGTCCAGAAACCACAAAACTCATCATCCCAGGCATTGGCCGCATATGAGCCCCACTATCATTGTCAATGACCTGAAAATGGAATTTAGGAGAAGTCAAAGGTAGAGGAATTGATTGCCTAAATCATTGGATCAAAGTTGTGAGAGCCATAAGAAAACCTGTATGTGTCTATTTTTGACCATATATTTGTTTGTCCTTTCACGACAGAGTTTCCCATAGAGTTCAAGGTTTTGATTATGGGGCTTCATGTCAAATTTGTTCAGTATTTTTCCCTCCACAGAGATCTTTCCTACAATACGACAGAAATTGCAACTGGTCTAGTTAAAGTTTGCCAAATTAGCTGTGCTAGAGGAGATTTATGACTCTGCAGGCATCAAACCAAATACTGCCAGGCCTTGCCTAACAAGCTATATCCTCATTATTCTAATATTGTGGTCCTTTTTCTGATAAAAGAATAAATATCATTAAAGAAAGAGAAAGAAAGAACTACAAGAGTAGAGGATAAGATATCACATAAACCAAAAAATAAATAAATAAATAAAAAGGATAACATATCAATTAAACAAAACTCATTAGCCTCTCTGCATATCCAACAACAAAACCCCATGGAAATAACATAAAGTGCATGCATCCAAAGAGGCTTTCCCACTTTGTTACTTCCAGAACCTATGACTTGACATATGAGAGTGCCCCAAACTCTATGGACAAATCTAAGATTTATGATTCACCAAAAATATCATAGATTTTACACTCTACACCACAAATATCCAGCAGCTGCACAGTGTAAATGCCTGCTACCTGCTAGTAACAGAATCAGAGAAACACTTAACAGAAACATTAGGAGAAAGAGCACCATATTGTCTGCAAATCAGTAACAAATCATTTGTATTACACCAATTAAGTACGACTGTCCAAATGAAGGATTTCACCTTAGACAGAGCCTTGGAATTCCAAAGGGGGGCCTAGCAATGAGACAGTTGTCCTTGTTTGGTGAATGAGTAAGGAATTGAAAATAAGTTTTACAAGAAGACCCTCCAAAGGAGTTAAGTCTAAAGCCTTATCTGCTGAAAGAGGGACAAATAAAGTCAAGCAAACCAGGAAGAGATTCCACTTCCAAACCTTCTTTGACACTAAGGGTGCAGAAAAAAAAAATCGATATTCCATGAAATGGAAGAGTTCTACAAAATATAGAAGCTGCAAATGGGATGGTTATGCTAGGAGGATAAATGATAAAGGATGGGGTAGGAAATATAGAAAATAACAATAACCTACAAGTCCTTTCAAAATCTTATCTAATAACTAATAAGAGAACCATTTTCAAATCTGATAACTTAATGTCGGCCTTTCACTTCTGTGTGTGTTACATCAGTGTCTATTCAAACATTAATTGCTCAGGTTAAAAATAAAAACACAAGAGTAGCCTAGGAAGTAACAGAATTCAGACACTTGAAAAATGCTACAATATGCAGTTCATCAGTCACCCAATTTTTAACCATTTATTTCAACAGTTACCTGAAAGATTGTTAATTGTAAGTTGATTTGATGTCTCCTACTTGACTACTAATGCAATATTAGGGTGGTATGCGGGATAACAATAATTACAAAAAAGGAAGGCAAGATAGTTGGAGACATGCATTAAGTGTCCCTAGTCAAAGCAGGAAGGGAATTCTTTTTTAATTAAATTCATCCTTAAAATAAATGAGAAAAGGAAGATAATCTGCATTACAATTTTGAATCAAATTGGAGAACAAAATCAACAAATCTTTGAATTATACTCATTAAACTCAAATTCTTGATTGGACTTTTGGCATGTGATAGGACCCCTAAGGTATATATCAGGAAACAGTTCAAGAGAAACACAGGATCAGACCCTACAACGGCCAAACAACTAACCAAACTAGATACTTGGGAGCCGGTAACTGACTCCACGCATGCAGTTGAAGACAGTTTCCCGCGTGAGCTGGAAGGAAGTGAGGGAAGTGTCATCCCGCGTGAGCTGGGAGGAGAGGAGGGAAATGTGATTCCCGCATGTGCATGGGGAGTGTGACGGGTTCTGATCCACTATATAATGGGGTAGCAGGCAAGATGAGGGGGATCACGGAGAAGAGTAGAGTCAGTGAGGAGAGAACTGCGCACTCTCAAAATTGCCCAGAATTCCTGTATGATTTCGTTAGTTTCATTTTCCATAGTTGAGTGTGTAATTAGTTTGCCCCTCTGCCAGTTGATCCCACTGATCACTGAGCAGCAGAGGAGATAAAGCTCTAGTTTCCAGCCCAGTTTCCGTGAATTTCAATCCAGTTCTATCAACTGGTATCAGAGCTCCCGATCCGGGAGCTGTGCCATGGTAAACACCAGGATGGAGGCCAGATTAAAGGCCCTAGAGCGCGGCATGAATTCTGTGGATGATCTGAAGGAGTAGTTTGCCCAAATGAGGAAGGAAGTGTACGAAGAGCGGCAGGCCAGGGAGCTCAGAGACAGACAGAATGACATGATGCAGCAGGAACTGATGAGGCTGATCAGAGGGAAGACCCCGGAAAATTCTCTGAGGAGACCAGAGATGAATTTGGACTAAGAAGGAGATACAGAGAGAAATTATGGCACACCCAGAGGCCTACACCTAGAGGAGAGACCACGACGTATGGAACTACCCATTTTCTCAGGAGACGATGCTTACGGCTGGCTCAACCGGGTAGAGAGGTATTTCATCCTCAACTCCATATCGGAAAGGGAGAAGGTCCAAGCGGTGGTATTGGCGTTAGAAGGCAGAGCACTTAATTGGTTTCAATGGTGGGAAGCTCGAGCAGCAGAAGTCACGTGGGCCAAATTTAGAGAGGCGGCCATCCAAAGGTTTCAGCCAGCAATGGCGGGAAACCCCTTTGAAATATTGTTAAGCCTCCAACAGACAGGTACGGTGGCAGAGTTTAGGGAGAAGTTTGAATTGATTGCAGGCCCACTGAGACACATAGATGAGGATGTACTGAGAGGAGTGTTCCTCAATGGTCTTAGGGAGGAAATACGAGCAGAGCTTAAACTCCACAGATTGAACTCCTTAATCGATCTGATGGATCAAGCTCTACTCATTGAAGAAAAAAACTAGGCCTGTGGAAGAGGAAATCCGATAGGAGGAAGAGGGCCAAGCTGCAACTATAAACCAGCTCAACCCTCTAAAACCACAACCGTGGAAATGGGAGGGAAGTTCAACATAGAGGGAAACAGAGGAGGATCCGGAGCTACCACGGTCAGTTCGAAGATGCCGTCACAAGGGAGCAATGCGGGAAATGCTAGACGGGGAGGCTCTAGGAGACTGTCAGATGCTGAGTATCAAGATAAAATGAAGAAGGGCCTTTGTTTTTGGTGTGACGAGAAGTTTGGCCCAGGGCATGTGTGTAAGAATAAGCAGTTCCATCTATTGATCATTGAAAATCCACCCAGGGAGGAAGAAGAGGAAGGACAGGAACAGGAGTTAGACGTGGAGAGAGGATAAGGCTCTGCAATTATCTATGCATAGCATAATAGGAATAACATCAAAAAAATCCCTCAAACTTTGGGAGGAGATAGGAGGAAAGAGGGTAGTGGTACTTGTGGATTGTGGAGCTACTAACAACTTCATAGCAAAAGAGGTTGTCAAGGAACTCAACCTTCCTATTTCAGACACTCCGGAGTACCTAGTGGAGGTTGGAGACGGTCATAAGGTGAGGAGCAAGGGAGTTTGCAAGGGAGTAAAGTTGCAGATGTAAGGAATTAAAATCCTCCAGGATTTTTACTTGTTCGAACTCGGTGGGGCGGATGTGGTGTTAGGTATGGATTGGTTGGAAGGGCTAGGAGAAATAAGAGCAAATTTCAAAAAGCTCACACTAAAAATCAAAATGGCACAAGAACAAGTGGTCATTCGAGGCGAGCCATCCCTCTGCAAGTCACCAGCCTCCATGAAAGCAATGATCAAGGCTTTACAAGACGAAGGAGAAGGCTACTTAGTGGAGTACAAGAAGATAACCACAGACCGGGACTCAGACAACCCTCCCTGGGAAGAGTTGCAGGCCCTGCTAACCAAGTTTGAGGACTTATTCCGTGACCCGCAAGGGCTACCACCCGAAAGGAGACATGACCATGCAATCAACTTGGAAGAGGGAGCTCCAACTCCAACCCTAAGACCCTACAAGTGTTCGTATTACCAAAAAAATGAACTGGAGAAAATTGTAGAAGAAATGCTTCAGGTCGAAATAATAAGACCAAGCAATAGTCCGTACTCTAGCCCGGTCATCTTGGTTAAGAAGAAAGACGAAGGATGGAGATTTTGTGCAGTTTACAGGGCTCTAAACAAGATCACAATCCCAGACAAATTCCCAATTCCAGTCATTGACGAGTTGCTAGATGAATTTGGAGGGGCAGAAATATTCTCTAAGCTGGATTTGAAATCTGGCTGCCACCAGATCAGAATGAAGAAGGAGGACATTCCAAAGACAGCCTTTCGAACGCACTCAGGTCACTACGAGTTCTTACTCATGCCTTTCGGGTTATCTAATGCCCCCTCTACCTTTCAATGCTTGATGAATGAAGTATTACAGCCCTACCTAAGGAAATTCGCACTGGTATTCTTCGACGATATACTGGTCTATAGCAAAAACAAATCAGCTCATTTGAGACACCTCCAGCTGGTGTTACAGCAACTACAGAATCAGCAACTATTTGTAAATAAGAAGAAATGTGCCTTCGGACGCCCTCAGTTGGAATATTTGGGTCATCTGATTTCAAAGGATGGGGTGGCAGCAGATCCAGCAAAGGTGGAAGCAATGCAGACCTGGCCTACCCCTGCTGATGTCAAGAGCCTTCGCGGTTTTCTCGGGCTTACGGGATACTACAGAAAGTTTGTAAAAGGGTATGGAACAATAGCCAAACCGCTGACTAACCTCCTTAAGACGGATAATTTTTCTTGGGAAGTGGAGGCTCAGCTCGCTTTTGAACAATTGAAGACAGCCATGACTAGTATACCAATGCTAGCTGTTCCGAATTTTTCCAAAACCTTCACGGTAGAAACTGACGCATCCAGCACTGGGATTGGGGCAGTATTCATGCAAGAAGGTCGACCAGTGACCTATATAAGCCAAGGACTGTCAGAACGGGCTCAAAGCAAGTCAGTATACGAGAGAGAACTAATGGCCGTTGTGTTTGCTGTCCAAAAATGGCGCCATTACTTGATGGGTTGCCATTTCATCATCCATACGGATCAGAAGAGCCTCAAGTTCGTAACAGACCAGAAACTGATGGGAGAAGACCAACACAAGTGGATTTCCAAGCTTATTGGGTTCAACTTCGAGATACAGTATAAACCAGGAACTGAAAACAAAGCAGCAGATGCCCTTTCCAAGAAGATGCAATATGCAACAATTTCCACTGTCCAGTTCCAAGGGTTAGACAACTTGGTGGATGAAGTCCAAACAGACCCAAAACTGAGACAGATCCTGCAAGAAGTTCTACTGCAACCTGACTCTCACCAGGGCTACCAAGTTAAAGGAAGCCAACTAACGTACAGAGGCAGGCTGGTTTTACCTAAGTCTTCTCCCACCATCACCCTAATCATGAAAGAATTCCATGATACGGCAGTTGGGGGTCACTCAGGCTTCTTCCGTACCTTCAAGCGAATCTCTGCTCTGCTATATTGGGAAGGGATGAAGAGGGATATTCAAAAATATGTAGCTGCCTGTGAAACCTGCCATAGGAACAAATATCAGACACTATCCCCTGCAGGTTTGCTACAACCGCTCCCTATCCCCAACCACACATGGTCGGACATCTCAATGGACTTCATAGGAGGCTTATCGAAGAGACAAGGGGTAGACACCATCTTGGTGGTGGTGGACAAACTGACCAAGTATGCCCATTTCATCGCTTTATGCCATCCTTACACTGCTAAGGAGGTTGCTGATATCTTTATCTGGGAAATTGTCAAAAACTACATGGCATACCATCTTCTATAATCACAGATCGTGACAGAATTTTTGTCAGCCAATTCTGGACCGAACTCTTCAGGAGCATGGGCACCAAGCTCAAATTCACATCAGCTTACCATCCATAATCGGATGGCCAGACCGAAGTGGTCAATAAATGCTTAGAGACTTACTTAAGGTGCCTCACGGGAACTAAACCTCGACAATGGCCCAAGTGGCTCAGCTGGGCTGAATTCCAGCAGCGCCACCAAACTCACCCCCTTCAAGGCTCTGTATGGCATCGATCCGCCTATATTGCTAAAAGGTGCATCTAATCCCTCGGCAGTGGAGGAAGTCAATCAACTTATGGCTGACAGAGATCAGATACTAGCAGAACTTAAGGATAATCTGGTACGAGCAAGAAACCGCATGAAGGTACAGGCTGACAAACACTGGCGAGAGGTGGTCTACCAACCTGGGGACCTAGTTTTCCTCAAAATTCAGCCTTATAAACTTCGTTCCCTAGCTCAAAGAGTCAATCAAAAACTCAGCCCCAGATACTATGGTCCCTATGAGGTCTTGACTCGAGTAGGTCAGGTAGCATATACACTAAAGCTACCGGACGGCTCTCGCATTCATCCTACCTTCCACGTCTCTCTCCTCAAGAAGTCTATCGCATCCTCAGCTACCAGCCAACCTTTGCCTTCATTTTTGTCTGAAGGCTTCGAATTACAGGTGCAACCGGCAGTAGTGACAGATGTTCGGACCAATGCCGCTGGTGAACAAGAAGTACTCATCCAATGGCAAGACCTGCCTACATTTGAAAGTTCCTGGGAATCCATGTCTCACATCCAACGCCAGTTTCCAAGTTTTCACCTTGAGGACAAGGGGAGACTTCTGGGAGGGAGTATTGATAGGACCCCTAAGGTATATATAAGGAAACGGTTCAAGAGAAACACAAGATCAGACCTTGCAACGGCCAAACAACTAACCAAACTAGATGCTTGGGAGCCGATAACTGACTCCACGCATGCAGTTGAAGACGGTTTCCCGCGTGAACTGGAAGGAAGTGAGGGAAGTGTCATCCCGCATGAGCTGGGAGGAGAGGAGGGAAATGTGATTCCCGCGTGTGCATGGGGAGTGTGACGGGTTCTGATCCACTATATAATGGGGTAGCAGGCAAGATGAGGGGGATCACGGAGAAAAGTAGAGTCAGTGAGGAGAGAACTGGGCACTCTCGAAATTGCCCAGAATTCCTGTATGATTTCGTTAGTTTCATTTTCCATAGTTGAGTGTGTAATTAGTTTGCCCCTCTGCCAGTTGATCCCACTGATCACTGAGCAGTAGAGGAGATAAAGCTCGAGTTTCCAGCCTAGTTTCCGTGAATTTCAATCCAGTTCTATCAGTATGTTCTATAAATTTTACAAGTATATAATTTGATTTTATCTTTAAGCAATTAACAGATTCAAGCGTGCATTGCATGCATCCAACATTAGTCCAGAAAATATAGCTCATAGCTTAAGATAATTAACCGAGATTTTTCATGAGACCCGGAGCATTGATGACAAAATCCCAAATCTTGGAATTTAGATCCTCTCCTATAACATGATCATCCTATTAGAGAGAGATAGATATAGATTATATTATACATGGACCCACCATGATGGGTTATAAAGTTCTCTTTTTGTATTTGAAATTTTTTGTTTCTTTCTCTCTCTAACAGGACACTCTCCTGTTATTTCACTAACAGGAGAGGATCTTGATCCCAAATCTTGAATGTAAGACAAGTAAAAATTAAATTCTTAATCATCTTCATTTAGCTGCAAATGATTGTTGAAATTTACTTCGTAGACTGAAAACTACAAGATGGCAATCATGGCATAAATCTAGATTGAAGAAAATATTTCTTGACTGTGAAATTCTGTTTCCTTTTATTAATTTGCTTGGGCTGATAACATAAACTATACCATTTGGAAAGAAACTATAAGGAATGGCAGAAGTTGAAAAAAATATATCCTCTGCATCAGAGCTCAAAAAGACACTAAAGAATTGTCCATCTTGAACAAGAATACTAATCAACCAAAACTGTGCTAGTAGAAAACCAAACCTACAGCATCAAAGTCCAAAGCAACAAGTAGACATACCCAAAATGTAGTTAATAGATGATGATACTGTAAGGTAAGCTGCCAAATTTTAAGCACTCAGTTAGGAGGGCAGTTGCTCCTCCCTCTTGTCTGATCAATAAATTAATCTACATAGCAATGTCTTAAACTTGTATCAGGTTTCAATATGTTCAGTGCCTTCAACCTCTAAGGAGTAAGACCCATATATCAGTCAGAGGAGCATGGCATAATAAAAACTTTTCATTACAATTTCCATCATCAATAAATGATTCCCCAGACTTCCTAAGGAGTAAGGAGAAAGAAACTATCAAGCTATTGCTTCACTTAGTCCAGGGCAGCACATTTTAAAGCTAATATAAATAAACAGCTGTACTATTCTCCCTTCAAACAACTTTGCTTCATTTTCCATCAAAGTAATTAACTCCAGGAGCAATTTAAAATTCCATGCTTTGTTAAGACAGAATATAAAATAAAAAGCTGAAAGTCTATGGACAGGTTAAACAGGTGTAAGCCCTAAATTTATAACTCAAGTGTTGGAAAGTCAAATTAATAATTTTATTAGATAAAAAATGGCGTGTATCTAAAATTCTTCTGATATCTGCAAATATAAGATTCATAGCTGATTTGCATAAGATAAGAACCATTTATTTCAACCTACAATGTTAAAAAAACAAAGAAAACCTTCATTTCTTTCACTTGATTGTTTTTTGAAATTGGAGATCATTTGATGATAGCAGAATAACAGGAAAATACATGGACAAACAAAAAATTACCAGGTGAAAATATGAAAGTATAAAGCAGAAACAACTAAATAATCTCAGCAACATCATGTCAAACCAAGATATAAATTAATAGCTTAATTAACCACCAAAGGTAAGTTATAATCAAGTCAATTAACTTTTAATACACACGGTCACTGAAGGATGAATATATACCTTGTAATGACTCTGAAAACACAGACATAGGAATGAAGTCTTTAGACATATCCATAGCATAACATCTGGGTATATGTCCAGCTTCAGTTCCAGCCAACTCCATAGTAAACTGGCATTTCAACTAAACAATCAATTTAAAGGGAAAAACAATACAGGGAAAGGCGTCACTTATAATTACAATCTAAATAAAGCTTTTTATATGATACATAGTATATCCCTTTCCTATATAAAAAGAAAGCAAATTTTAAAGCAATTCTTGTAGTGAAGTGAAGTGAAAAAAGGGTAATTTAGGTTTGCATGGTTGAGTTGGTGGAAAGTGAGAAGGTAGAAAATACAGGATGTACTGAAAATGAATTTCAACCAGTTATGGCCCAGGAAGAAAATGAGTTACATTTTATTTTCCACCTTCTTATAATTTTGTTATACAAAGTAAGTGTAAAGTGAATTTCATTCCAAATTTTTCATCTTCTCACTTTCCACCTTCTGAATCAAGCAGAGCTTTAGTATTTTTCATTGGATTCAACAAAAATTGACAGAGTCTGATTCCTCTGTAGCTTAGCTACTCTATAACTAGTATATGTTGTGAACAAGGACCCTAAGATTCAAGTCTATCTACTGTAACTGATTTTAGCTCTAGCCAGTTAATCTCAATAATTCAAATATAAATTAATATTGCATTGCCAACTTATGTAAGCAAAAGTGTCAATAAGATAAATTATATGAAAATGATCAATAAACACCTTTGTGACCAATTAATTTAAGTTAAATTTCCAACTTATTTTAGTACAAATTATTAAAAATAAAAACTAACAAACAAACTATACACAAAGGAACAAGCACTGTGACTTGTGAGCATTGAATTTGTCGATTAATACCCTTGACATTGACTATTATTATGATGGAAAAAATAGCAGAAGATTTTCGAGAATGATGAATTTGCTGGAAATTTTTTGTTCCCCTTATATTATCAGTAATGATGTATTAAATAAGATTCCTTTGCCTTTAAAAATCATCATATCATACATGATCTCTTCTCATAAACTCATTTGAATCCATTTTGGCAGGACAGTGTGGTGTTTAAGATAAAGCAATTAAACTAACTAATGAGGTAAAAGATCCAAGTCACTCAATTTGCTTTATATTTTATAGTATGATATCATTATTTCTTCTTTTCCTTTTAGTTGTCTTTATAAAAAAAAGGATACTGTTTTTTGTGAGATGTGATTAAACTGCTCCACCAGCGAATCCCTCAATGGTATTGCTATAACTCTCCTAAATAACCCAACAATGAAAGATTGAGAAATTTATAACTACTCTAAGCATTCTTGTTCTAGAAATGCTCCCTTGAGTAGCAGAGGGAAAGTAGAGAAACCACAACAGTTGAACGCCTATTTTGATATTCTGTTAACTCTTCCAAGCAACTAAACGGAGCATAAACATTAACACCCAAAACTCCATTGTCTACAATGAGGAAAACATTTAAAGAAATTTCACAATTAGGGAATGGTGTGTCTTCCATATAAAGCAGAGAAAGCAGTCTAATTACAATCAACAGAGTAGAACATTTTATTGAAAGTCAAATGCATTTAGCCATACACATATACCAACTTAAAAAAAAAAAAAAAAACAGAAGTCCATTCGTAAGACAATAATGAGAAAGTTGAAAATTCGGAGCTGAGGTACCACAGAAAACGTATACAATAATTTCAGATAATGAAAAATGACAACCAAAAAAAAAAAATTACGAGAAATTTCATCACTCGTAAACACCCAGAAAAAGGGCAAAAGAAAAATGAAAACAGATGACATAAAAATTGCAAGAACGGATAGTTAATCCAAGAAATCACAGAATGCAAAAGGCAAGAGAAAATGGGGATAAAAAACGAAAGCATACAGAGGCAGAACAGAAGGACAGGCGAAGCGCAAGAAATCACTACGCAACGCGGTGGCGAAAACAGAAAGTGGGCAACCTGCGGGGGAGAGTCGTCGTCGTTGGAGTTGAGAGGGTCGATGGAGACGACGACCTTGGCGACGGGGCGGGACGGGTCGAGCCCATCAGACGGTGGCGGGCGAAGGCAGCGAGAGACGACGGGCGGGCACTTCATGAGCCACACCGCTCGCTCCGCTTTGCTGGTATCCACGTGCCCGTTGTTGGCGATGCTGCCACCGTGGTTGTGGTTGCTACCTTGATCGTCCATGGCGCCTCACGACACGCTCTCATGTAGAGAGAGAGAAGAGAGAGAAGAAGAGCGAAGTTGCTGCTTGAAGAACTTTGAAAGGACGAAACGGTTTTTTCAGTGCGTCCTGTGCACTGTGCGCACTATTATGTGGCAACGAGCAAGCATTTGAGCAAACTAATCTCCTTTTTTAGTAAAAAAAAAAGACAAAAAAAAAATTGATATTTTAATACCAAAATATTATTTATTAGTGTATTGTACCTGTGCAACGGAAATATTGATATAAATATATTTTAAGATATAATTTAATATGTATTTAATAATTCTAAGTTATCCATAAGGAAAGGAATAATAAAATATCATATAATAATTTAAATGTAGAAAATAATAATTATACCAATAATTTATATGCTTGTGATAAGTATACAAAAAGAAATTAGTTTTGTACAAAATGTTAGCATCGAGATTCTTAGTGTTCTGAAAATCAGACTGAACTAGTCAGTCGGATCATGAACCGGTCATTTAGCCAGTTCGGTCAGGCTTATAGGATCAGAATACTTTAAAACTGGTAATAAATCGCTGAACCGGAACTAAATCTCACGATTTGGTGGGTTTCTGGTTCAGCTTTTGAAGTCTAATTTTTGAAACCAAAATGACACTGCTAGAGTCGAACTCAGATCCTGAGGTTGGCATTCCACGAAGCAAACCACCAAGCCAACATAGTCTTTCACTCATATTGTTCCTTTTCGTTTTATATACTATGAGAAAATAGTCAAAAACATCTCTTATCAATCCAAGCTCCATTTTTTTTTATTCTTAACATTAGTAGAAGGTGCATGACTTCTTAGTGTGATTATACTAGGAAGACTATTTCGGCATCCCTTCCCTCTCTCTTTTCATTGTCTGTCAAATTTGACAAGATAGTCATCAACCTTATCATATCAGAAGAACATCCGAGCTAACGCAGATATACCAAGTTCCTTAGATATCCAAGAACGACGTCGTTACAACCAAAGCATTATGAAATTAAGTGGGGTTGACTAAATGATAGATAAAAAGCTTTGGTCAGGAATCTAACATTACTGTTAACAATTGGTGTTGAGTTCAATATATATATTATATACTTATAATAAATTGTGTTTTTATTTTTTAAATAATAATATATGTGTTATACTTAAGTTACAAATTAAGTAAATAATTTTTAAGTCTTACTAAATTTATATGCGCCAATGTTTATTAAATTTAAAAAGAAAATTATTTTAACATATTAAATATAAATAAGTAGATTTATTATAAATATATTTGTCAAGAGACAATAATTTAAATACTTAATAAATCTTTAAGACATGAAAAATATGAAATTAAAATAAAATAAATTTTCATGAATCAAGTATATATTAAGAATGATATAAATAACAAATGAGTAATATATTTATAAAATATATAAAATGTACAAGAGTGTGTGTGTATATATATATGTATGTATATAAATTTTTAATTAGTATATATATTAAAATTTTAATATATATAAATATAAAAATATATTTAATTATATTACTGGTTCCACCATTGAACCATGAATCAGCTCATTTACTAGTTCAATGACTAGTTCAGTTTTCAGAACTTTGTTGATGATATACAAATTGAGATTTAGCTGATTTGCTTACTTTATAAGTCTTTTAATGGAACATTGTTGAACTTGTGTTGTTTTCTTGTTTAAGATTGATATTGCTAGTATGATTGACTATGATGGTAGATTATATTGTATTGGTGTAAGACTGTAAGTTATGAATTATGTGAATTATGTTTATTTTGGTTAATTTATATGTTATGTGGATTAATGTTGTGTTGTTTATATGAATGTAATATTTTTTTACTTTCTGACACTATTTTTTTTATGTTTCAAATAATTTTATTATTAATTTGTATTGTATTTTTATAATTTTTATTTATTTTATTAGTATTTTATATATATATATATATACATATTATATATACTTATATATTTATATTTATATATAAATATAAATATATATTTTAATTATATTCCGGTTCGACCACGATTGAATCATTAAACATTGAATCAGTACCTCGACCGGTTCAGTGACCGATTCGATTTTCAAATCCTTGGAGATCCCTTGAAGCTTGCAATTACAAAAATTTGTAATCGAACATGAAAAAAAAAGATAAAATAATAGTAGAAGGGATAATTCATAAAAAAATTTAATTATATGTAACAAACTTTCACCAAATAAATCCGTTAATTTAATTATCTCTTATTTAAATTTTTTAAAACACTTATTTGTGAATAATATTTTTTGTTTGACATAAATCACCGTTATCATGATAAATTATATTCATGTAATGAAATAATCAATGAATTATAGTGAAAGTTTAAATGAGAAAATTGTTGACTAACATACTTGATTCATAGGACATAATGTAAGTTAAGAAGATTGCAAAAGAGAGGAAGTCATTCGTTGTGACTTATAACATAACAATGTATCAATTCACACAAAATTATTAAATAAATAACAATATCCTGCCTTCAACTGCTGAGTCATGATGTACAGTAAGTTTTTCAAATTTTGGTAGCGAGAAGGTGTAGAACCAAAGGCATGGAAGATTTGTAATATGTAGTTCAAAATATTATTTGAATTTTCACATTAACAAAATATCAAATTTACTTGCAATTAAAGATTTTAACAATCACATAAGTCATAGATAGTAGTTAAGGAAAATTGCTACGAAATTTCACGCCAAGGAACTATGCAACTTTTCTAGGGAAGTTACTACCTTGATGAAAATTTCTGTATATAGAAACATAAAGGGATGCTGGGAAAAGCAAAAGCAAACCTGAATCTTGGCCTTGACATTGTCGATAGTGTCACTACTCTCAACCTTGAGAGTGATGGTCTTTCCGATCAAAGTTTTTCACAAAAATCTACATCTCCTCAATCTCCTCCTTTTAATTGTTATTTCTTGAAAACTGAGTGCACTGCAAAGAAAGAGAGAGAGAGGGGGAAGCGAAGAAGAAAGAGGAGGAGCGGGAGAGTGAATGTGACGCAAAGAAGAAGCAATGTTGCTTATGGGTATTTGTAAGTTGTGACTTGTAAGCGATGTGGAGATTGGAATTTGGGAACCTATGCCTTTATTACAATAGAGATTGGATGAACCTGTAGGATGCAACAGAGATGCCTTCATCATGTATGAAGAAAAAAGAAGAAATGGTGGAGGTTCGGTGCAGATAAAATGAAATGAAATGGGAAGATGACGGCATGAAAGAATGGAAGTAAAGTAGAAAAACTCGAAGAAGAAGCGAGACAGAAGCGAAACGTGAAGAAGAGAAATAAAATGAAAATGATGGGACACTTCTCAAATTCAGTTTCCCTTATTAATGCAAAACCCACTTCACAATTAATATGTTTGACATTTCACCGATGCTTTTCCACTTTCCACGGTGTAGCTGAGGTTTAATAGTTGTCCATAGGTTAAAATTATCTAGATGTCCTTTCTTGTTAGAGGCACTCACGGTGTAAGATCTAGATTAAAAAGGATTGGTAAAAAAAATGTTGATTTATTAAATTGTCACTAATTTGGACGGGAGAATTTTCCATGAGAAGCTGACACCTGTATTGTTATTTTGGAAAGCTGTAATTTAGTATATGTCTAGATTTTCAAATATTATTTATATTAAGAGAAATCTATGTCTATATACATTTTATTAATGTAAGGTTATGAAATTCTTATAATTTCATAACATCTTTTATTGCTCATTTGGTGTTTTCTAAGGAATTTATCAAATATGATGTGAAATGATATGGGCTTTTTATTCTAAAGTGACTAACTCCTTCTTGACACTAGAACTTTTGAAGAGTCTTTCATATTTAGTGTTATTAACCTCTACTTCCTCACATCCGTTGCCATTAAACCCTTACCTCTTCACCTAAAGTAGATTATTGCAAGCTATCTAATATCACATTATATTAAGTGCTCCTGTAATGGCCTAAAAAAAAAGTAAAAAAAACCTCAAATGCTAATGTGAATCTCTCGTAATATGATGTAGGCTCTTACATACATATAATGTAGACCTCATATATTTTAATGTGAATTTCTCATATTCTTATGTGGTCTCTTGCATCAAAATGTCATTAAAATCTTTCAAAACTTTAAAATAACTACTCTATGAATAAATAAATACTCTCATGAATAAAATAAATAAAATGCATAAAATATTTATGATACTTTTATGGATATCACCCTAGCCTACCAAAAACTTAAATTGGATTTCTTTTAATTTTTTTAAATTTTTTTCTTTATATAGTCATGATAAGATAACTTATAAAGTAAAATCGTAATTCAAAATATTCAATAAAGGACAAATAATTATGAAAAAAATATATGCAAATCAATTTAAAAATAATTTCTTACCAAATTAAAAAAATATAAAATGTATTGCATGCATATCAGTTCATAAATTAACCTATTAATACAAAAATATTAATAAATTTTATTAAAAAAATTAACTACAAATATTAATATGCGAGTACTTGTACATAATTCTATTATAAATATCATCTCATTATATTTTTTAATTTGTGCTTTGTATAATTACAGTAGGGTAACTTATAGAATAAAATCATAGTTTAAAACTTTTTATTAAGGACATCTAACCATGAAAAAAAAATATATACAGATAAATTTAAGAAATAATTTCCTACCGATGTAAAAAAAACAATATATTGCATGCATATTTAATTTATAAACTAACCTATCATTATAAAAATTATTCATAAATTGCATTAAAAAACTAATTACAAGTATTAATATTCAGGTCCCCGTGCAACGCCGAGATGAAGGATTAATCTTATTTAATTTGAGAGCATATAGTCCGAATGCATTTGGACACACGGGATAGGTGAGTCACACCTGATGGCCCCCACACATTGGTTCCACTTTTTGTGTTAGCTGCATCTTCTCTTATGGGTGTGTGGAACTGGTCAGGTTTCGAAAAAAAATCCAAACTGAATTAATTAACATTTCTATGTTGAGAACCGATAATTTGATTTTGATTGCATAAAAAAAGTAAACCAATCTTTGGTTCGATTTGGCCCAATTAGTTTTTGGCAAAATGTTTTTTTTTTTAAGTTCATACATCTCCAACTTTTCTTTTTCCTTATTGTCCAAATAACAACAAATTGTTTGATAAAAATATCATCAAATAGATATAAATAACAAATTAACTCCAAAATCCCATAGATATATGCGTTTGGTTAAGTTTGATTTCAAAAATAAAAATCAAAAATCAAATCGAGCTAATCATGTTTCATAAGAAAAAAAAAACAATAAAAGAAAACTTCAATTTTCAATTTTTTGGTTCAATTTTCATTTCACTTTCAAGCACAACTTAAAAATATTAATATAATTTTTTGGCATATAATAAATAATAATATAATTTTATTGTGACACTAGTATCTCTCACTATTTATTTCATTTTAAGATTTAAGATATCCCAACTTAATGAAAAAAAGAGCATAGTAAAATTTAACTTTATTAAACACAAACACATATATAAATATATAATTTAACTAAATTATTATTTGCACATCAAAATTTTCACACTATTTTTACACTAGTAAATCATGTACAAATTTGTAATTAAATACGTATAATCAATTATCAATTTGTTACGTATTTAATTATAAATTTATATATGATTAACCGGTTTATTATTGTATAAATAACAAAATTAATAATTTAATATAAAAAAATTTTGAAGAACCAAATTGTGACTTCATTAACAGTTCTCTTTTAAATGGCTTGTGGTGGGCCTTGAGGACACAAAAAATAATGTACATAGCATTGGAAGAGTGGATTACTCATACAAGATGGAGTAGTTCATCTAAGGACAAGGCGATCCATTGGAAAAGCTGGAATTGCCTAACTACACCAAAAAGGAATGGGGGCCTCGGCTTCAAAGATTCCAGTATCTCAATCTAGCCTTGCTTGCTAAACAAGCCTGGAGGGTCACTAAAAATCCAGAGGCCCTCTGAGTTGAAGTGCTAAAGAGTGTATACTTTCCCAAGGGTGAGTTCCTAGAAGCTAAGCGCAAGAGAAATGCTTCCAGGGACTACTGGGCTAGCATTCTCGAAGGAAAAGAATTTCTGACCAAACATTGCAGGTGGATCACTGGCAATGGGGAGAAGATTAAGATCTCGAAGGATAATTGGCTCCCTTCGGGTATACTGGACAATGCCAGACAAGCACAGGAGGACACGATGTTCTCCTTTTTATTTGATGAGAACCAGGCAGTGTGGAAATACCCTAAGATTTTTTTTTTTCTGCATCCTCATCAAGCTGCAAAAGCAAAGAGATTAGCTGCCAGGCTGTTCCCTAGTGAAGATGTCCTGATCTGGCCCTATGCGAAAAAGACCGCACACTGCAGTCCTAATAATGCAGGCTTCTCCTCTCGCACTCCACCTACAGAATTATGGAACACAATTTGGGGATTACAACTTCCTATGATCAAACTGTTTTTGTGGAAATGCAAGCATAAAGCAATTCCTGTCAAGGCAAATTTATTCAAAAGACAGCTTGCCCTCAATCCCCTCGATGCCCGATATGTCAAGAGGAGCCAGAATCAATTGAACACACCCTTTTGAGATGCCCTTGGTCAGTACCGGTGTGGTTTGGAGCAAAGATTCAGTGTACTCCTTGCATGGGTGACACGACACATCTCGGTTAGATACCTGGTTTTGGAACAAGGTTCAAGAGTTTTAAGAAAGACAAAGCTACTGCCAACTTTGGGATTTTATCCATCTGCCATCTGATGTGGGAGATCTGGAAGGGAAGAAACAGATCTGTCTATGAAAGGAAGGTTCCGAATCCAATGCATGCGATTGCAAGTGCTGCAAGATTAAACAAAGATTTCTGGCAAGCAAACATGTTGTCAATTGAAAAAGGGAGCTCCTCAGCGAAAACAGGAGCTAGATCAGTGGCTAGATGGCGCAGACCCCCAGCAGAAGTGTACAAATGTAATGTGGATGCTGCTTACACAAAGAGCACAGGAGAGGGAGCTGTTGCAGCTGTAATCAGAGACTCCTGTGGCAAGGTTGTGGCAGGCACTGCTAGGAAGATCCATGCGTCCTCTTGCTTGCAAGCAGAGGCCTTAGCCCTGAGGGAAGGAGCTCTCTTGGCCAGTAATCTCAGCATGCATAGAGTACTTTTCGAGTCTGTCTTTTGCTGATAGAAACTTGCAGAGGAGCCAGAGTGAATTGGGAGATTGCTGGCATAGTGGATGACTTCCACCAGCTCAGACTGTCCTTTGAGAAGAGTTGAGTACTATGGACTCAGGCAAAACAATGAAGTAGCCCATGGTCTAGCTAAGCTCGCCATGGATAGTGCTCTCCCTTCAGCCTGATGCAGTCGTCTTCCTGCTTTTGTTTCCCGTCTGGTTCTTAAGGACATAGCGCAAATCTAAGCTGTTCTGGATGCCGTTACAACATTGCATTGTATTGTGCCTACTTGCTCTGTTATTGTAAACTATTCTGTGTGTAGTGCTGTTGCGATAGGTGCATTGTGTTGTTTATGGGCTGTGGCCTTTGTACTGCTGTATAGATGACCAAAAAAAAAAAATACAAGATCTATGGTATTATATGTTAACTACATGAAGAGATTAAGATAGTGTGAAGTAATAGCTAATGTTGAAATTATTAGGTTTAGGTAAAGAGAAAGAAGAAAGGCGAATAGAAAATAATGTGATAAATATATTAGATGTGTTGATATGTTACAAAAGACAAAGCATTAACCTCTATTTATATTCTAGTAACCCTAATCAAATAAGGAAATAAATCAGAAAATATTATACTATGACTCCTAAATTGTTTTATCAATTAGAGCACTAATTGATTTCACAATATATTCTAAAGATCTTCTAAATATATTCTAACACTCCCCCTTCAGCTAAAGCTTACTAAGATTTAAGCTTGTTACAAATAAATACTTTAATTAAACAACATAAATATAAAATGAACTCTGGCTGAAACACAACTCAGGATGCTGGAGACGCCGGAGAGATAAACATTACTGAAAAGAAATCACCATCGGAATGATCGTCAATAGGAAGATAGCATCACAAACACTAGTATTGAAAAGTTATCACTAATATGACTCATCAGTGGAAAAGAAATCATCATCGGAGTGATCGTTGATGGGAAGAGAAAACATGACAAACACTAGTATTAAAGAGATGTCACCACTGGTATAATTCATCAGTGGGAAAGAAATCACCATCGGAATAATCGTCGATGAGAAAATAACATCACGATCACTAATATTGAAAAGTCACTACTATCATTATCACTCCCCCTGTTGGAAAAGATATAAACAATAAAAAAGCAGAGAAAATAGATGAGAAAATGGGTTCAGAAAACAATAAAGGAGAATTTACAAGGAGTTCTATAGAACTCGACACAGCGAAAAGCATGGACACCCTCAAGGCGGATGGTACCGCTCTGATACCATGTTGAAATTATAGGGTTTAGGTAGGGAGAAAGAAGAAAGGAGAATAGAAATAATGTGATAAATATATTAGATGTGTTTGATATGTTACAAAAGACAAAGCATTAACCTCTATTTATATTCTATTAACCCTAATAATCAAATAAGTAAATAAATCAGAAAATTTAATAAAATTATGATATGACTCCTAAATTGCTTTATCAATTAGAGCACTAATTGATTTCACAATATATTCTAAAGATCTTCTAAAGATATTCTAACAGCTAATAATCAGTATATATAACAAAACACCATATGAAGATCAAGAAAGAATTCTAACTTCTAGCTAACGGAAGTAAGATATGGAAGGAGTCAAAGTTAAGACCATCCCTTCTGAAACTAAAATAATTTGTAGTAAAACATAATGCATGGTTCCCACAACTTCGCCATTGGTTTCTAATAACAAATTATTACCAAACAAATTAGCATAAACTCATAAAAACTTCTATTATTTAACTACAAGAAAGGTAGAGTAATGGGTCCTTCTATGCGTAGTTCTAGAGCTTATAGCGGCAAAAAGCACCAGCAAAAGGACCAGAACACTGGGTTTCATCTCAAGGAAATGTTTGAGAGCAAAAACTAGCCACTGAGAAAAGCTATGGTTGGCATAACAAGAGACCAATGTGAGCAACACAACTTTTTTCTATTATCCAAGGAAAAAACCTTCAAACTCAATAGATTTGATTCTTGAAATGACTCACTTGGGCATTATCACTCACTTGAGACGCAACCTTAAAGCAGCATATTATCTCCAAATGACCTTCAAGTGGGCTTCTTGGTCTTCTTCTTCGAAGTTTTGGCAATAGCATCACATATCTCTCTTTTACGTTTGTTGTTCTGGTTATCATTGCCACCCATGCTCCCTAAATTCTTGCCCTGGACCTCTAAAGCCTCCTTCACAAAAAATTTTAACCTCCACAAGGTAGACTCGCTCTGCTTAGGGAACACAAAATGCTCATTAACATATTCATTATATCAATTTGTGACAAACAGTTGTAATTGGATCCAGAAAAAAAAAAAAGAAAAAAACCTTATATTTCTTTCTTATTATTTACTTTTTGGAAAAATGATTGAGTCTTGTCACATTTGGAATGAAAAATATATAATGACTGACCTGAGCATCCATGTCAAGATCCACCTCTTCAGCAGTTGCTTGGAAGCTTGGATTATTTTGGGCAACAATATCCAATGCTTTGCTTAGATCTTCAGGTGACAATCGAGTGAGAGCAGATCCAAGCTTTCTCTTTTCTTCAGTTGACATTTTTCTGCAACCATTTTGCTCAAATTTAGTGACTGACAAAGAAAAGCTATTTAAGAATAAAGAAAAAAAAGACGTCGGAATGCAGATGGGGCAGGGGGAGTGGGGAGGTTAGGGATGACATCATTGACATGAGGGCAGAACTATTCAACAAATAAGTTAATTTTGTTTAGCCATGCCATCATATTTCTACAGTTCCAAAAACTACTTCTGTAAGGAACAAGAATATTTGTTTTGGTCATATCATTTGATAAGTGATGAGTGTAATAACATTTAGGTTGACCGTTAACAAGCAGAAGCAACTTTAACTATCAAATCACAAATAAGAGTGGAGCTGAAGGTGAGGAGAGGAGTGAGCGGCAAAATTTGTCAAAACCTGAAGTTGCTAAAGAAAGTCTGGTCAAAGAATGATTTTTTTTTTAAAAGAAATTTTATAGCACTTCAACAATTTGGCAAAGGCAGAATTTTTCTGCTTTTTCTCTATACACAGATGTCTGCTTCTCGGAGACCCAAAATCACTTTTAATATTGGATCAAAAACATGGAAATAGAATCTAAAAGTGATTTCGAAACCCAAAAATGCATGTCTCTTCCGACCACATGGCCAAACATGCACCGTAAACTATAATCTTTATCTAGTCAATAAGTAAACGGTGATATATAAAATTTAGCATTTGTGATGTCCATTTTTTTCAAGGTGAATCCAACAATACAGCCCCTCATAAATCCCTGAATTTGACAAAAAGTTGACATAATAAAATTTAAAAAGAAGAAAAAAAGGAGATCTACCATTCCTGTGATGTGGCAAAAAGGTAAAGGGTGTATGCTATACCTCAAAAAGTAAGGGATGTAACTTAGAAGTCACCTTTTTCTAATTTACCCAATCCAACATTCCTTAAGCTTGCTCAATTAATCATATGCATAGATGAAAGCATAAATTAGTAGCTTTTAGGAATGAACTACCAAGAGAATATCAAACTATACACATAAATATAGAGTAAATTATATGACTAAATTAATATATGATATCTTAATAGATAAGTACATGGATAAAAGTTGATAGTTTACCTTCACATCTTCCTTTTCAGTCATTACCACATTGAGAAAAATAATGGACTCTTCTATCAGATATCTCTGCTCTCAATAGTTTTATGCTATGAGGAGAAAACCATCGCCCGCCCCAAAAATGAAAAAGAAAGAAAGAAAGACGAAAACCAGGACAAAAGAAAAGGATATAGGGAAATATGTTACCCAGAACTATCACACAAAACATGCATACTATGCCCATTGTGCTGATCTAAAGCTTTGTGTTTTATGAGATCATAAAATAACTATAAATATACAAAAATATAGGCCAAAATATATCAGAGATTATTTTTTGGGACCATTTTTCAGGAAACATATGATGTAACAGAGCTAACCTGCATCTTTTGACAACCATCTCTCGTAGCTCTTCTAAATGCATATCAACTTCATACAGCTGAGAAGATACAAAGTACAATATCTTAAGCAAATCTCTTATGAGGCTCAATACTGTCATATTAAAAGTATTTTCAATATGCCTGAAAAAGCCTAAGGATTATTTGACTAACTTTCTCACGGTCCCAAAGAAAACCACTCAATAAGGTTGTAAAACTCTTACAAATACCTCATTACTCAAGTCTCTACTCATTTTGGCATGAGCTGCTTCTTGAGCAAGCTGCATGGCTAATTGTGCTTCAGCTTCTTCCTCTTCTCGTCTTTTTTCCTACAATTAAATAGCCCAAGATGTTACAAAGTATCAAGAAAATGTCATTAGAAAAAATCTAAGGAGTCTCCACAATGAAATAGACCACATTCCTCAATTCGTAATCAAACTCCATCCTACATAACCATTGATCTCAGGAAAAACAATTCATTGGAATTAAGTTACCTCTTCAGTAACTTTAGGCAGAAGTTGCAACCATTTCTCCTCAAACTTTGCCAGCAAAGTCTTTGCCATCACGTGAACATCACTTCTTTCATCATTATATTTGATAGCATTCTTGAAAACCAATCTCACATCAGCACATATTTCCCGAACATTCTTATAGCCTGTACCATCCTTAGCCTCCATTTGATTCTTAATGGTACTGAAATCCATGGGCTTGTCAATGACCTACTACGCATCATATACAACAGATCAATCAAAGGCCTAAAAAGAGATTTATATGGAAAATCAGATACCCGAAACACCCAGTACCGGATGAAAGGTTCACTCAACTAATGAAGTATGTATTAATCCACAAATATATGTCTCAAGTATTTCAAAACCATTCACTTTCTTTTCCTAGTACAATATATTTATTAAAGAGAAGAGAAAGGAGTTACTTTGCTTGAGAAGGTATAAAAAATCCTCAAAATAAAGAAACGAAAATACAATGAAGCTCTCAAGCTCTCTGAATATCAGTAATAGAAATACTAAAGGCCATACTAAAGCTAATGTAACATTGGGAAATTTGAATAAGTATACCATACCTCATAGTAGTCATCTAAACCAAGGCCCTCCACATCAACAGGTTGCATAAAAGGCCAGGCCCACTTGTGCTGTGTGATCTGATGTGAAAAGACCAATTATTAGAGAATTAATTTGTAATTCAAAAAATGACAAAGACGCACCCTAACCTCATCTCCCACTCAAATACTGCCACCCAATTGCATGGGTTCAAGTTATAAGCAGTACATAAAAAATTAAATTTACAGCAGAATCAGAATGGAAAAATGCAAGCAATCACCACACTTGCATCACCAAATGAAATATAGTAATATTTTGTGTAGATTGTTCTGGGAATAGAAATCTGCATAAATAAAAGCATGGCAAAGGTGAGAGTCAGTTTTAAAATGATTCCAATAAGAGGCACGCTAAAATGAATTTCTCCCTTCCTTGTATCAGCCAATATCTAGAGCCCTTGTCAACAAGCGTTGGAGGTATGTCAATTTGCATATTCATCGTGCGATTCCATCGGAAAGGGAAATTGCCAAATCCACCGTTATAAAAATTGAGAAGTTAATTTGGAAAAATAAATAGCCAGAAAATTGGTGTAATTTGCAAATACAAAATAAAAATAAATAAATAAATAAAAAGCCTCAATACAAATATTTGAGTTTGGAAAGGGAAGAAAAGTATAACTAGGCTTACCAAGTTGTTCAATGAGATAATGAGGTCTAGGAAAATGTCAGATGAGGGGAGGTGGAGAACTTTGATACCTAGTTACAAGAACAAAGGAGATATACAAAATTGTGCCAACCACAAGGGATCAAGATGACGAGCCACACTATGAAACAGTTGGAAAGAGTAACCGAGAGAAGATTAAGACAAGAGACCTACATTTTAGAGAATCAATCTGGTTTTAAGCAAGGGAGGTCAACCATGTAGGCTATATAGCTATTGTGAGCTTTAATCACACACACACACGCACACACACACACACACACACACACACAAGAGATATATAGCTTATTTAACATTATCCAAAATTTACTTGAGCAATAGTTCTAACACATAAATTTAATATATTTTGATTTTAACATTTAATTTATATTTTGACTCACATCCACTGAGACTGGGACCACATGTAGCATATTTAGTCTAATTAGTTTTGCCCTATGCAAACCCCACGTACGATTTCCATTTCTTTTTTTGCTTTTCCAAATTCTCATTTCTCATTTGATTGCATGGAGAGCTTAGGTCCTCTAGTTGCAGACCTTGCTGCTCTTCATTATCACATTCACAGCAGCACCAAGTCAACAACCATAAACTCCTTAGTGCGAGACCCACTGAACCCATTTTCATTTTCTTTTCCCTGTTCTCTCCTTTCAACCAAACTTCAAACAGTTTCAAACTTTTTCAAATCAAAACCACCAGAAACCCACCTGGGTTTGGAACAAGGCAAACTATAAAAAACAAAAACAAAAATTCAATAGCCAGAGACGAATCATCCTAGAATTAAAGCTTACCCAGTAGCCACTAGCCCTGATCTGTCAATTGGATGCACTGAAGCAATGAATGAATGCTCTAGTCTTGCCTGGCAAATCAAGCAACTGGAACCTAGAGACCAATGCAGTCAGATCTGGAAAATGGATAGAGCCGATCACCCAAAGATCCTAAGACCCAAAGATCCTAAGACCAGATCGCTGCATCATTTTCATGTTATTTTGTTTAACCACAGAATTGGCCAGTTCATCATTACTGGCCGCTTCTCCGGTTTTTACCGGTTAGCCCACTACACCAGTCCGGTTTTCATGGAAAGATACAAAAGGAAACTAAAAGACCTACACAATGTCTTCATTAATCTAGAAAAAGCCTATGATAGGGTGCCATGGGAAGTCCTGTGGAAGGCTGTAGAGAAGAAAGGAGTTCATATTGCATATATTCGAGCTATAAGGATATGTATAATGGGGCAACGACCAATGTGCGAACATATGGAGATTGGAGGGGTAACGGTTTGCACCAAGGGTCAACTTTGAGTTCATACCTTTTTACCTTAGTATTGGACATAATTGGCACATCCAAGAGCCAATGCCTCAATGCATGCTTTTTGTAGAGGAGCAAATTCTAAACCTGAATTGTGGACAGAAGCTTTGGAATCAATGGATTTTCAGTTAGTAGGAGATAAAGTATATGAAATGCAAGTTCAGCAAGATGTGAGTTAACAATGTTTTGGAGGTGAAAATTGGGTATCACATTACACCACAGGTTGCACAGTTTAGGTATCTTGGATTCATCCTTACAAAATGACATGTAACACATCAGATTCAATCTGGGGGCATGAAATGGAGAAGTGATAGCAAAGTGCCCATCAAACTCAAAGGAAAATTCTTTTTTCTTTTCCTTATTTTGTTACAAAGGAGGTCTAGGACCTGGTGTGTGAGGCAGGAAGTAGGCTAAAGTGTAGGCAAAGCGGCCTGGGTCCGAATCAAGCTCAGGATCAAGAGGTTCCCAAAGAAACTTGATGTCATTTGAGCTATGCTCTTGATCTTAAAGAAAAATTCTACTAGACGACTATAAGACTAGTGATGCTCTACGATAGTAAATATTGTGCAGTAAAGTGCCAACAAGAGCAAAAATAAATAAATGATAACGTTGAGGTGGATGAGTGGACATACAAAAAAGATAAGATCAAGAATGAAGCTATTAAAGAGAAAGTTGGAGCAACACCTATTGAGGAGAAGATAATAGAAACTTGCCTAAGGTGGTTTGATCATGCGAGGAGAAGACCAGCAAGGCTCCAATAAGAAAAGTAGATCAAATGGAAGATAGTCTGATTGAAAGAGGTAGAAGACCGAAGAAAACTTTAAAGAAATCATTAAAAAGGACCTTGCTCTAAATGGATTTATTGAAAATTTGATTTTTAATAGAGCCCAACGTCATCGTTTGATCCATGTACCCCACCTAGTGGGATAAGGCTTGGTTTGTTGTTGTTGTTGTTGTTGTAATACCAAACTTTGAGTATCCTTGATCAAAATTTATTGGAATCCATCATATAAGTTTTATAATTTATCATTCAGTCCTACCTAGGCTTGTACTCCACCTGTCCTATGGCAAGCTTCTCTCATTTTTACCCATGCTCCTATCACTTTATATGATTGAGGAACTAAATTGATGTTAACTTTCTTTGGAGGACCAAATTGATGTCAACTGTACTTTTAGGAGACTAAAATGAGTGTTTACTCAAAAAGATTAAAAGTTAAAACATGAAAAAACCAAAGAATTTATAATTTTAGATGGTTACTTGGTATGATTATGAATTTAAAAAGATGATGCAAAAGAAATTCAAAATTACATGAGAATGTGTGGAAAGAACAAGGTAATTAATGACAGCACAGATTTGCAAAATAAACGAAAACTATATGTAAACAAATAGACAATCAACAGAGGTTCACACAGATGACATATTCCACAACCACAGCACACCACCACACTTTAACAGTAAATGTACAATAGGTTGATTACCTGGCGTAATATTGTGCCAAACTGGCGCATAAGATCTTGCATTCTCTTTGAAGCAGCTGCTTCTCTGCGTGATGCATCCTGCTGCTGCTTCTTAATACTTAGAACATGTTTCTCCTTATCTTTATCCTTTGTAGCTGAGTTACCTTTAGGCATGCTTGCTTGCTTTTTACTCATGTCCGAGTAAAAATTTTCTATCTCAGTTACTTTTTGCTCAAGCTGCAGGAAAAAACATAACACAGAAAACTTATAGTATAAATTTAAAGAAGGCCAGCATACAGCAGACTAAAAAGCAGCACCTTGATTGACCGTACCAATTAAAACCATTATAAAAGCCTCTTCAAAGCTAAGAACGCACAAGCAATTTTTCATTGATCAAATATTAAAATCTATATTAAACATTTATTATAGATATACCAAAACAACCATTTTTAGCATTTCAATCATAATTTACAGCAATATTATTTGGCAAAACAAGATAATAATAGCAGAAAGGTTCATGATAGCCAAAAAAAGCAGAAAGGACAGCGAAAGAAGAAGAAGAAGGACAGCGAATTATCTTCACACGGAGTAGTATCACACGTGGGTGAGGAAGGCCATGGGTCTGCAGCGTAACTAACTTCTTATGTGGCAGAGAATGTGAGTGGAGAGAGAGGATCTGCTGTGTTAGAATTATAAGAATGAGTGGAGCGAGAAAATAGGTAGGAAAAGAGTGGATAGTGGACAGGAGGGTGGGAGAGAACCAGGCCGCTCAAATTGCATGGGTAAGTGGGTATCTATATTTTCATTCTATTTTTGTTTCTGTGTGTGAGTTCTGAACCAGTACCTATTAACTGGTATCAGAGCTCAAGATCAGGGAGCTATGGATGGTGAGGTCGAGAATGGAAAGTTGGGTCGAAGCACTAGAACGTAACATTACGGAAACGAGGAGGGAGTTTGATAGATGGAGGATTGAGAGACAAAAGGAGCGTGAAGCACAGGAGGCACGGTTCATCAAACTAGAGCAAAAAGGGGATGAAAATCAACAAGAATTGTTGCGACTGTTGAAGGGGAAGGATCCAATCACGCCTCAACGACCCACAGAGATCAGTATTGAGGTTGGAGGAATGAGCGAAGCGCGTGGTGAAGCTAGGTCGAGTGGGGTAACGACCGAGTCTCACTGGAATGTTCAGTCTGATAGGGGTAGAAAACTGGAGGTCCCCACATTCACAGGGGAGGATGCCTTCGGGTGGGTCAACCGGATGGAGCGTTACTTCCAAGTTAATGCTGTGGGAGGTGTGCAACCTATGTACGACATCGTCAAAGTTCAAAATGGCCGTGGTTAGGAGGTTTTAGCCCACCCTAGCTCAGAACCCATATGAGCTTTTGTTGGGTCTGTGCCAAACTGACACCGTTGGTGAGTATAAGGAGCAGTTCGAACTGCTTTTGGCACCCTTGAGTAATCCTAATGACAAGATGCTTAAGGGAATTTTCATGAATGGTCTGAGGGAAGAGGTGCGAGCTGAGGTGAAACTACACCGTTTGAGGACTTTGGCAAACATGATGGATATGGCTCAATTAGTGGAGGAGAGACTTAGCTATGGGCAGGGGTAGACATGGGTTCAGCTCCAAGGTACCCATCAAGCCTTACATGGCCACAAGGACAGCAACTGTAGATATTAGGCCTACGGCCCAGTCTGGGCAAGAAAATGGGAAGAGTAGTTCGATGATGTCCACTGCTGCAAATAAAGCGAGTAACAATGGGAAAAATACTACAGGGAGTTATGCCACTGAGACCAATTTTGGTAGTCAGAGGGGAGGTGGTTTTAGGTGGTTGAGTGAGGCAGAGTTACAAGAGAAATCCCGAAAGGGATTATGTTTTAGGTGCGATGAGAAATATGGCCTAAACACATTTGTAAATTTAAGCAATATCATATGTTGCTAGTGAAGTCTGAAGAAGAAATGGAGGGGGAACAGGTTGAGGAGGGGGAAGATGAGAAAGAAAGAAAAGATAAACAGTTACAGCAACTACAGCTTTCAATGTACAGCATCATGGGACTTACTTCCAAAAGATCTTTAAAGTTGTGGGGGAATATTGAAGGAAAGAAAGTGGTGGTCTTAGTTGACTGTGGAGCCTCCAACAATTGCATATCAAATGAAGTAGCTAAGGAGTTGAACCTCCTAGTAACAAAGACTCAAGAATACTGGGTGGAGGTAGGAGATGGCCACAAGGTCAAGTGCCAAGGGATTTGCAAGGGAGTGACTATGGAGATACAGGGGATGAGCATTAATCATGATTTCTTTTTGTTTAATCTTGGTGGAGCAGATGTAGCATTGGGAATAGATTGGTTGGCAGGGCTAGGAGAGATAAGAGCCAATTTTAAGGAGTTAACTCTTAAATTAAGAGTGGCAGGGAAGAATATAATATTCAAGGTAGAGCCAGCACTTTCTAAGACCTCAACCTCTTTGAAAACAATGTTCAAAGCCCTGCAGAATGATGGACAGGGATTTTTAATTGAGTACAAGGTGCTGACCCCAATTCAACAGGAAAACTAGCCCCCTTGGCCTGAGCTGCAAGCTGTCCTTGATGACTTTGAAGATCTGTTCCAAGAACCTTATGGATTACCAACAAAGAGGAGGCAAGATCATGCTATAATCCTGAAGGAAGGAGCTCAAATACCCCATTTAAGGCCCTACAGGTATCCTCATTATCAAAAAAATGAGATAGAGAAGACTGTGGATGAGATGTTAACAGCTGGCATAATAAGGCCTAGTACTAGTCCCTATTCTAGTCCTATGATTTTAGTCAAAAAGAAGGATGGAGGGTGGAGGTTTTGTGTGGATTATCGGGCCTTGAATAAGGCAACAATTCCCAATAAGTTTCCCATTTCGATAGTAGATGAGTTACATGAAGAGTTGGGGGGAGCTACTATGTTTTCCAAATTAGATTTAAAATCTGGATATCACCATATTAGAATGCAAAATGAGGACACAACAAAGAGAGCCTTTAGGACTCATGAGGGCCATTATGAGTTTCTTGTGATGCCCTTTGGGTTATCAAATGCCCCTTCCACATTTCAATGCCTTATGAATGACATGTTAAAACCATTTCTGAGGAGATTTACATTAGTATTCTTTGATGATATCTTAATTTACAGTCAAGATACAACAGCTCATGTAGGGCACTTAAGGGTGGTGTTCCAGCTGTTAAGAGAGCACAGGCTGTTTGTTAACAAGAAGAAATGCAGCTTCAGACAGCCTCAGTTGGAATACTTGGGCCATATCATCTCTGCTATGGGAGTGGCAGCTGATCCTGCGAAGGTTGAAGCTATGCAAAGCTGGCCCACGCCCACTGATGTGAAGAGTTTAAAGGGATTTTTAGGGCTGACTGGTTATTACTGCAAATTTGTAAAGGGTTATGACATGATAGCTAAGCCATTGACTCTACAATTAAAAAAAGACAGCTTTGAATAGGGACCCGAGGCTCAACAAGCCTTTGAACATCTTAAGGCTGCAATGACCACACTATCAGTGCTTGCTGTTCCAGATTTTGAGAAGACATTTATTGTGGAGACAGATGCTTCAAGCAAGGGACTAGGGGCAGTTTTGATGCAGGAAGGCAGGCCTATAGTTTACCTTAGTCAAGCATTATCTGATAGGGCCCAAACCAAGTCCATTTATGAGAGAGAGCTCATGGCTATAGTCATGGCAGTCCAAAAATGGCGACATTATTTACTAGGAAGGCATTTAAGGTGCATACAGACCAGAGGAGCTTGAAATATCTTACTAAACAGAGGCTGCTAGGTGATGAACAGCTGAAATTGGACCTCCAAACTTATAGGGTTTGATTTTGAGATACTTTACAAGCCTGGGGCTGAGAATAGAGTCGCGGATGCATTGTCAAGAAGGATGAATCTGAATGCTATTTCAACAGTCCAATTAACTGACTTGGACAATGTAGATGAAGAGTTGCAAGCTGATGATAAGATGAGAAACATACTTCAACAGGTGTTAAGCAGACCTGATTCTCACCCGGGATACCACACTATTAAGGGAAGGCTGTACTTCAAACATAGGCTGGTGTTACCTAAGTTATACACAAAGATTCCTCTCATTCTTAAGGAATTCCACAGCTCCTCTGTGGGAGGGCACTCCGGATTCTTCAAAACATACAAAAGGATTTTGGGCCTGCTGTATTGGGAGGGTATGAAAAAAATATCCAAAATTTTGTGGCTGCTTGTGAGCTGTGTCAGCAAAACAAATACCAAGCTTTGTCTCCTGCTGGTTTACTGCAGCCTCTACCAATTCCAACCCAAGTCTGGGCTGATATCTCCATGGATTTTATAGGTGGGCTTCCTAAGGCACATGGGTTAGATACTATCTTAGTGGTAGTAGATCGATTTACTAAGTATGCTCATTTCATCAGCCTCTGTCATCCTTTTTCAGCCAAAGATGTGGCTGACGTTTTTATTAAGGAGATAGTCAAATTGCATGGCTTCCCTACATCTATTGTATCTGACCGAGACAGGGTATTCATCAGCCAATTTTGGACTGAAATTTTCAAACATTCAAGCACTAAACTCAAGCTCAGTTCTGCATACCACCCTCAGTCCGATGGCCAAACTGAGGTGGTAAACCGTTGCCTAGAAACGTACTTAAGATGTTTGACTAGTACTAAACCTAAGCAGTGGCCTAAATGGCTTACTTGGGCTGAATATTGGTATAATACCAATTATAACAGCTCCACAAAGTTAACACCTTTTAAGGCACTCCATGGAAGGGATCCCCCTACTTTACTTTGAGGAACAGGAGATTCATCCCCTGTGGAAGAAGTCAACAAGCTGCTGCTAGAGAGAAATATGATGCTTGATGAATTGAAAGCTAACTTGGTGAAGGCCCAAAACCGTATGAAGGTGCAGACAGATAAGAAAAGGAGAGAAGTAGTCTACCATCCTGGAGACTTTGTTTATTTGAAGGTGCAGCCCTATAGACTCAGATCCTTGACTAAGAAGTTGAATGAAAAACTTAGCCTAAGGTATTATGGCCCCTATGAAATAGTTGAGAAAATTGGAGGGATTGCTTAGTTACAAGCTGAAATTGCCAGAGGACAGCCGTGTGCATCCTGTTTTCCATGTTTCTCTTCTCAAGAAATCAGTTTCAACCCCTGCAGTAGCTCAAGCTCTACCACCCCTGCTGACAGATGAGTAGGAACTCCAAGTGCAGCCAGCTGATGTCATTAATATCAGGATGAATTCTGAAGGATTAACTGAAGTTCTCATCAGGTGGAAGAACCTCCCTGATTTTGAAAGTTCTTGGGAGCTTGGGGACACTATCCAAGAGCACTTCCCTAACTTCCACCTTGAGGACAAGGTGGCACTTTTGGGGGGAAGTATTGTTAGCAAACCCCAAGTCACACGAGTCTACCAAAAAAGAAGAAGAAGAAGGACAGAGAATTATCTTCACACGGGGCAGTATCACACATGGGTGAGGAAGGCCATGGGTCTGCAGCATAACTAACTTCTTACGTGGCAGAGAGTGTGGGGGGAAAGTATTGTTAGCAAACCCCAAGTCACACGAGTCTACCAAAAAAAAAAGAAGAAGAAGAAGGACAGAGAATTATCTTCACACAGGGCAGTATCACACATGGGTGAGGAAGGCCATGGGTCTGCAGCATAACTAACTTCTTACGTGGCAGAGAGTGTGAGTGGAGAGAGAGGATCTGCTGTGTAAGAATTAGAAGAATGAGTGGAGAGCGAAAATAGGTAGGAAAAGAGTGGATAGCGGGCAGGAGGGTGGGAGAGAACCAGGCCTCTCAAATTTCCTGAGTATCTATATTTTCTTCTTCTGGTTCATGCTGTAATTCCTTCCAGATTATAGTGATAGACATCAGTTTTCCCCTCTGATCAAGATAACACACTGAGATCTGATTAAAGGGTGGAATATTTTCATTCTGTTTCTGTTTCTGTGTGAGTTCTGAACCAGTACCTATTAGATTCACTGCAACCAATTTCAATTAATTGTATGATCACAATTTACAAATATAGTATTTGGGATGAATTATTATAAGAGGATTCATGTTTCAACCAACGCGTTGAAGTTAAACTGATAGAAAACTGGAATTAGGTACTGTTTTATTGAATTTCCTCTCAGAAATCTCTACTGAAACTGATATAAAGATTATATCAGTTCAGAACAGAGATGAGTGTTTACAGTATTTACTCTCCTCACCACTCTCTATGAACAGAAAAAGAAATGGATACAGTAGGTGCTTTGAGGGACCTGCAACCTCCACACAATCCTCTCCTTACCCAACCGAATGCCTTCTCTCCCTCATCCTTTACCTTTTGATGTTTCCCCACTAATAGACTACCCCTCTGCCAACTCTCAACCTGCCACGTGGGTAGGTGGCTGCAATTTGCATTCCTTTCATTCCCTTGTTGACCCATGCTCCTCTCATTAACCATGTGCATGTAAGGGGCATATTCCCTGTTTCCCATTCTACCCCTTCTAAAATACAACCTAGTGATGGGTGGTCTAACATAAACACGGCAAAATTAAAGCAACAGTAGAGATAAAAGTTTGTGGAAAGAACCAGTGCAGTTCTCATCATATCAATCTTCTTTTCCTGGAGCATAAAATATTCTTAAGTGCACAGCTGCATGAGCAAGAGATTCTCTGCTGCCTACCAGGAAACCTTTCAAGTTCTAAAATGCAAACATCTATCAGGGAAGTGATAATTATCTTATTAATTATCTCTAACAATACCATTTTCCCTGGTTCTTGTTTCTTCTCTTCATTGAAGACTGAATTTCCCACTCCACTAGATGATTACAAGCTGTACTATCTATCTATCTATCTATCTATCTATCTTTTTCTCTGTCAAGAAAAGCCTATCTCTCTATCTATCAATAAATACACACACACAACTCATTTAATATGTGTTAGACCAGAAATATAATAACCTAATCAACAATAGAGTAAAACAATGACTGTATTAGTTGAAAGGTAATCATGGAAAAATTTAATTTATGCAAAAAAATAAAGGCAGAAACAACATTTTTGTAAGTGTCATTGCACAACCTATATGATGCAACACCGAAGGAATGAAACTAATTAAACCTATATTATTATTCTACGCCTTCTCTTTTCTGGCACCTGGCAATATTTTATGCTTTATAGTTTATTCTAAGAAAAACTAGCATATCTTGTATCCCTGAGAAGAAGCTTGAATTCTTCAAATCCAACCATTAAACAAAATACGGCATTTTTTTAATTCGTGTGTTGCTAATTTTGGGCCCAGAATAGGAATAACATGATGAAACACTAAATTAATAGGAGAAAATGATGGACAAAACAAATTATAATGATTCAGCTTTAGCTTATATCCATAGGCAAAGACAGCAAATAAATTCCAAGGGGAACAAATGGAGAACACAAAAATGGCTTGACCACACCCAAAAGACATCACAGCATATTTTAACTCCTGGTATATGTATACTCCTTACAGTCTATATACTCTAAACTCTTTATCTAAGAAGCTTACAAGCTTCACTAAAAGAGAAAGAGCAATCGTGGGATCTCACAAATTCCTCACTCAGCTTCTATACTCAATGTCTAAGCACAAACCACACTCTATTGAAGCCCATATTTTGCAACAACCAAGTGAGTTTTTTATAAAGATCTTCTGCATCTTGGCAAATAAATGTCCATGAATCATGCATAAGATGCATGCTATTCTACTAGTCAGTGAGACTGCACAAAGCTGTAGATGAGCCAACATTTTCCATAGTTGTCTACAGATTATCCATTTTGCAAGAAGTAAATAGTTGTGGCAGATGGCAAGAAGTTAAATAATGCAAGTGGGCATTTACTTCTTGTTGGACGTTTACCAAGACAGCATCATGCCTTATAGTCTTTTACCACAGCATGCCAAAACTGGAAATAATGCTTCCTGTCTCAAAGGCTTTGCTAATGTGTGATAGACCATAGATGTGCATGGTGCATGAAGCATATTCAATAAAATTCAAGCCACATTAACAATGGGATTTCTGGGAAGCATTTCAATAAGGAGAAATGAAATCTATTATTAGAAACAAAATTCAAGTCTTCCCTTTTTGCTACCTATCCAATGTCACACATTATATCCATTAGCTGTCACTTGTTGCATGCAGGTGCCAAGCACATAAGTGGATTCTAATTTTGGAGTAAAAAAATATAAAAGTTCCATGGAGAATGATTAAATATTACCTCGTAAATACAAATCAGTAAGCCATTGAAAACTAACAGATAATAAAGTGTATCATGCACTAATTGTTCAATAACTTTCACTAATGATACTTGCCTTATCAACCTTTGAAATTATCTCATCAACACGATGCCTGAAACCCTCCACTTCTACCGAACCGCCATCAGGATTTCCTGTTGTAACATTTCTGACCTCTGAAATTGGTGCGCCAAATGTTTCCATCTGATACAAGATCGCCAGATGCGATGCAAATGTTCTATTTAGTAAATGATGTGAAAGACCGTATTGTAAATATGCATTCTGAAAAAGTAATGTCCACTAGCAAATGGATGCACACAAGTATGGATGTGTGTGTGAGTGAGTGAGTGAGTGATTTGAGTGAGAGAAAGTGAGAGAGAGAGAGAGAGAGAGAGAGAGAGGATGCAGACAACAAAAGAGGTAGCAACTAGCAAACACCATTCCAGATAACAATATTCTACCACTGAAAACAGCAAGGAAGTGTCAAGAGTTCTATTGCTGACAGACCAAATTCAAAACCAGAGTCACTATGAAAGTCCAAGCCAAATGAGTTGAGAAATACATACAAAACATGTGCTGCTGTTTTATTTGAAGATGATTGAACCTGATCCTCTAAGGAAGTCATATTCTCCACTTGATCAAACAACTCCCACAATCTATGCGTAGTTACAGACTACACAAAATTCAAGACATGGGTCCTCACAGGTGTGGTTAAAATTCAAGAACAACATAGAATTGCAAATAACTATATGGGTTTCATCTATTAACTACATAGAATATCTAATAAAGCTTTTGCAGATGTTACAAACACTAACTAGCCCCTTCTATTCAAAGCCTTCATTCTTCACAAAGAGCAACTTGTTGTGCGTGTGTGTGTGACAAGTGCATATCCAGAAGAGGAGAGAGAGAGAGAGAGATTGGTACCAGAAAACAAAGAGAGAAGAATTGCAATGAAGAAAGTAAGATGGTGCAGACACTAGGGATGACGGAAATCGGAGTTCGCGGTGCCGTTTGGCAGTTCTTCGCGTTTTAATTCCCCCTCGTTCGATTGTAGTTCTGAACACTAATAATACGCCGTCGTTTGCTTATGGGAGTTTTTTTTGTTTTAATCTAATTTATGAAACCTGTCAGAATGTTGGCCCGAAAATTGTAACGGGTCGGGCCTTGTTATCATTTGCCCAACAACATCAGGTCGGGTCGGCCTGGCCTGAAAAGGCATGCTTCTCCCGATTTGGTTGGGGTACATTCAGAAAAGGGGAAAAAAAAAATTGTTTTAACTGGAGCCAGCCTCAGCCTGTGAAGTCCGAAACCAGCACATAGATCGGGTCAAGTTTTCACCTATCTGATTAATTGAGTCTGTCTGATCTGAAAACATTTATGCCTATGGATTTTTCTAGTGAAAAATAAGAGATGAGATGGAAAGGGGAGGAAGAGGATGCAACAAGAGCTATTTATCCATGTTTAGATATTTAAGTAAAGAATTGAGAGAAAAGAATAGAAATTGAGAATTATATCTTTCCATTTAATTTAAAACTAGCATAACTGAAAAATTTAAAAACAGAAAATAATATTATTTAAGAATGATATATTATTTCAAAATTATAATATAATATTTTATAAAAACTAAAAAAAGTCATTTATAATAATTATAAAAGAGATGTTTAATAAATTATTACCTTTTTTAATTTTAAATAATTTAAAATTGCATATCAATTGCTTATTTTTGAACTTGTTTTAATATTTTCTTAATGTTTTGCTTTATTCAAGGAATTTTAGGTGAGAGAAGAATTGAAATTTTAAATTTAATTCATAAAATATATATATCAAAAGATACTATGCTTTAATTCTTTAGTGGCACAATTTTTTTTATTCATATGTTGAGATATTAAGCTATTTTTTTTATTTATTTTCTTTTTAACAACTTAAACCTTTTGTATTTTAAAAAAGATTAAGGTTATTGGCATTTTTATTTATCTATCCACACTCCCTTAAGTATTTTTTTAATTTTTATTTTTTTCGTTACTTTTAAGAAGTCAAGTTTTTTTTATTCTCCCCTTCTTTGTAATTTGTAAAAAGTAGTTGAATAAGGGCAATTCTGTTGCAGAGTTCGTTAGTAGCTAGGTGCATGTGATCATTATAAATCATGTATACGAGGTAGAACAATGTAAGCATGGGATTCATTCTGAGAGTTAATGAGAGTTAGTGGATCCAGATAAGGAGTCTCTGTGATTTGGCTTCCTCTGGGCTTTGTTCTTATCAAATTTGGTGCTTTCATTTCCTTGGAGCTCTAATGGTGGAAGGTACGATACAAGCTCGTTTAGAAGATAATCTAAGAGATCTCAGGGAGCAGCAAGCAACAATACAGATGCAGTAGATTCAATTTGCGAATCAACAAGCATCTTTGGATGCTAGATTGCAGAAGATCGAGGAAACAATGAAATAGATGCAAGAATTGATGGCCAGAATTCTTGCAAGAGATGCGGGATCAGGAACACAGCCTACTAGGGTACAATAAGCTGCTTCTAATCAAGCTACAGAAGCTGTTTCTATAAACATGAATTTGTGTCCTCAACCTTAGGGTTCATCATATAAGAACACAATTGAGATCTTAGAAATTCATGGTTTTCACATACATTAAAGTTAAATCAATAAATGGTACTAACCTTTGTCCATGATGCGGAATAAACTTCAGATCTACAAAACCTGCTTAATTGTTGAATCTTTATCGGTCCCTTCCCCTTTTTTGCTTATGCTTTTCTCTTCTTGATGGAAAAATAAATCTGCGTATCCTTATGGGTAGAGACTGAATATATAGGGGTTTAATTTGAAATTCAAAACCATCAGTTATCAGTTTCTTTCAAATTCAAAACCATCAATTATCGATTTATTTTGAATTTCAAAACTATCAATTATCACCAGGATAACTTTTCATAACCAACAGATAACTGCTCCCATCAAGCAATTACTTAATTACCCTTTTCATAACCTCCCTTAACTTACAACTAAATTTACCTTTTAGTCCTTTAACATGTTTTAATTAAATCATGCTTAATTCCCATTAAACATGAGACATATTTCTAACATTCTCCTACTTGGTTCATGTGGTAAATGTCATTTCATGATTTAATAAAACATCAACTTTAATGTGCATAAATTCGGCTAAAGGTTTCATACATTAGTTGCATCATAATTCATAATTAGAAATAAAATCAACAAGAGTCATGGCGGTTCTACACTATCAAATCGGCATAGTTCCTTCCATGTACCACTATATTAGTTTTTCTCCCAAACATGATACTTTAATAGGAAGTACACATTATGTTTAACAATAATGTCTCTATTAGACACAAATCCTATATTTCAACATCATCATTCATACATGCATGTATACATAAATTTAAAAATAGGAAAATTTCATAAACTTATATATTAATGAGCTCAGAGTGTCAATAACTAATAATAACAATAATGTTTAACATTCGCTAGCAGACATAATGCCCATACTATACATATGACCAGTAAATGTTTTGGGCAGTAATCCCTTCTTCAAGGGATCAGCTATCATAAGATCGGTGCTATCATGCTCTATTGACACTCTATGTTTTTGAACCTCTTCTTTAACGACAAAGTATTTCAACTCCATATGCTTAGCACCTTTGGAATACTTGTCGTTTTTAGAAAAGAAGACTGTTGCAGAATTGTCACAAAAAGTTTTCAGCGGCCTATCAATACTGTCGACCATTCCAAGCCCTAAAATAAAATTTCATAGCCATTTAGCCTGAACCATGGCCTCAAAGCATGTCACAAATTCAGCTTCCATAGTGGATGCAGCAATTACAGACTACTTCGCACTTTTTCATGATATAGCTCCTCCAGCTAAAAGATATAAGTAGCCAAAAGTGGATTTTCTTGTATCCACACATCCGGCAAAGTCTGAATCTGAATATCCAATGACCTCAAGGTTGTTGGATTTTCTATAAGTAAGCATGTGATTCTTTGTTTCTTGCAAATATCTCAGAACTTTCTTTACAATTTTTCAATGATCCATACTAGGATTACTCTGGTATCTTCCTAACATTCCCATTGCAAAACTAATATCTGGTCTCGTACAAGCTGAGCATACATAAGCTCCCAACAAGCAATGCATATGGAATTGCTTCCATTTCTTTCTACTCTAAATCATTCTTAGGACATTGCATGAGACTAAATTTGTCTCCTTTCTGAATTAGAACCGGAGATGATGAGCACGTTTTCATTCTAAATCTCTCTAAAACTTTATTAATATATGCTTTCTGAGACAAGCCTAAGAATCCTTGTGATCTGTTACGGAATATTTCTATCCCAATCACATAGGTTGCCTCACCTATAGCTTTCATTTCAAAGTTACTAGAGAGAAATATCTTAGTCTCACTCAGAAGACCAAGATTATTAGTTGCAAGCAATATATCATCAACATACAGAATCAAAAATATAAACTTGCTCCCACTGACCTTTAGATATATACACCGATCAACGGTGTTTTCTTTAAATCCAAAGGAAACAACGGTATCGTAAAACTTAAGGTACCATTGTCGTGAAGCTTGTTTAAGTCTGTATATTGATTTCTTAAGTTTGCACACCATGTGCTCTTTTTTCTTTTTCTATGAACCCCATTGGTTAGTCCATGTACACATCTTCCCCTAAATTCCCATTTAGAAAGGCAGTTTTCACATCTATTTGGTGTAACTCTAAATCATAATGAGCCACCAATGCCATAATGATTCTTAAAGAATCCTTCTTGGAGACTGGTGAAAAGGTTTCCTTATAGTCAATGCCATCTTTCTGAGTAAATCCTTTTGTAACTAGTCTGACCTTGTAATGTTCTAAATTACCATGAGAGTCACGTTTGGTCTTAAAGACCCATTTATATCTAACTCTCTTACAACCTTCTAGTAACTCAACAAGGTCCCAAACTTCATTCTGTTCCATAGATTTCAACTCTTCTTTCATGGCATCTAACCATTTTTCACTATTATTACTATTCATGACTTGTGAAAACGTAACTGGATCATCTTCCATTCCCAAGTCAAATTCAGACTCTTGTAGATATACCACATAGTCATTAGAAATAGTGGATCTCCTTTTTCTTTGAGATCTTCTTAATGCTATTTGTTGTGGTTCTTCTACTATGGGTTCATTCGGTTCATTTACTACGATTTCATTATGAGTAGTGGGATCATTTATTTGTTATTCTTCATTGTTATTAATCGGTACAATAACATGTGGAACAACAACCTTATTAGAGACACAAGTTAAGGGAACTTGTACTCTCAATTCTTGAATCTCCACTTTACGTGGTGTTTCACTCCCACTAACTTCACCATTCTCAATGAACCTATCATTTCCAGTTTCAATAATCCTTATAGTATGATTAGGACAATAAAATCTATACCCTTTCGATTTTTCTGGATAACCAATGAAATAACCACTGATTGTTCTTGCATCCAGTTTCCTTTCATTGGGATTATAGTATCTAATTTCTGCCTAGCAACCCCAAACATGCAGGTGCCTTATACTAGGTTTCCTTCCAGTCCACAGTTCAAAAGGAGTCTTTGGAACTGCCTTACTCGGAATACTATTTAACACATACATGGTAGTTTTTAGAGCAAAAGTCCACAACGAAATGGGTAGAGAAGAATTGTTTAACATACTCCTAACCATATCTAACAAAGTTTTATTACGCCTTTCTGACACACCATTTTGTTGTGGTGTACCTGGCATTGTGTATTGAGCACATATGCCTCTCTTTTCAAGGAATTTAGCAAATGGACCTAAATGTTGTCCGCTTTCATTATACCTTCCATAATACTCTCCACCCCTATCAGATCTGACAATTTTTACCTTTCTGGCTAATTGCCTTTCAACTTGATCAATGTAAATCTCGAAAGCATTTATAACCTGAGATTTTATCATGTAGCAAATAGACATAACCATAACGTGAATAATCATCAATGAAGGTGATAAAGTATCTTTCTTTATTGAAAGCATTAACATCAAAATGCCCACATACATTAGTTTGTATAATTTCAAGAAGCTGAGTGCTTCTTGTGGCTCATTTCTTTGTGTGTTTTTGTTTGTTTACCTTTAATACAATCCACACATACATTCAGATCAGTAAAATCTAAATCCGGAAGGATTTCATTCTTTACTAATCTTTCCATTCTTTATTTGGAAATATGTCCCAAACGTTTATGCCACAAGTAAGCAGAACGTTCATTCATTAAACTACTTTTAGTACCAACATTATGATGCATGGTCATAAGTGTTTTAGCATAAAGATTTTCAAGAATATTTGTACAAACTGAAACTACCACTACCAAATTTAAAAGAGTATCCAGCTTTATCAAGTTTAGATATTGAAACTAAATTTCTAGATATACTAGGTACATAAAGAGTTTCACATAAGTGCAAATGATATCCACTGTTAAGAATCAAACGATACGTCCCAACAGCTTCCACTGGAACTTTCACTCTATTGCCTATAAAGACAAACTTTTCATTTGGCCTTGTGGTTTGGGTTGTAAGGAATCCCTGCATCGTATTAGAAACATGAGTTATACATCCAGAATTAATCCACCAAGTATTATAAGGAACTTCAGCTAAGTTTGATTCAAAACATACATAAGCACTAGGCTTACCTTTCTTTTCAAACCAAGCCTTACGTTTCAGGCAATCCTTTCTGAAATGCCTAGTCTTTCTACAGAAATGGCATATGTTTCCATAAGGTTCCTTCTTGTGGATTTGAGAAGAGGAGGCCTTATTAATCTTTAGGGGTCCTCTTCCCTTCTTCTCAAGTTTCTTACCGCTTTTCTTTTCAGCTCCTTGATGCTTAACATAATTGATAGAATGAATTCCCTGGTTCATGAGTCTGGTTTCCTTTTGAACTAGCATACTGTGCAATTCATGCACATTTCATTTGTCTTTTATGGTATTATAGTTCATTTGGAAAGGACCATACTCAGCCGGTAATGAGTTCAGGATGAACTGCACCAGAAAATTTTCATGCACATCCATCCCCAATGACTTCAGTCTTGCTGCAATGTTTGTCATCTCAATAACATGCTCATGCATTGTACAATAACCATCAAATTTAATGGTGGTCAGTGTACTCATTAGTGTCCCAGCAAGAGACTTATTAGCAGTTTGAGAGCGCTCTTCCACAAGCTTTATCATTTTCTTTGGCACTTTCAGTTTGTAGAAGAGCTGAATTAATGTTGCTGGCGATGCTCATTCGTATGTACATCAAACTTAACCTGTTGGATCTTTCCCAGTTTCTATAATGGACCTTTTCCTCTTCAGTGCTTATAACAGTAATAGCACTAGGTTTCTCTTCTCTAAGAGCCAAATCTAGACCCATTACCCCAAGATAAAATTAGATTTGCTCACTCCATTCAGAGAAGTTGAGTCCATTAAAAACTGCAACAGTTGAGAACAACAAATGTGTAGCAACTGGTACTACAAGGAATAATATTTGAAAACATTAATACTTTGAGTTTATACATACATACACATCAACATGCTTCACAAATTCAGGTACATTTCATACAATGCATATCGATGTTCACTTTTGGGCAATCCATCAATACACAACATTCAACATAAATGATGCTAATAGGAATTTCACATAATTTGGCAATGATGTATACACTAACTAGAAACATTTATTATCTTTAGATAAATAAATATAACTAATAGTGCATTTGCATCACCAACATTCATGCTCATTTATTATAAAGACAAGCAATCAACCTTTGGGTTCATCCTTAACTGTCTTATAATAGTGAACTCCAATCTACCCATAAATCAATAATTATCGTATCATTAATAGTATCAAATTATGAGTAATTGGAATACAATCATAATGTTCAGAATTAAAATAATTCATAAGGATTTGGCCACTTTGGTGACTAACAAATCCACCATACTTAATTCCAAACACAAATATTTTCTAAACAATTATAGGATTAAAATTTCATATTCAATTTTTTTTGATCCCATCAACATCATAAACACATTTCAATTTCAACATGAAGCCATACAACCATTCGGGTAATACAATTGAAACCATGGCCTTAATATTTTATATATATATACCAACACCATCATGACAATTCATGTTGATATCATCAGTTCGGCAAAAGCATTCGAAGCATGACTATAAAACATTAGGCCACTTTCATACATATATATATATTTAATAATCAGAAGACCCACATATATATATACCCACGACTTTTGATTCTCATTTCAAGAATTGGGTTTCAATTTTCAATTATGAAGCCACGGGTTTCAATTTTTTTTTTGTTTTCTCAGATCTGGAGTTCTCAAATCTTTATCTATCATGTTCATTTTATGAGAATGATTTAAAAATTGTCATACATGAAAAATCATGAATTCCCAAACCATGCTCTGATACCACATGTAAACATGAATTTGTGTTCTCAACCTTAGGGTTCATCATACAAGAACACAATTGAGATCTTGGAAATTCATGGTTTTCACATACATTAAAGTTAAATCAATAAATGGTACTAACCTTTGTCCATGATGCGGAATAAACTTCAGATCTGCGAAACCTTCTTGATTGTTGAATCTTTATCGGTCACTTCCCCTTTCTTGCTTACACTTTTCTCTTCTTGATGGAAAAATAAATTTGCGTATCCTTCTGGGTAGAGACTGAATATATGGGGGTTTAATTTGAAATTCAAAACCATCAGTTATCGGTTTCTTTCAAATTCAAAACCATCAATTATCAGTTTATTTGAATTTTCAAAACCATCAGTTATCACCAGGGTAACTTCTCATAACCATCAGATAACTGCTCCCATCAAGCAATTACTTAATTACCCTTTTCATAACCTCCCTTAACTTATAACTAAATTTATCTTTTAACCCTTTAACATGTTTTAATTAAATCATGCTTAATTCTCATTAAACATGAGACACATTTCTAACAATTTCTTCAATGGAGTATTTTTGGTCCAGAAATATGAAGTTTGATATACCTCAATTTGATGGTTCTCATGCGGAGAATTGGGTTTTTGAAATCCAAGAGTTATTCAATTACTATAACACTCTTGCTGATCAGAGATTGAGATTAGCCTCCATGGCTTTAGTTGGACCAGCCTACACTTGGTACAAATGGTTATCCAAGAGCAATCTGCTGGGATCTTGGGTTGGATTCTTGACATCCTTATTGGTAAGATTTGGAGCTTCCCTATTTGAAGATCCAAAAGGGGCACTGAGAGTTGAAACAAAACTCCATAGTAGCTTATTACCAATCAAAATTTGAGGAAATCTCTATGAAAGTTCTTGGCATTCAAGAATCTTGGCTCATCAGCTTCTTCATTTCAGGGCCGTAGGATCACTTAAAGAGTGAACTCCGAATTAGCCAACCAACCTCCTACAGACAAGCTGTATCCTTAGCAAAACTACATGAGAAGAAGCATTTGCGACTGCACTCATTTTACCATCCTCAAAACCAGACAACTCAACCACCAAAAACCAAACAATCTACCTACGCACAAACCTCATACACCCCTTATCTTCAAGTCAAAGCCACAATTACCAAACCTACTAATAGCCAGCAAAAATCAAACACCCCAAATGTAGCCACCACAAAAAGCCAAACCAGTAAGTAAATTTCAAGAAACTGTCACCTATAAAACTGAAATCAAGAAGAGAAAAAGGCTTGTGTACTATTCCTCGCTCCAGGCTGGTCAAGCTGACAAGCGCAAACAAGGAACTCAGTGCCAAAGATCCCTCCAAAGTCTCAAAACGCAGAGAAGTGCATTGATGACCAGACTAAGTAGGCTCTTTTATGTATAGACAAATGCAAGGAGTGAAAGCAGAAAAAAAAGGCGTTAACCAAGAAATCTCCTGCTGATCTATGATATTTAAATTACTAAAAACCTGGAAAAGTCTCTTACGTGAACTGTCGAACTCACTCAAATTAAACCAGGCTTATAAATAAATTTGTAATATAGGACAACCTGAATCGTCTCCCAAGGATTTTCGCAAAAGACTAAATCACTCAATTGAAAACAGAACAATAAACAGGGGGGGTTTTAATACGATTGAAATTGAGGCAAGAGATAAACGAAATTAACAAATTAAAAGCAATCAACTAACCCAGAATTGAGGTTTCAAGGACATCCGTCACTGGACAAAGAATTACTGAATTTCGTGGTTGACCCTAAATAAATCGGAATCCCTACATTTATATAGGAACCCTCTCTACTAGACAATCACCTAGCATTTAATCAAACACTTTGGCGCGTTCACTCATGCCATCGCACAGTGTTCACTTCAACCTGTTTTGATTTTAAATCCCTTGGGTTAATCAAACTAAATATTAAATCTAACATTTAATCCCTTCCCCTGGATGATCAAAATACAGAAATCATGGACAAACCTCATCTGCTCAGATTCAACGTACACAATCGTGTTGCTCAATTCGAGTAAAGGGGAAGAGAAACGGATTCAGTTCTTGGAGAGCACGGGTCCTCTGGATTCAACAACAGAATCCTCAACTCATGGGTTGATTGAATGGAAAGTTAGCCTACCATGGCTGTGTACAAATAGAAAATGAAAAAGAAAGAAAAAAGAAGAACAAGATGAACAGAAGAGAGAAAAGAAGAAGAGGTGTTCTTGATCTAAAATTTCACAAATGTCAAAGCTACTGCCGTCTTTCTTTCCCTAATCTGCTGTTTTAACCTAAAACTAAACCGAGTCAGGGGCTCCAAAACCAGCCCAAATTAAAACATAACTAATGGCTTTGGTCCCCATGTAATTTTGGGCTCCTAATTACAAAGTTACGCCTAATTAACTAAACATAGCTCCAGAATTTTGTGATTGACTTTGGCTCCGATTTTGACTACATTCTTGTCCGAATTTGGCCTTTAAGCCTCTAATACCATTTGTAGCTCTTTGAGTTATCTGCAAAACGAAACAAAAATGAGATTAATCGGATACCTAGAACAAAAGTTATGATCAAAATACTGGAACAATGTAAATCTGGAAAATTAGCACGAAAAAATGAATTAAATCCAATTAAAACCCTAAAGTCCAATTTAGACCAAAAACCCTTAATTACACACTAAACAGCCCTAAAAATCATTAATCAAATGTAACAATTAAGTGTGATAAAATTCAATTATCAAAATGCCCCCACACTTATCCTTTTGAACTCCTGGGTAAAATTAAAAACTCAAAACAAAACTAAAGAAATGATAAAACAAAGATAAAGACTAAAAGACAAACCTCTCCTTTCTAACAATTGTCAAGAATGCAAAAACTTAAACAAGGAACACAAAATTTCAAAAGATCAACCAATCATGACAGAAATTTCGTCATCTCAAATTATAAAATATGGCAATCTCAATTGATGATGCTAATCACGCAAAATGACCTCTCAAGGTATGCTCTCAATCAATCTCTCAAGTGTATAGGGTAGCAAGTGTATCACTCAAATTCCACTCAAGAAAATTGCCCTACCATAAGCTTGCTCAAATGCTACTTCTCCACTACTCAAAACACATGCATGCACAAATCAAGAGGACTTATTATTCAAGGTTGTAATAGGGCTATGATGAAGGCATGGACAAGTTTGGAAATGAAAGGCTAAGCACCCAAGAAATTTAAAAGAGCATTAGTCAAGAAACACAAAAGTTTGCTCAAAACCAACTAAGTGATGAAATGCACTTTTACAAACAAATCGCCTTTTTCAACAAAACTCTTTTCCTTCCCCAAAACTCATTATTACACCAAATTTTTCTCAAATTGACATTTTTTTATTTTCTATCATATATATATTTTTTTCATATTTTCTTCGTCTATTTTTTTTTTTAGAGAATTCCACAATTATTTACACAAGCACAATGACCAAACTAATGCCAAATGACAATTAGCATCAAATACCCCCCACACTTAAAATGTTGCACGCCCTGGGCAACCCTCACACTTAAACACAATACTAAGGTGAAACCAATGCTCAATAAATTTTCAAGGTGCGGAATAAAATGGTTTTACACTTAGGCTTGTAATGTGGCTAAGACAAGGATGATACAAAAAGGCACAAAGATGCTAACCAACGCGGGAATATAATGCAAGGGATGGCTATCTGGTCAAAGTGGTAAATGAAAGAAAGAAGGCCTCTATCATATTTATGCATGCCAGTGAAAAATACAGTTTCAAAAAGAAAAAGGACAAGTTCTAGAGAACAAAATCATGAGCAGAAGCACACAGAAAGAAAGAATGACAGAAAATTAAATTCCATTCACACAGGCCCAAAATCTGACAAGGGTCAATACCAGCATGCAATTAGCATCACAAAATCAACTACCAAGTTAGATAATCTAAGAGTTGAGAAATTCAGTCCAAACCAGGGTGATCCATCAAAAAACAAAATATCCAAGTTCAACACTATGTACATCTCAACAATTATCACAAGGAGGGTTCAGACTGTATTATTCACAAAATCCTGTTATTAACAATCAAAGTTGAAATCAAAAAGTACAAAGAAAAGAAAAATAGAGAAAAGAGGAAGAAAGACTCCCCATCCTCCTTAGGGAGGGTACGTGGCATCAGTGAGCCTAATCTCTGCCTCCACAGGCTGCTGCTGGGGTCCCTCATAAAAATGCTTAAGGCGATGTCCATTCACTGTGAAAGTCCTCCTGGTCTGCTCATCACACAGTTCCATTGCACCAAAAAGGAAAAAAACATTAGTAATCACAAAAGGACCATCCCATTTAGATCTAAGTTTACCAGGCATAAATTTGAGAACGGGAGTTAAATAAAAGGACTTTCTGGCCCACAACAAACTCTTTTTTCTCAGGATTTGCTTATCATGGAATGCCTTTGTCTTTTCCTTGTATAAACGCGAACTCTCATAGGAATCCAATCTAAGCTCTTCCAGCTCTTGTAATTGCAGCTTCCTCTCCACCCCCGACTGGGCCAAATCCATGTTGCACTGCTTAATGGCCCAATATGCTTGATGCTCTAACTCTACCGGAAGATGACATGCCTTACCAAAGACAAGTCGATAGGGAAGACATCCCAATCGGAGTCATGTAGGCAGTCCAATATGCCCACAAAGCATCATATAGCCTCTTGCTCCAATCTTTCCGGTTAGAGTTAACAGTCTTATGAAGGATTTGCTTAATCTTTCTGTTCGAGATTTCAGCTTGGCCATTGGTCTGTGGGTGGTATGCTATGACAACCTTGTGAATCACTCCATACCTCCGTAATAAAGCACCCATGCTTCGGTTATAAAAATGAGATCCCTGGTCACTGATAATAGCTCTAGGAACACCAAACCTGCAGAAAATGTGAGACTTGACAAAATTTATAACCACAGCAGAATCATCAGTCCGGGTAGCTTTCGCCTCAACCCATTTTGAGACATAATCAACAGCCAACAATATGTAAGTAAAACCATGGGAAACAGGAAATGGACCCATAAAAATCAATACCCCAAACATAAAAAACTTCACAAAACAACAATATAGGTTGCTGGGACATCTCATTCCTACGGGAAATACTCCCTACCCTCTGACAGTTCTCACATGACTTACAAAACATATATGAATCATGAAACAAGGAAGGCCAAAATAAACCAGAATCTAACACTTTCCTAGCAGTTCTTTGGGGTCCAAAGTGACCACCACAGGCAGAAGCATGGCAAAAATGTAAAATAGAATGAAACTCATTATCAGGCACACATCTCCTAATTACTTGGTCATTACAGAATCTCCACAAATAGGGGTAATCCCAAACATAGTATTTAGATTCACTTTTCAATTTCAGAGTCTGGGCCCTAGTGGAATCAGCAGGTAAAATACCAGCAACCAAATAATTTACCAAGTCAGCATACTATGGAAGCTTACCTTGCAGCTTTTGTAAAAGCTGCTCATTAGGAAAATTATCCCGAATGGGAGAGAGGTCAAAAGGATGGTGAGTGATTCGACTCAAGTGAACAGCTACCCAGTTCTCTGCTCCACTTCTATCCTTGATCTCAATGTCGAATTCTTGAGTAGTACAACAAATCCACCGAATGAGTCGAGGCTTAGCATATACCTTTTTCAAAAGAAACTTCACGGTTGCATGGTCAGAAAAGACAATCACCCTAGTATCTAGCAGATATGACCTAAACTTATCAAGGGCAAAAACTACAACCAAAAGCTCTTTCTCAGTGGTTGTGTAATTAGACTGGGCAAAATCCAAAGTCTTGGAGGCATAGGCAATGACATGAGGGGCCTTATTGACCCGCTGAGCAAGAACTGCACCAACAGCATAGTTGGAGGCATCGCACATCAGCTCAAATAGAAGAGACCAATCTGGCGACTGGATCACCAGACTTGTGGTCAAGCCAGTGCTTCAAATGGTTAAAGGTCGACTTACACTCATCATCAAACACAAAATCCATGTCGTGCTGCAGAAGGTTGGACAGGGGCCGGGCAATCTTGCTGAAGTTCTTGATGAAGCGCCGGTAGAATCCTGCAATGACCAAGAAAAGAACACACTTCCCGCACAGACGCGGGGTAAAGGTAAAGCAGAAATAACATCTATCTTAACAGGATCTACCTCAATACCCTTTCTAGACACTATGTGTCCTAAAACTATACCTAACTCAACCATGAAATGACATTTCTCAAAGTTCAACACAAGATTGGTCTCAATGCATTTATTCAAGACTCTAGCTAAACTACCCAAGCATGCATCAAATGAAGACCCATACACAGTAAAATCATCCATAAATACTTCCATGCAATCCTCTAAAAATTCAGAAAAGATGCTTACCATGCACCGCTGAAAGGTTCCAGGCGCATTGCAGAGTCCAAAGGGCATCCTTCTGTATGCAAATGTTCCAAAGGGGCATGTGAAGGTAGTCTTATCTTGATCTTCAGGTGCAATATGGATTTGGAAGTAGCCTGAGTAGCCATTCAAAAAACAATAGTGAGACTTGCCAGCCAACCGCTCCAACATCTGATCAATAAAGGGTAAAGGATAGTAATCCTTGCGAGTGGCCTGATTGAGCTTCCGGTAGTCTATGCAGACTCTCCAGCTGTTCTGAGCTCTTGTGGGAATTAGCTCATTTTTCTGGTTGGCCACTACAGTCACTCCAGACTTTTTGGGAATTACCTGAACTAGGCTGACCCACTGGCTGTCAGAGATGGGGTAGATAATGCTAGCTTGCAGGAGCTTAGTCACTTCCTTCTTCACCACATCCAGAATAAGGGGATTCAGGCGTCTCTGAGGTTGCCTCACTGGCTTAGCACCCTCTTCCAATGAAATTCGATGCATGCACATGGAAGGGCTAATGCCAACAATGTCAGCTAAAGTCCACCCAATCGCCTTCTTATTTTCCTTCAATAATCTTAGCAGCTGCTCCTCTTAATCAGGTAGAAGGTTTCTTGCTACAATGACTGGCAGCTACTCATTCTCCTCCAGGAAGGCATATTTTAAGTGATCAGGCAGAGATTTCAGCTCCAACTTAGGCAGCTACTCAGTAGAGGGAAGAAGCTTGGTGGGTTGTACCAATTCTGCAGCATGTACATCAGTTGAACCTGTAGCGCCTGAAAATAAACTCAAGAAAGCAGAACTTGCCCGAACTGCACAATGTTCACATCAGAATTAACATCAGTAGGCAAGTCAGAATCACCAATTAAATCAGAATCACCATCACTATCTAGTGCATCACAAAAAACTCAAAAAGCATGAAAAATCAGTGCAAACAGGGCACCATTCATTATCAGTACAACCACAAACAACAGCGTCATTAACAGATGCAAAATCTGGATAATCAACACACAATTCAGCATAAACATCATCAACCATATCATCAATCACATCAATGCAACAAAACTAAATGCTCTTCCCTAGGATGTTTCATGGCATCAAAGATATTAAAATGCACAATACTATCACCAAATTCCATGGAAAGAGTACCAAAATGCACATTTATCTTAATCCTAGCTGTTTTCAAGAAAGGTCTTCCGAGAATAATCGGGGGTCCACTGCTAGGAGACTCACCTCCATCTCTAAAATGTAAAAATCAGCAGGGAATATTAATTCATTTACTTTAACTAAAACATCCTCAATCAGACCAGCAGGTGAGCATTACTCCTATTAGCTAACTGGATAACAACACCAGTAGCACGCAAAGGACCGAGACCAAGAGAATTATAAACAGATTCAGGCATGACATTTATGGAATTACCTAAGTCTAACATGCATTCATCAAATTTACAATTTTCAATTATGTAAGGAATAGTAAACATCCTGGATCTTTGCACTTCTTAGACATGGGCTGGATGAGTGCTGACACATTCTGGCTCAAGCTCACTCGCTCATTCCCCTTCAGTCGCCGCTTGTTGGTACATAACTCCCTTCAGAAATTTGGCATATTTGGGAATCTGCTTGATCAAATCTAAGAGAGGGATGTTGACTTCAACTTTTCTAAATGTCTCTAGGATCTCCTTCTCTTATGCTTTCTCTGCCAACTTTTTTGGATTGAAGGGCTCTCTGAGGGAAAGGTAGAGGGATGGGGGTTTCAGACTCATCATTGCCTTGCTTCAATGTTTTACTTTTCTTAGCATCAGTCTTCTCCTTTTCTAGGGTTGGTTCAGCCTCAACTGCAGCTTGCTTGGGCTCTTCTAATTGCTTGTCAGACCTTAGGGATATAGCACTGACATTCCCCTTCGGAATTGGGAATTGTCTGTGAAGGAAGAGAGTTGTTAGATTCCTGGGGTTGGAGCTGGTTCAGTGATGTTCTTGTTCCACCTTAAGTTTGGATGATCTCTCCAGCCAGAATTATAAGTGTTTGAAAATGGATTATGTTGCTGTTGATACTGTGTGGCTTTCTAGGAACAGATACCACATGTGCTGTGGATTATTTTGCTGGCTGTAGAGGTGCCCTCTTGCAGAGTTGGGCAAGCATCAGTGAGGTGGAGTGGATCAGAACAGATACCACATGGTCTGCTTATCTGTGGAGTGGGGAGACTGCACTGTTTATGTCACTGCCAATTGCCTTACTAATGAGGTCAATTCGTCTAGTCTATTTTCCAGTCTCTGGTGGTCTGCACTGGACACTACTGGTGGTTTCTGGGCACTTGGATATTGGACTGGGGACGCTTGAATTGAGAACACCCCACTGCTGGTTGCTCTAGTGCCGAATTGTTTGGGAATTAGCTGTCATGTTTGCTATCAATTCTCTAGCCCCAGCAGGTGTCTTATCAACTAAAAACTCCACCACTGGCTGCATCCACCATATTTCTGTCCATGGGTTTCAAGCCTTCATAGAAGTATACTATCAGCAACTGATCAGATATCTGGTGGTGTGGACAGCATGCACATAGCCTCTTGAACCTCTCCCAGTATTCATGCAAATTCTCTCCATTTGCTTGCCTTATGCCACATATCTCCTTCTGATTGCAATGGCTCTTGAGGCTGGAAAAACTTCTCCAGAAATAATCTCTTCATGTCGTTCCAGCTTCCAATGGATGAGGGTTGAAGGTAGTACAGCCAGTCCTTAGCTCCTCCATCTAGAGAGAAAGGAAAAGCTCTCAATTTAATCTGCTCCTCATCAATTCCTTGTGGTTTCATTGTGCTACACAACCACATGGAACTCCTTCAAATGCTTATGTGGATCCTCACCTGCAAGACCATGAAACTTGCGAAGCAAATGGATAAGACCAGATTTAAGCTCAAAGTCAGCATCAAGATCAGGATATTGGATGCACAAAGGTTGATAGTTAACGTCAGGTGCAGCCAATTCCTTTAAAGTTTTGTTATCCATGCTCTCTCAGAAATAATGAAACTACCACTAGAATAAGTAAAATCTACACTATTAGAAGAACTAGGAAAACTAACAGATGGAATAGAATCAGAATGCTCAATATGCTGAATATGCTCAGACTCAGAATCAGGTTCAGTAACAAGCCTAGGACTTAGCCTAGACGCCCTTCTAACAACATGCAATGTTCTCTCTATCTCAGGATCAAAAGAACAATGCAAAAATCCCGGCAGCGGCGCCAAAATTTGACGTGAACTGTCGAACTCACTCAAATTAACCAGGCTTATAAAGAAATTTGTAATATAGGACAACATGAATCGTCTCCCAAGGATTTTTGCATAGGACTAAATCACTCAATTGAAAACAGAACAATAAACAGGGGGGTTTTAATACGATTGAAATTAAGGCAAGAGATATAAAACAAAATTAACAAATTTAAAAGTAATCAACCAACCCAGAATTGAGGTTTCAAGGACATCCGTCACTGGACAAAAGAATTATTGAATTTCGTGGTTGACCCTAAACAAATCGGAATCCCTGCATTCATATAGGAACCCTCTCTACTAGACAATCACCTAGCATTTAATCAAAACACTTGGCGCGTTCACTCATGCCATCGCACAGTGTTCACTTCAACCTGTTTTGATTTTAAATCCCTTGGGTTAATCAACCTAAATATTAAAATCTAACATTTAATCCCTTCCCCTGGATGATCAAAATACAGAAATCATGGACAAACCTCATCCGCTCAGATTCAACGTACACAATCGTGTTGCTCAATTCTAGTAAAGGAGAAGAGAAACTGATTTTATTTAGTTCATAGAGAGCACGGGTCCTCTGGATTCAACAAACAGAATCCTCAACTCATAGGTTGATTGAATGAAAAGTTAGCCTACCATGACTGTGCACAAACAGAAAATGAAAAAGAAAGAAAAAGAAGAACAAGCTGAACAGAAGAGAGAAAAGAAGAGAGGTGTTCTTGATCCAAAATTTCACAAATGTCAAAGTTGCTGCCGTCTTTCCCTAATCTGCTGTTTTAACCTAAAACTAAACCGGGTCAGGGGCTCCAAAACCAGCCCAAATTAAAACATAACTAATGGCTTTGGTCCCATGTAATTTGGGCTCCTAATTACAAAGTTACGCCTAATTAACTAAACATAGCTCCAGAATTTTGTGACTGACTTTGGCTCCGATTTTGACTACATTCTTGTCCGAATTTGGCCTTCAAGCCTCTAATACTATTTTGTAGCTCTTTGAGTTATCTGCAAAAAGAAATAAGAATGAGTTTAATCGGAAATATAGAACAAAAGTTATGATCAAAATACTAGAACAATATAAAATCTGAAAAATTAGCACGAAAAAATGAATTAAATCCAATTAAAACCCCAAAGTCCAATTTAGACCAAAAATCATTAATTACACACTAAACAGCCCTAAAATTCATTAATCAAATGCAACAATTAAGTGTGATAAAATTTAATTATCAGTCTCTGGGAATTCAAGTGCTACATCAAAGGGTTACAAAGGAGACTTTGTTCTTTATGCCAATTCTATTGATTTTCACTCAAGGGAACAAATATTTGTGTCTAAAAGAGTGGTGTGAAATTTGAGTAGAAGTCATATATTTAATGTATCCATTCAAATTGGGGGTTCATAATTGGTGTATGACAAGAATTTATTATAAGTTCACTCAAGTTATACAAGTCTCAAAACCTGTAATTTCAAATAAATAATCTAATACTATATATAAAGGAGATTCCTCTTTTTGGTATTTAATTTTTATTTTCTCAAAAAATTATTTATAATTAATTGAGTACAAATAGAAAAAGGATAAAATTGCAAAATACAAATATTTGTTATAACTATATTTTATAATTACAATTACTTTCAAATACAAAGAGTTATATATTTTTTTATATACATATTATACTGACTTCAAATATATATTATTTGTTTACAAAATTATTTTTATTTAACTAATTTTAATTATAATAAAATTATAATTAATTAATTAATAAAATAATTATATATACAAAATTTGATAAAATAGGCATGATAGTGCCGGTCAAAAAGCTAGTCTAGAATAACTACTATGTGAGGCCTCATAAATACTTTTATTTTAAATAACGTATACTTTTTTATTTTAAACTTAAAAATATCCAATAAATAAATTTTAATTACCAATAATTCATTTAAAAACAAAATAATATAGCTTTGCCCAATTTCTAATTAATGCATACCATACTAACATGAATCCTACTTGTACAAATAATAAAGCACATATAAAATTATTATCTCACAAGGCTTCCAATTCCAAAAATAAATAGAACAAAACAAATTTTCAAATTTGTTCATACGAATGATATATTGAACTCATTAAAATATCTTAAGACTACTCAACCAAACTGAATGAGCAAAACTATAATCAATCTCATTACTTGTATTTGAAAAAATATAACTTTTAAATGAGTTTACAACTTAATGAACAATTAATACTTACTATAACAAAAATTAGAGAAACAAGGCACGAGCTTTTTTATAAAAAATATTTAAAAATAATTACTGAAAATATACTCATCAATAACTCAAATAATAATTATTGAACTACAAAATAATTATAAAAATAATAATTTTAGAAATAAAATAGTTCAAAATTGTAATCATAATAAATTCATATTAAAAAATGTAATAAAACTATAAGTCAATAAATCATAAATTTTCAAAGATATCAATTTCTAAAATTTTGTAGTAATATATTTCAAAGAAAATAGATTTTCAAGTAAAAAAAAGTAATATACAAAAATAGATTTATTTCAAGATAACGATTTCTAGCAGAAGAAAACTCAAACTTTAATAGATTTTGAATTTTCTTTCCATATGCACATCAATATGTCCATGTTAATTCGTTCAATGGTTCAAAACTATTTTAATGTAAATCTATACACAAGACAATTTGAAATATCAATATTTTTTCAAATAGCAAAATTTTTAATTCAATCGACGATTCATCATAATCGTGTTTATAAATAAGTACTGAATTTTCTAATAGTTTGTTTATCCCAAAAGTCTCTAATCCACGAATAAAAATTGGTTTTGAAGTTTTAAAAGAAATGGATTAATTTTGATTCACTGTCAGTGTAAAATTTTTTACACTATCATCTAATTATGTGTTGTCAAATCATTAAAGGAGTCTGACTAAAATAATAATTACCTAAAAAGTAAAAAAAATGACAATATATGATTGGATGATAGTGTTAAAAACCTTTACATTGACAATAGTAGATGTGCGATAGATAAAAATTACTCACAGTACTATCAATTCCAAGTGAATCTTCATCCAATAATTCACAAAGTAGAATAGGAGGTTTCTTATATCATTTCATAACCATAAGTAATAGTAATAATACATGTACCGGTCACAAACAATTATTTACTTAATTAAATCTTTAAATCTTAAATAATTTTACATATTAAAACCTAAATTCACTTTCCAACGTACATTCCCCAAATTTGAAACTTAGGGGCATTCGAAAAATTTAATAATAAAGTTTTGAATTTATTTTAATAATCCAAAGAAGTAATGTTTGGAGAGTGATTAACAACAATCCTTAACACTTCAAGAGGTATAGTAGCTTGTTTAAAGACAAATAGAAAGGAAAAGGACAAAAAACACAAGAGGGAGGGGTTGTGCAGCTGTGATAATGAAAGAAGGGATGTATGTTTGTTATAAGAATAGGGCAAAAGTTAAGTTAACCTTACTATTTATTTATTATTTTGGAAAAAAAATATTATCGTTCCATTTGAACCTTTGTAAACTAACAAATACTTAAAAAAAAAGGGGGAATCTAACAATGTCAAAAGAGGCATGACAAAAAACTCAGTGATTGCTTTCTGTTCAAACTCAATGAATTGAGAAAATCAACCAAATTGAATTAGGTAAAAACTAGAATAATTATAGTTTATTGTCGGTTTGGTTGAACATGCTAGTAATTTTATTGTCAAACCCAATGAATTAGGTAAAAATTGAAAAAACTGACAAATTAAACCAAGTAAAAACTTTTTTTTAAAAAAATGCAAGTCTCTGGTTAGGAATGTTAAGGGGCGAGGTGAGTAGTGTTCCCCTTGCCCTCGTAGCGCCCCAAGTATTTCTCCCAATCTCCAATGGCAAGGTACCCACATATATGCGAATGTATAATAATTTATAATAAAATTTTAAAAATCATAAAAAATTTAGTATCTTAAACTACAACTTTGTTCGACAATTTAAAATATTTAAAAATTAAAAAGAATGTCACATATAACATATTAAATTTAGTTATATTTTATAACGATCGATCTACTAACTAAAGCAAATAATTATTATTTGAATAGTACAAATTTTCTAAATGATATTTAACATTATAATATTTTCATTCATCTAATTTAAAAAAAAAAGAAAAAACAATCATAAATGTTGATCCTTATTCTTGTACTTGTCTCTCACTTTATTACAGGTAATCTCCACTTTTGCCAGTCATGTGTGAGAATTTTTGTCATTCCTATCTTTTAGTTGGTCTGATTGAACATTCTTTTTTTTTTTCAGTCAAACTCGAGTAGTAACATGAAGATTTTTGCTAGAGTTATATGTAAGAATTTTTGCCATCCCTTTTTATGGTTGGTTTAGTTGAACGTGCTAACATTTATTTTCTTCTCATTCAAACCCAATGAGTAAGATAAACATAAACCAGTTACAGTATATTTGTTTCAAGGAATAAAAATTATTTTCAAGAGTTAACATTCCCTGGTATGTAATTCCTAAAATATGACAAAAAAAATGTTTGATTCACTTAAAAGATTATCTAAAATATTTCACAAAATTACATTAGGGGCATTCGGAGAATTGAACACGGGAATTCTCGCACCCAAGCCGAGAACCATACCACTAGACAGAAAGCCCGCAGATAGTTGAAAAGCCCAATTTAAAATATTAACAACTAAATTTCATAAAGCAGAAACCCCCATCACTTATAACCCTTGCCCCTCCTTAGTGTGACTGTAGCGCGGAGCATAGCAATGGCAAGAGCGGCTCTCCTCCACTTGCTGCGATCACAGAACAGGCACCACCCCTTCTCCAGAAGCACCCCTCCAGGTTCTTCTCTTCTTATACTTCTTCTTCTCTAGTATTTATGCTGTTTCTCTTGTTGGGTTTACAAAATTACCTTAAATGAACCCCATATGCATTCAACCATTCATCCCTTCAAGTCCCTGATTTATTTATCGCAAAAAGTTTTGTGCTTTAGAGGTGCTCTCTCTGGATTCTTCATTTCCATCACTTGTCAAGGATCAGTTATGGGCACTAGTTGGTTAGCATTAAGATTCAAAATTTGATTCTTTTGGGCACTGAGACAGAAGGGTTTTGAACTTCCTGAAAGACGATTTGAACCTAGTCCTTCTAGTTTGGTGTGGGGGAATATAGCTCTATATGAGACGTGCATAGAATACTCACAAGTCTGAAGTCACTGATAGTCCAAACAAGCATTATATTTCAGCCTGAATCACCTGTTACATGAGTTTGTGATATACGAAGGAATGTCATAAACTTATGATGGTGGTGATGACAGAGAAGGATGTGCTTTATAGTGATATTGATAGGTTCAGCAGGGTATTGGTGGGGTGGATTATAATGAAAGTGATAGTAATAGAGGTGATGACAATAGTGGCGGCAGCGGGAATGATGGTACTGGAGGATGTGCTGGTCAATTGTAGAAATTTGATAGAGGCTAGCAGGACATTTTACAAGATTAGAAAAATTTAATTAACTTGAGTCAGAATTTAAATCAATTACACTTATGGGTCTGGATCAGTTTCTCATGTTTCATGGAAATTTATTCTCAAATTCTATTTGAGTTGTTGACCATATGCTGGAACATAGATTATTATTACGAACAATCTTACACCAAATGAAAACCTCAGTAGTATTCTTTGCTTTACCTTGGGATAGAAATATCTGAAGTGATATCATTAAACCACTTTTACTTTTTGCAATTATATATAATAGTTCAGTACATTGCAGAACAATCGATTCTGTGTAAATTTAAGATTTCTACATTTGGCCCGCTGAGGGTTGAAAGAAAATGTTCTGCAGGTGTAAATTACTGTTGACTAAAATAAATAATTTGTATAAATTTTCATTTAACCTTGTAAACAGATTATTTGGCAAGAAAATGAATGAAACAAATGAGAGGTGGTTTGGTTTTTATCAATCTCAATTTTTTTTTTTTGATAGAGAAATCATTTTATTAGAATGAAGAGAGGGAAAGTAAAACTAGGAGGATAAGAAATCCTCCAAAGCAGAAAGAGCAAAATACATCAAGAGAAAAGAAGTTAAAAAATGCAGCGAGGCTGTCCAATCTCCATGCAAGTCTGAAATGGCAACACCCTTGAAACAGCCATTAGCACTTAGCCAAGCACTATAGAGAGGCCAAAATCACAATCCTATAGAAAGTAAATTGAGGGGCGGAGAGACACCCCTAAAAAGGTTAGCATTCTGCTCCAACCAAATGCACCAAAGGATTGCAGAGACTACAAATTGCCACAAAACTTTTTCCCCCTTTTGCCAAAACCTTTGAACTTAACCAGCAAAACTGTTGGATTGAAAGTTTTTATGAGATAAATCAAGCCCATAAAATGTCATAGAATTTAAAAATTAATCAGTACTTTATTGAACTACTTTATTTGAATGAATAATATGCTTTCAAAATAGAAGTAAATGCCAACTATTAGATTATATACATATGAATGTTCATTTTATCTTAAATTTGGAGTTGCTATGCATGATCATCACAATAATAGGACATGATTCCGTTGTTGGATTGGTAAAATTCACATTCTTGAAAAAGTTGTTTAATGGTGTAAGTGTACCAGTTTTACACCTACTTGAGAATGATTTGTGAATGGCCTGAGGAAAAATCTCTCAGCCCATGAATTTATATTTACAGATTACAAACATAAATCCCTTGATGTTAGGGATTGACGAGATTATTTATAACCAGAAAATCAGCTATTTCCTATTCTATTGATACAAGAGATCAGCTATTTCTTATTCTATCTATACAGGATATCTACTAATTATTAATTAAATTAGAGAATATCAACAACTAAATCAGAGAATATCAATACTCCTCCTCAAGCTGGTGCATATATGTCATATGCATCAAGCTTGTTACATATATATGTTACCCTTGGGCCCCGAAGAGACTTGGTGAAGATATCAGCTAGTAGATTACTAGAGTTCACAAATGAGGTAGTTCTTTCTCCGGAGAGGATCTTTTCACGAATAAAATGGCAATCAATTTCTATATGTTTAGTTTGCTCATGAAAGACTGGGTTGGAGGCAATGTGCATGGCTGCTTGATTATTACAAATGAGTTTCATGGGCCCTATTTCGCAAAACTTTAATTTTTTGAATCAGTTGTTTCAACCATATATAAGTTCACATGTAGTAAGTGTCATGGCTCGATATTCTGCTTTTGCACTTAATCTAGCAACTACATTATGCTTTTTACTTTTCCATGAGATGAGATTGCCTCCAATGAGAACACAATACTCAGAAGTCGACCGTCTGTCACTAGGAGATCCTGCCCAATCTGCATCTGTATATGCAACAATGTCTGTATGGCCTCGATTCTCATAGATCAACCCCTTTCCAGGAGAACTCTTAATATATCTCAATTTGAACTACTGCATCCCAATGATTGTCATAGGAAAAGTTAAGCAATTGACTCACAACACTAACTGCGAAAGATATATCTAGTCTAGTCATGGTGAGATAGTTTAATTTTTCTATCAATCTTCGATACCTTCCCGGGTCTGAATAAGGCTTCCCCTGATCCGGTAGAAGTTTAACATTCGGATCCATAGGAGTATAAATTGGTTTACAATCTAGCATTCCAGTTTCTTCCAAAATATCAAGGGCATACTTCCTCTGAGAGATAGCAATGCCTGTTTTTGATTAAGCCACTTCAATCCCGAGGAAGTACTGCAATCGGCCCAAGTCCTTAGTTTGGAAGTGTTGAAACAAGTGTTGTTTTTAGGCCCCTGATGCCATCGTGATCATCTCCTGTAATGACAATATCATCTACATAAACCACAAGATAGATGCATTGATTAGAAGATGAGTGTTTATAGAACACAGAGTGGTCTGCTTCACTACGAACCATGCCAAATTCTTGTATGACTTTACTAAATCTTCGGACCCATGCCCGTGGAGACTGTTTAAGGCCATATAGAGATTTGTGTAACCTGCAGACAAGACTCGACTCCCCTTGAGCGACAAACCCAGGTGGTTGCTTCATACAAACTTCCTCATCCAGGTTATCATGTAGAAATGCATTCTTGATATCCAATTGATAGAGAGTCCAGTGGTTCATGGCAGCCATTGATAAAAATAGACGAACAGAATCCATTTTAGCAACAGGGGAGAATGCGTCTCCATAATCAAGGCCAAATATTTGAGTATAGCCCTTAGCCACAAGGCGTGCTTTCAAACGGTCCACCTGTCCATCAGGGCCCACCTTGACAGTAAAGACCCATCGACAACCAACTATAGATTTCCCGGGAGGGAAAAGAACAAGAGTCCATGTATGATTGGAATCCAAAGCTGCCATCTCGTCAATCATGGCCTGACGCCATCCTGGATGGGAAAGTGCTTCTTGGACAGTTTTAGGAATAGAAATGGACGACAAGGTAGAAACAAATGCAGAATGGGATGAAGATAAACGATGATAGCTTAAGAAATTATAAATAGGATGAGGATTACGAGTAGAACACATACCTTTACGAAGAGCAATGGGCAAGTCAGCGGAAGCATCAGATAGGCCCGAGGCAGGTGGAGACGCTGGAACAAGAGATGAATCGCTTGAGTCTGGAGTGAGAACAGCCTCTGGAACCACAGGACAAGGTCGATGCTGAAAAAGTGATAAACGGGTGCGGTGAAGGATGTGTCTGCGGACTAGGAGGTGCGAGCACTTGTGAAACTGGAGGATCAGAAATAGGAAAATTAAGACAGGGAATTGGTAGGAGCTGAGAGATGGAGTTAGGCTCGACTGATGAGGTGAAGTAAGGAGTGTCCTCAAAGAAGGTAACATCTGCAGATATGTAAAAACGATTTGTAGGAGAGTAACATCGATAGCCTTTCTGAACCCGAGAATAACCAAGAAAATGCACTTAATAGAACGAGCAGACAATTTATCAAAACATGGAGTAAGATCATGTACAAAACAAGTAGAACCAAAAACATGAGGGGAGACATTATAAAGACAGTCCTTAGGAAACAAAAGAGAGTGGGGAATTTCATTATGTAAACCAGAGGATGGCATGCGATTGATTAAATAACCAGCGGTGGGAACAGCATCACCCTAAAATTTTAAAGGTGCATTAGCATGCAACAAAAGAGTGCGAGCAGTCTCAATAATATGACGATGTTTTCTTTTTGCTATGCCATTTTGTTGTGGAGTGTGCGGACAAGTTGACTTATGAAGCATGTCATGAGATGCCATAAAGGAATTGAAAGGAGTAGAAAAATATTCTTTTACATTATCGCTGCGCAATATGCGAATAGAGTGGCCAAACTGGGTGTGAATTTCATTGCAAAAGTTTTGAAAAATAGTGAATAACTCTGAACGATCTTTCATAAAAAATATCCAAGTACATATAGAAAAATCATCAATGAAAGTCACAAAATACCTATACCCTCAAAATAGAACTGACACGACTAGGATCCCAAACATCAATATGAACAATATCAAAAGGCGACTTTGCTCGATTATTGATCTTGCTTGGAAAGGATACACGGATATGTTTTCCAAGCTGACACGACTCACACTCTAAAAGACTGCAAATGAGAGAGACTGGGAACCATCTTCTTTAGCTTATTTAGACTTGGATGACCCAAATGACGATGAAGGAGACTAGGAGACTCGGTGGCAGCACATATGGTAGAGGATGGAGGCTGGAGATAATAAAGTCCACACGATTCAGATCTTGCGCCAATCGTTTGTCCTGTACTCCGGTCTTGGATGAGAAAAGAGTCAGCCGTGAAGGTTATGGAGCAGTTAAGAGTGTGGGTCAGTTGACTAATAGAAATTAGATTAAAGGGGCAACCAGGAATAAACAGAACAGAATTCAAAGATAAAAGATGGAAGAGGTGTAGCTTGACCAATGCCGATGGCAATAATCTTAGAACCATCAACGAGGGTAATGTGGTATGGTGTCTTGGAGGATGATAATTTTGAGAAAAGAGAAGGATTACCAGCTATGTGATCGGAAGCACCAGAATCTAAAATTCAGGATCCAACAGACGAAGAATGAGAGTATGTTCTGGTTGTCAGTCCCTGACTCAGTCTTCTTCTCAATACCAGGTGACTGAGATTGTGCCATATTAGCGGATTTCTCAGGGAAACCATGCAGGGAATAGCAACGGTCTTGAGTATGGCCCAAGTGTTTATAGTAGGAACATTGAGGACGACTACCAGAACCACGGCCACCTCTACCACGACCACGACCACGACCACGACCACGACCATGGCTTTCATGGTCAGCAGAGACAAAAGCTGAGGACTCTGAATTTGTTTGGGAACCAATTCTAGATGTTACATCTGGAGAAGGAACTCGCAACAATCGATTAATGAGATCCTCCACCGTAGGAATATTTGAGTTTGTCAGGATTTGATTTCGGACAGATTCAAAATCTTTATGAAGACCTAGGAGAACAAAAACCGTATACATGTTGTCAAGTTTGTCTAACATCTTTTGAAGGTTGTCACTGGTCAGTATCAACTTGATTTCTTCAATTGTGGATTGTGCTTTGTTTAGATATGAAGGTAGGTCATGATCTGCCATGTGGAGCGTTGCTAGATTATGAACAAAATCGTACAGACGTTGGATATCATTAGAGTAAATGCTTCGAGCCTTCTTCCATATGTCATGACAAGTTTTATAGGGACGAAAATGCACTGACAGTTTTGGATCAATGGGACTGCCAAAGTAAGGATACCAACTGATAGTCAGTCTTCTTCCACTGGTCCCTCTCATCTGCAGGGATGTCATCCGCCTTCTTGGTTAGATGCTCAGAGAGTCCCTAACCTAAAAAGCAAATATCAACAGCAGCATACCAGTCTAAATAGTTCTTACCATAGAGTTTTTTTGACGTTATGGTGGGACTGCCAGAGAAGGAAAAGGAAATAAGGCCCCTTTTTGAGGATTCAGAGGTAACATAGGACAAATCAGATGCAGAAGCCATGACTCCAGAACAGGACCAGGTGGCGCTAACGAGCTGAACGGAACCGGAGGCGAGACAATCGGAGGTCGGGAAGATGGCGCGTGGCTTACACATGCCGACAGGAGATGGTGCAATCTGGACTTCTGACCTCCAGAACAGGACCAGGGGGTGCCGACGAGATGAACGGGACCGGTGGCGACGTGAACAGATGTCGAGAAGTAGCCAAGTGAGCTACACACGCCGACAGCTGTGAAGGCGCGTAGGGGCGCGTGAAGCAAGATTCGGTGACGACGCTTAGGGATCTGGTTGGTTGGAGATTTCTGAGATGGCCAGTACACTGACGTGGTTGATCGGAGTCGAGGAAGACGATGTTCCTGCCTTGATAGTGGCAGAACAGTGACTGAACAGGGTCGGTTTCAACTTGAAATGCAGACCTAGAGGGACTAAGCTATTTCCTATTCTATCTGTACAGGATATCTACTAATTATTAACTAAATCAGAGAATATCAACAACTAAATCAAAGAATATCAACACACCTAAAGTAAGTGGATATCCATCCTATATGTATATATATGAAAGAAGAATTCATTAAGAGCTTGTGCATTGGTTCTTACATAGCTCAACATCCATCAGTAGGAGTTAAATAATATTATATCAAATCTGCTATGCATCTCTGGCACTATAAGCTCCTAATTCAACTGATTCAACCAGTACTTCATTATCTTGAATTGAGAGAGGAATTTATAATTATTCTTGACATGAAGCTACAATTCAACATCTAGGCATACTATGTTCCTTGTGCAGTCCAATGTGGTAAAAAATCTAATATGCACCCTATGCATGCACCCTATGTGAGACTTTGTTTGTCAACTATTTTCTTAGATTAATGCTTGAAAGTTGAAACATATGTATGACTTTCAGCCACCAAATCTTAGGAATATTAACTTTCACTTTTGTTTCCAAATTTGTTATATTAAATTTGTTTAATATGCCAAACTTCTGTTTCTAGTTTATTTTTCCTGGATTCCCAGTTATTCAAATATCTAGAGGCGTTCATGGGCCACTTTGGCTCAGTTTTGAGGCTTAATAGAAACTCAAACCAAACTCACATCTATTGGTCCTAAATTTTAGAAACCAAATTGAACCAATTGGATCTTATGGAACCAACCGAACTGAATCATGGGTCTTGGTTTGGTTTGGTTCGACGCCATGGTTTATTGTTTTTCAATTATTACCAAGTGCCAATACTCTGTAACTTGTCAAATATGAGAATATTATTACCCATCAAAAGACAAAAATAAACAGTAGTACATAATGTAAACTGATTAATTCATGCATAACTTAAAATTAGGAGCTAATACATAACTCTAAACACCCCTAATCTGGAGATTAAAAATGTTATGGTTGTGCATAATATTGATCACTTATTTATAAGTTACCCATCCACCCTTCCATCTGTACATTTTGAAGCCCCAAATCATGAACCAAACTGTACAGAATAAAAAATTTGGTAACCAAACTGAACTGTCGGTTTGGTTCAGCCCCAACAATATGTATACAGTATACTATAAAAATAATGGAATAATAGATGCACTGTTAGTAATAGTCAGCTAATTTACTGTTTCATTTTTCCTCATTTGAACATGTTTTGCATTATATATTTTTTATTTAATGGCTCCTCACATGAAGAAATTACCTCCTCTATCATGTATCATATGTTCTAAAAAGTTTTGTTGCTAACTTTACAATTTCTTCATGCTAGCCTTAATGTGCAGCTCCTTTTATTTTCAGTTCTTTGAATTGTATCTAATTTAGCAAAAACCAAATTACTGCATGCTTGGTTTTGATTATTTTACACTCAAAAAATGCTTTTCAGCCAAAAGTTCTATCTAGAGCATTTTGGTTATAAGCTTTTCTGAAAGCAAAATAATTTAATTCAAACACGCACTTAATTATATATAGCTCTTTCTGGGATGTTGTATCTGAATTGCTGGCTGTTTAGAATGCCATCTCTGTGTAGGTTTGTATTTATTGTAAACAACATACCTATTAATATCCTCATTTTCATATATTTTTTTTTCCATGGTTCAGCCTATCATTGTTTTAGGTCCTGGACATGTGGGTTTGTATTTATTGTAAACAACATACCTATTAATATCCTTATTTTCATATTTTTTTTTTCCATGGTTCAGCCTATCAGTGTTTTAGGTCCTGGACATGTGGACAGCCCATTAGTGCTAATCCTACATCCAAGCCATCCTCCCAGCTTGCTGCTGCCCAAATAAGATGGGCATCTCAAGCCACTACTGCAGAGGACAACAACAAGATTAGCATTGGACCTCGCAGAGGAGGACGTTCTGGGGAAGATGACAAGGAAACTGGAGTTGTTTATTATGGTCCGATCTCATCTACCATAAAAAAAGTCAAACTTCTGTCTCTGTCGACTTGCTGCCTCTCAGTGTCGCTGGGTCCAGTTGTAACCTTCATGACATCAACTGATACGAATGTCATCCTGAAGGGTGCAGTAGCATCATCTGTAATATTCTTTAGTGCTAGTACAACTGCTGCCCTTCACTGGTTTGTTAGCCCGTACATTCACAAACTCAGGTGGCAGCCTGGTTCAGACAGCTTTGAGGTGGAGATGATGTCCTGGTTGGCAAATTATGTTCCAAAGACTCTTAAGTTTGCTGACATTCGACCACCAGAAACCAATAGGCCTTTTGTGACATTTAAGGCTAATGGGAATTTTTACTTTGTTGACACAGAGCACTGTCACAATAAGGCACTTCTGGCGAGACTCACCTCACAAAAAGTATCTCATGAGTCAGCTTTCAAAAACTTGTGATTTGAAACATACTGGTATGAGCTCTCAGATATTTTACTGTTAGGATGGGTAGAGTAAGCCGTAGCCATGGGTCAGTTTCAGTCTCTGGTTGAAATTTTACTCTCGAGACTTGATCCTTTTTGTTCTGATAGCATAAACGGTTGAGGTTTGATTAATAAAGTCCTCAGTTGTTGTGGCATTTTGCAACGTCATCTATGGGGAGTATTTGATAGAACTCCAGGTAATGATGTTGCAGTACTCAGTAATTGTTCTTTGGGTGCTTCTGCTCATTGGTTTAAATATTTTGATATATTGGATGCTTCTATTTTCATTTTGTGGTGCTGCTGTTTCCATGCCTGTTGTATGAAGTGGATTAGACTCAACTCTGGGTGGTTCTTTCTGTTGGCTAATGGGGAAAGATGCAGAAAGAATTTTGGAAACTTTTACAAAAGATATTGTTTACCTATGGGTTACAAAGATTATTAGATACTCTGAATTCTGACGGTTTGTTTGGAATATTCTTAAAAATGGGAGTGAAAATTTCAAGGACGAGATTTATATGAAAAATTACATTAAAAGCTCATCGCTTAATTTTTCATCCCCATTTTTAGGGGTATCACAAACTGACCACTAGTTCCTTCTATTCTTCACATTACCATTACTATCAATCTTCTCCTTTGGCTTGTATGAGCATCCTCCACTGCCTCCGACGACAAATAAAACCATGCCCACCACCTGCCCCTTCTCCAATCTACTCCTCGACCGCCTCGCCTTCGCTCAAAGCCATTAGAAAAGTAAAGAACCATATCGACAAATGATGTATGGATATTTTAAAATTGATAATGTATTTATATCGTATTTGTATTTAATATTGATACTCATACGATACACTTATATTTATATTTTTGACGTATCTTTTTATTTTTTTGGATATTTATCTCCCTTAAAGTATTGTTATTTGAAATATTTAAAATACATATAGTTTAAATGGGATTCGAATTGAGGTGCATATATAAATATTTTATTTAAAATATATTGTCATACATGTATCTTAATTTCTTTAAAAAATTATCGCGTATCATATTGTCTCGTATCCAATATTCATATTTGTACCCGTGCAACATTGCAAACACAAGCTCGCTGCAGTCCCTAGCCGTTGCTTATGCTCAACTATATTGTCTAGTCCATGTGTGGACACAACTTTGTCTCATTTAATCAAGCTCCTTGTTGCCATTGATGAGGAAGAAGCATGCATGTTTCATCTCTGGTTCAAAACTAGTTCAACGGTTCACCTATGACCGAATGGGTCGATTGATTATATATCGGTTCATCAGTTTTTATACCAATTTTAGATTTTGCGATTTAAGAGTGCAATTGGACCGACCAGAGGACCATTTTGCAGGTTCTTTAGTCCAACCGAACTAGTTTGCTGTGGTTGTAACCCCTAATAACAGCATAATTAAAGAAAAAAAATCATATTCATAATTAAGACTTCATTTGTCATCTCTCCTATAATGTTTTGTTGTCACATCACAAATCTGCTTAATGGTTTGCTTAACAAAAGTTTTTTCTTTTTTTTGCACAAATTATTTTGGGAATCATTCGTATTTTTTCAAACATTAAGGTCTAATATGTACATAGATCAAAGTTAAAAGGGGTAAGTTGTAATTTATCATAAATTTTGTGATCTATTAGTAAAAGTTGAATTATACAATCCCTTCGTCTTTTTTAAAATGATAATTATTACAATATAATTTTGTAAAAATTGTTACGATTAAGAGAATGTTGAAGTAGGTTGAATTTTCACTAAAAGAAGGCTAAAGTAGTCTAAGAGCCTTAACTTCAGTAGCACCACGTTATTTTGGGGACTACTTGAACCCGAGTTTAACTCTCGCTAAGATTGCTTTGCTTTCACTCTAACTTATTCTCTCTATCTCCACAGGTCATAAACTTCCTTTGTTAAAAAATAAATAAATAATCACTCGGAAGGGATTTCTTATAAATTCCTATGCATGAAATATCACTAATGTTATCTTTGATCAATTTATCAAAAGTGAAACGTCTATTTAATTAAATTTCATGATTTAACTCCTTTAAAATAATAAATTCACTTTAGAAAGTAAAGTAAATATTATTAATAATAAAAAAAATTAAGGAAGTAGATTTTAACTTCATAATTTGTTATATATGTATATATATTTTATTATAATTTCAACCGTTAATTTTTTCATCAACGATTAATACTCATCACTTTATCCTTTAAAGTAAACTCTTCACTTTAAAGAGTTAAATCCTAAATTTCATCTCTCCCACAAAGTTTTTCAATCTCTTTTATTACGATTTGGTATTTTGCAGAAGAAATAAGATTTTTTTTTAATGTGCACTAATTTGTAGTATTAAATTCCAAGTAACTTGAAAAACATATCATATGACCAAACCGGTAATTAAAAAACTTCCATGAAAAATGCGTAATGCCCAACCTAACGAGATAAACCAACTCAACATGATTTAGGCTAATAAGGTAATGAGCATTCGAGGACATTAAAAAAATTGCTACACTGGGTTTAAGTTGAGCCCTAACTCAAACTAATTCCATCCTTTTTATTCCTTTTAAATTGTTTATAGTCTCATTTTCCATCCATCATTTTTTCATGGCTCCTTTACAGTAAGGTGACAATTACGGAATGCATTACCGTATAATTATATTTTTAGTACATTAATAAAGATTAAGAAAATTTGAATTTTAAATTTCTACTCAAAATTTCGCTTCAACTACTCTGTTTTACCTAAGTAACTACATAATAAATTTCCATCATCTAAATACAAGTAGAGAAAGTTTTAAATTATTTTGCATGTACCATGGACGAGAGAATCTCAATCTAGATTAATGTCATTTTGTAATAATGTTTTTTCGTTCAATGCTATTTTGGTTGTCTCACATTTATCACAAACAAATATACTCACATTTAGTACAAACAAATAATATAACAGAGAACTTATAACTAAACTGACATCGTCATCAATCTTTATAACTTACGTATCATAATAAATATATGTTGCAAAATAAATTAATATTAAAAAAGATCATTTTTTTTTTATCAAAAATTCTTTTTTATATAAATTATTAATATTATAAAATAAATTCATTCAAACACACAATAAATCCTCTATATAAATAACAAATACAAGACTCATAAGGTGCTAACACTTTCTATGTAAATAACAAATACTTCAAAGCTCATACAAGGCTTGACTTGAATGAAGATAAGAAAACATGAATTACAGTCTGGCCTTGTACAGCTCTCGAGTTAGACAGACCAGCTCTCGAGTCGAATACTTTTTCAAAAAATCAAGAAAAAATAATTACAATTAAGCAAACTTTACTTATTATATTACTTTAATACATGTAATAGAATGATAGATAATGTAAATTATGATATATGAAATACTATAATTCAAATAAAGACTAGTAAATAATAAGCTTTATAAATAATATAAATTGCATTGGGTCGACCATCGTATCCATTTCACAAGGGTGGGTGCCAAACACTAACGTCGCATTGGCAAACACTACATTTCCAAAAGAGAAGAAACAAGTCCACTGTGATTTTCAGTATGCAGTGATTGTCTGCTGTAGACCACCGACAAGTCCAAACAAAAATCATACCTAGGATAGTGCATATCAAGACATGGTTACTAAAACAGAACAGAATACTATATCCTACCTATGTTTATGATACTGAAGAATCATTCAATAATTGGCGATGGTTGGTTGCGGAGACAAGTGCAATACTAACAAAAACAGCATGCAATGAGCCAAGTGCAAGAAGAGCATACTTTCAAGATATCCCACCAGACGATTCATATATGCTTCATGTATTTCTCAGCCATGAAAATGCTGGCCACAAACAACCATGTACCACCTCTAGAATGATTCAGTTGAAACTTAAAAATTTTGGTCAAGATTTAACACAAACAGTTCATATATAAAAACCAAATTAGCAGTGTAGGACTAGTCCTAAAAACCACTGCGGCTTACGAAAAATGGAAAGCGTTCTCACAAAGACACTTTAGAAAATAGCGTTTGCATAAAAGCAACACAAAAATATGCTTCGCCACCTTCGATCAAGGACCCAGTTCTGCGAACAAAAGTTGCGAGATGATGGTGGTGACTTAAAACTATGTCTGATAAACCAGTTACCTAGACAAGAAACACAAGTACTACAAGCAAGATACCAATATTTAGTGTAGCCATGATGACAGACTACACTCGATAAACCAGCCCGCACAATTCACTTGCCCTTCTTCTGTGCAGCCTTGGTGATCTTGGCTGCACTAGCCTCCTTCTTATCCACACTCTTGATGACGCCCACAGCCACAGTTTGACGCATATCCCTCACAGCAAAACGACCGAGTGGAGGATACTGAGAGAAAGTTTCAACCACCATCGGCTTGGTGGGAATCATCTTCACCATACCAGCATCACCATTCTTCAAGAACTTGGGCTCTTTCTCAAGCTCCTTGCCAGATCGCCTGTCAATCTTGGTCAAAAGTTCAGCAAACTTGACGGCAATGTGGGAGGTGTGGCAGTCAAGAACAGGAGCATAGCCATTTCCAATCTGACCAGGGTGATTCATGATGATAACTTGGGATGTAAAGCTAGCAGCCTCCTTGGCTGGATCATCCTTCGAGTTTGAGGCAACAAAACCACGCTTGAGATCCTTGACTGCAACATTCTTAACATTGAATCCCACATTGTCACCGGGAAGGGCCTCCAGGAGAGCCTCGTGATGCATCTCAACAGACTTGACTTCAGTTTGCAGTCCAGTTGGTCCGAAAGTCACCACCATTCCAGGTTTCAAGATGCCAGTTTCAACACGTCCGACAGGTACAGTTCCTATTCCTCCAATCTTGTAAAACGTCCTGGAGGGGTAATCGGAGGGGCTTGTCTGATGGTCTCTTGGGCTCCTGGATCTGGTCCAAGTGCCTCAAGAAGGGTTGGACCCTTGTACCAGTCAAGGTTTGTGGACCTCTCAATCATGTTGTCTCCCTCAAAACCAGAGATTGGGAACGAAAGGAATCTTGTCAGGGTTGTAACCGACCTTCTTCAAGTAGGAAGAGACTTCCTTCACAATTTCATCATATCTAGCCTTGGAGTACTTAGGGTGTAGTGGCGTCCATCTGTTACAAAGAATGAACCACAAATAGTTCAGCACAAGCATACGTTTGAAAAACTTAAGTTGCAAGAAATACTCAAATCAGAAGAGAACTCTAATAACTAACAGAGCCCAAACATCATATACCTTGTTACAACAACAAATCATTTGCTTGACACCAAGAGTGAAAGCAAGGAGAGCATGTTCACGAGTCTGTCCATCCTTGGAAATACCAGCTTCAAAACCACCGGTAGTGGAATCAATGATAAGAACAGCACAGTCAGCTTGGGATGTTCCAGTAATCATATTCTTGATGAAATCCCTGTGTCCAGGAGCATCAATGACTGTGCAGTAGTACTTGGTGGTCTCAAACTTCCACAGTGCAATATCAATTGTGATTCCTCTTTCACGCTCAGCCTTAAGCTTGTCAAGCACCCAGGCATACTTAAAAGACCTCTTGTTCATCTCAGCAGCTTCTTTCTCAAATCTTTCAATAACACGCTTGTCAATACCTCCAAGCTTGTAGATCAAGTGGCCAGTTGTAGTTGACTTCCCAGAGTCCACATGGCCAATAACCACAATGTTTAATGTGAACCTTCTCCTTACCCATCACAACTTAGGCTTGAAACAAAGATCTGCCAAAAAGAACTGTGAGAAAGCTATCCAGAACCATCATACTTCAACGCAGAACAGACATAGAAGAACAAACCAAACTCAACATATATCATTGACTTCACCAGAAACATAAAACTTTCAGAACCATAAAAAAGAAAGTCAGATGACCTGAATACCCATCATAGGACCGTGCTGACAAATCATAACACACAATCAGAACACATCAAACACACAGACGCTACATATTCCAACAGATCAAGCAAATACAGAGAAACCCAAAAACTAACACCCACATACACGATTCAGACAACAATATCTTCTTCATATTGTCACATGCATATATTTTAATCCACACCCAGAAAATCCTCAGCTCCCCTCGGTGAAAAATATCGATACCCAGATGTATTCATCACTAAACAACAATTCGTCCAAAATTAAACATGCACAATTTTCACAAGATCCGGATTCAAGATTTGAATCTAACAGGCATAAAAATCCCAAACCAAAACCAAATTAATAACAATCAATGCAACTATCGAAAAACAAGAAAATGAAAAAACCCAGATAAAAAAAGCATCGATACCCGTCATAATTAACGACTGAAATAAAAAGAAAACATCATAAACCGCACGAAAAATCATCGCATCAAACATCTATAAATTGAAGTCAACAAATGATGAAAACAAAAACTATGAACTGCATGCAAAATCATTCGATAGAGCACCCATGAATTGAAGGAAATCATAGCAGAGGCGAAGAAGAGAGGCAAAGAAAGAACCTAGAAGAGAAACTCTGAAAAGTGCCCTAAAACCCTAGCCGCGATGGGGAGAGACTGAACCAGAAAGAGTGACGTGAAATTGTAGTGTTTAGGGTTAGAAGGCTTATATACTACAACTCATTTTTCTTTAAGAAAATGCCCTCTCTTTTACGTTGTATTTCCAGTTGTATCCTTTTATGCTTCCATGGCGGCAATTGAACCCCCACTCTCGCCAATCGCGCGTTGTCCTCCGCGGTCTCAAGTCTCAACTTATTGTGGAGAGTGCAACACAATCGCACTCTAGAGCGTGGAGATTAATATGAATGTTCGTGAAAAGGACGTAGGGGAACGCCGTTAAATGCGGCGAGCAGAAACGACGTCGTATCAGTGAGGGTATGAGAAGAAGATTTTTCGTAATGGGAAAATGAAAAAAAAATTTGTGTGGTTTTTCTTTTTCTTCATCATAGCTTATTACTAGCATTTTGAAAAACAAATTGAGAGAGGATATGCTGTTCCATTTTAAGGCATACTACAAGTCTAATCAATGTTTATAGTGATATTTATAAATTATTTATTAATAAATAATTTTAATAATATTAAAATTTAAAATTTTAATATACTTTTTGATTTTACTCATTGAACCAACATTAATTAATACATGTTTTAATATATAATATTAAAGAATTTAATCATAAATAATTATATATTTAATTCAAATATTATTAATACTGCTTAATAATAACATTTACATTAAACTTTAAACAAACGCATAATCTAATATAATTTCACATAATTACTTATGCTAAATTATAAATTACTTCTTTTAATACTATATTAATTGTAGCATTAAACAACTATTGTTCCATGTCAAAAGACTACTTTTAATCCATGTCTGCTATTTCTTCAAGAGACACCAACATAAACTTAATCATGACTAAATACTAACAAGTGCATACACAATCAAATATAGAAAAGATATTGTCCATGAGTCTTTGTGATCGTTATAACAAATGATATAGCAAATAAATATTACTTCTTTTAAAGTTTAAAAGGCAATTTTGTATCAAATAGAGTAAATAGTAATAGTCATGCATGGAAGGAAGGCATTTACACTATATTGTTACTAGAAATCTATACTATATGCATAGCAAAACATTCTAAAAAAAATATACAAGTGTCGTATTCTCATGAATTCATTTTGTCGCACAAACTAATGGTAAATTGGTAATTGTGAAAAGTCCATTAGACCAAATACGAAACTCCCTCTACACTTCCCTCGACACTTTCCCCTAAATCCTCCTTGCCGCATGAAATGACTAATTAATTTTCTATATTTACAAAAATTCCAACACTCCTCATTACTTAATTAGAGGACAATTTCATAAATTAATCTTCCCATTATAAATCACTTTTTACACTTTTTAGTGGGCTTCTCTGCGACATGAAAAGACTAATGAATCCTCTATATTGGTGATAATTCCAACACTTTCAAGTGGATTTTTTCTTGTCACATGAATGGACTAATAAATCCTTTACTTTTACAAATAGACATGTAAGCAGTCTCTATTTAGCTATATCAGCAATCTCCTATGATTCTCAGTTTCTTATTCAGTGACCTTCCAAACTCTTTTGATCCATCTCTCACAACAGCATTTGTCTCTCAATTTCAACCACGTCATTATCTTTATCTTTCAGTTCTTTGATAACCGATGAAATTATATCACGCTTTTCAATTGAACCATTTTGAAAATTGAATAGATGCTTCAAAGTACTTCAAAAGGGAATATACAGCTTGCCGCTTCTCTCCCCCAAAATTCTATCAGGGAAACGCTTGCAGGATGAGGAAGACCAACCCAATTGTTGCTGCTCCTTCTCTTTGTGGAATCTCTTGGAGAAAGCATTAAGCTATGGGAATTCTTCCTAGTTCACAACTCAGATTCTGTCTCTATCTATGGCCTCTTGACAGTTTGGATGGGGTGACCCAATATGGGACGCTGTCAGAGAAGAAGTCAAGTTGGAGGTGCACAAAAGAAGGGCTTTCCATCTTTTTTTTTTTTTTTTATGCTTCATTTCCCTCCAAAGGTGATTCTTTTCCTCCTCCTCCTTTGGTTACATTTTTCCGTCTTGGCCAACAAATATTGTTTGTCTAAATCCATTCTAAAATGTTTTATGTTAATGTTTTAGCATAATCCTTCATCATTCTTAATGTTCTTATCAGGTTTATGTGGTCCATGGAAACCTGCAACTAGCAATGCCTATGGACAAAGTCAAAGAAATCAGCAAACTATCACTAATGGTTTGTTCTATTACTAATTTTGACTTAAAAGTTTTTGATCAATTATTTGTAGATGCAATGCAATATATGGCTTGGTAATCTAGTACTTTATGCTACTAAATTATAGAAAATGTATATAAATGATTATTGAGGACATGAACTCAGGCTTTAAACTGTTGGCATGAGTTGGCACAGCGGGTTGTTGCACCCAATTTTGGCCAGTTGACCTTATATTTTTTGAAATTTATTTCTTTGTATATCACTTATGCAGTGTTTGAAACATTTTAATTTTCTAGTTGAAAATAATTCATTTGCAAATGTTGTGAATTCTTTCTCATTTTTAAAGATTCCAAACAGAGGGTTAGTGACTGTGAAACTAAATAACTCATCTCCAGGATATTCTTAAAATTGTATATCCTCAAATACTGATTAATGACTTATTAACTCTTTTTATTTATATAGAGTGACATTAATTACTTAGCAACTATTTTTGCTTTTCCTAATCCAAATAGAAGTTAGCAATCTATGTTATTTGTTATGAAAACTCTCCAAACTTTTGGAAGGGTAAACATGCAGTGAGTTCCATCTATGCATATTGTGTCCTTCTACTTCATATATGGCATGCTTGCTAAGGCCCATATGGCCTAATTCTTCTTGTACTCTCAATTAATTCTTGTATATTAGTCGTTGATTGAGATTATAAGTATTATTGGATACAAGCTTGTACTATCCATTAATTCTTATTTTGAGTTACTTTGTTATGTCCTTTCAGGCAATTTTTTTCCTGTTCATTAAATAATTTTGTGTGGATAAAAACCATAGAAGCTTTCGTAATCTTTTGCTTACTAATAAGCAAATAATATAATGAAATCAATTTGTATATAGTATAGATATAGTTTTTGTCCTTTCAACTTTTATAGACACATACGCGCGGTTGTTAATACAATTTAAGAGGTACAAGTACAATTGCATATTTGTTTGTCTTTTTCATCTATGTTTGGAGGTCTTGCCATTCCTACTAATATATAGTCCAAACAGAAGTCTGGAAGCAGGTGTGCTGTCTTTGATCTTGGTAACTTCATTTATAAGTCCTTTTTTTTTTGGGTCAAATTTATAAGTCCCTTAACATCAGCTGTGATTCTGTGCTAAGTACTATTTTTAACTTTTGCTAACAGATCTTGTACCTGTGCTATTTCCAGATAAATATGAGGTGGGAAAATGGTGTTAAGGAAGGTTTATGTTTCATTGTTTGGTTGGGTCAGACATAGAGGGATACATTTATATCCCACCGAAAAAACATGGGCATGGGATTGTGATGATATACTAGAAAAAGAGAATTATTGAAATTGAAAAGTGGTGACACAGATAATCCAACATGATGAAATAATATAACCTTATCAGATGTGGGAATGGTTTGAATTTGAAAAGAAAAATTATATTGACTAGAAGTAAGAAAAGAAACTTACCCTTTATTTATGTAGTGACTCTTAAGTGAAAATTATTTATAACAAAAATTTCATTTGATATAATAATTAATTATACAAATCACATTATTTTACTTTCGTTGTATAAAAATAGTAACTCTCAAGGTTTTTACATAATATCTTTTTCATGAAACTAAAGACAAATTACGTTCATTACATAAAAGTTGAAGTATACTTCCAACCAAACAAAATCTAACACAAATTTGTTATTAGCCTGCGCATTGCGCGAGTCCACATTTAATTAAAATAAAACATGTGATAAAACTGTAATTTTAAAAATTCAAAATTTTCTCCGTAATCCACTCTCCAAATTCAATTTACCATTCAATTCCAATTCACTCATATTTTGAGTTTCTTAATTATGAATAGACTTTCTCTATTAATTAGCTTAATTTTAATTTCAAAATTTTTCTTTTAAACAAGTTTAAAAAAATTATAAATTTAAATTGATACAAAATAATTATATATTTACTGACATTATTTCCTATACAAAAGAAAGAAACAAATTAAACAAATTTTAAGTTATTGTTTAGAATTCATTTTAAAAAATTATATCTAAAAAGTAATAGATTGCATTCTTAAAATGCCTATAGTGCAAGGTTAATAACAACTCAATTTCATAACCATGTGTAGGCCCGTCGCCTAGCTCGTTTAAGTCTACTCACAACGGACCACGAATTAAATAGGTCAAGTCAAAATTATTTATATTTAAACAAATTGAAAAAAATTTACTTAACTCGCCTCGCATGAACTTGTGAACCTAAAAGAGCTAGCACTCATTTTTTTTTAAATTTACATGTTTTATTTACTAAAACATTTTTTTAAAAAAATAAAACTTTTAAACTTACTTAATTATTAAAGAAACTTGTCAAACGAAATACATAATTAAAACATTATCTAAACCACATTCATAAATACATAACTTAATTTAAATATTATTTAAAATCTAAACCAAATTGACAAATATAATATACTAAAAACCAATGTGTTTCTATAATGGTATTAGGGTTTTGGGAAAGTAAGTTATATAGTGTATTTATAATTATGACTATACAAATAAATAAATTCACTAAAGAAAATAGATCCCTTCCATTTAACCTCAGACTAAATGAGACAATTTAAAAATTCTCACATTTATAAAAATCATAATTATAAAATTCTTGTGGTTAAGCAGCCAGTTAGACTCGTTGGACTGATGTTGTTAGAAGGTAAAATCATTTCTGGTGTAGTGTTCGCCTGAACTTGTTGATTCGTGGGACGATATTAACTACTTCGTATTCTGGACTAATTATTTTACCTTGTACATGCATTATAATATACATTAAAAACTATAATTAAAATAAAAACAAGAGTGTATAAAATAAGCTTTATACAGACTGCAATGGGTCGACAATCATATCTCTTTCACAACAGTGTCATACACTAATAGTGCATTCCCAAAGACTAATAATATTGGGATTCATATTTCCACAAGAGATGGGACAAGTCCTCAATGATAGCTATAATTGTAAGCCCTAGATCATCGACAAGTCCAAACAAAAATGATAGCTATGATAGTACATCTCAAAATATGTCACTAAAACAGCAGAACACCATATCCTATCGATGTCGATGATACTCATTCAATAATTTGCTTAGGTGGCAGAGATGAGTGCAATACTAATGAAATACAGGTCAACAAAAACAATACGCAATTAGCTAATGGTCAATTGATCATATTTCACGATATCCCACCAGACAGATTCATGTATATGCTTCATGCATTCCTCAGCCATGTAAATGCTGGCGAGAACAACCACGTGCCACCTATAAATAAAACAGCTGAAAATTTTTAAGTCTAGATTTATAACGCAAATTGAGAGTTCATATTTAAAAACCAAATCAGCAGTGTAGTACTAGTCCTAAGGACCTAAACCCACTGCAGCTTACAAAAATGGAAAGTGTTCTCACAAAGGCACATCAGAGAATAGCTCTTGCATAAAAGAAACACAAAACAAAAAAAGCCTTGCCACCGTCGATCAAGAACCCAGTTCTGGGAACAGAAGTTGAGAGATGATGGTGGAGACTTGAAACTATGTCCGATGAACCAGTTACCTAGACAAGAAACAAAAGTACTACGATCAAGATACCAATATTTAGTGTAACCATGATGATAGACTACACTTGATAAACCAGCCCGCACGATTCACTTGCCCTTCTTCTGTGCAGCCTTGGTGATCTTGGCTGCACTAGCCTCTTTCTTATCCACACTCTTGATGACGCCCACAGCCACAGTTTGACGCATATCCCTCACAGCAAAACGACCGAGTGGAGGATACTGAGAGAAAGTTTCAACCACCATAGGCTTGGTGGGAATCATCTTCACCATACCAGCATCCCCATTCTTCAAGAATTTGGGCTCTTTCTCAAGCTCCTTGCCAGATCGCCTGTCAATCTTGGTCAAAAGTTCAGCAAACTTGACGGCAATGTGGGAGGTGTGGCAGTCAAGAACAGGGGCATAGCCATTTCCAATCTGACCAGGGTGATTCATGATGATAACTTGGGATGTAAAGCTAGCAGCCTCCTTGGCCGGATCATCCTTCGAGTTTGAGGCAACAAAACCACGCTTGAGATCCTTGACTGCAACATTCTTAACATTGAATCCCACATTGTCACCGGGAAGGGCCTCCAGGAGAGCCTCATGATGCATCTCAACAGACTTGACTTCAGTTTGCAGTCCAGTTGGTCCGAAAGTCACCACCATTCCAGGTTTCAAGATGCCAGTTTCAACACGTCCGACAGGTACAGTTCCTATTCCTCCAATCTTGTAAACGTCCTGGAGGGGTAATCGGAGGGGCTTGTCTGATGGTCTCTTGGGCTCCTGGATCTGGTCAAGTGCCTCAAGAAGGGTTGGACCCTTGTACCAATCAAGGTTTGTGGACCTCTCAATCATGTTGTCTCCCTCAAAACCAGAGATGGGAACGAAAGGAATCTTGTCCGGGTTGTAACCGACCTTCTTCAAGTAGGAAGAGACTTCCTTCACAATTTCATCATATCTAGCCTTGGAGTACTTGGGTGTAGTGGCGTCCATCTGTTACAAAAAGAAAACCAAAAATACGAGCATATTAAAAACTTGAGTTGCAGAAATAATCAAATCTGACTCTATCAACAGAGCCCAAACATCATATACCTTGTTACAACAACAAATCATTTGCTTGACACCAAGAGTGAAAGCAAGGAGAGCATGTTCACGAGTCTGTCCATCCTTGGAAATACCAGCTTCAAAACCACCGGTAGTGGAATCAATGATCAGAACAGCACAGTCAGCTTGGGATGTTCCAGTAATCATATTCTTGATGAAATCCCTGTGTCCAGGAGCATCAATGACTGTGCAGTAGTACTTGGTGGTCTCAAACTTCCACAGTGCAATATCAATTGTGATTCCTCTTTCACGCTCAGCCTTAAGCTTGTCAAGTACCCAGGCATACTTAAAAGACCTCTTGTTCATCTCAGCAGCTTCTTTCTCAAATCTCTCAATAACACGCTTGTCAATACCTCCAAGCTTGTAGATCAGGTGACCAGTGGTAGTTGACTTCCCAGAGTCCACATGGCCAATAACCACAATGTTAATGTGAACCTTCTCCTTACCCATCACAACTTAGGCTTGAAACAAAGATCTGCCAAAAAGAACTGTGAGAAAGATATCCAGAACCATCATACTTCAACACAAAACAGACATAGAAGAACAAACCAAATTCAACATATATCATTTTCTTTTACTTGAAATTCAACATATATCATTGACTTCGACAGAAACAGAAAACTCTCAGACCTATAAAAAAGAAAGTCAGATGACCTGAATACCCATCATACGACCGTGAAGACAAATCATAACACGCAATCAAAACACATCACACACAACAGACGCTACGTAGTCCAGCAGATCAAGCAAATACAGAATAACCCCAAAACTAATACCCACATACACGATTGAGACAAGTATATCTTTATCATATTGTCACATGGATATATTTTCATCCACACCCCGTAAAATCCTCTGCTTCCCTCGGTTAAAAGATCGATACCCAGATCTATTCATCACTAACAACAACTCCTCCTAAATCAAAGATGCACAATTTTCACAAGATCTGGATCCAGGATTTGAATCTGACAGACATAAACATCCGAAAGCGAAAATCAAGACAAGAACAATCAATGTAATATCGAAACCCAGAAATTTAAAAAATAAAAATCAATACCTATCATAACTAACGACTGAAATAAAAAGAAAACATAAACCGCATGAAACATTATTGGATGAACATCTACAAATTGAAGTCAAGAAATGAAGAAAACAAAAAACTATGAACCGCATGCAAAATCCTTCGATAGAACATCCACAAATTGAAGGACGAATTGAAGGAAAACATAGCACAGAGGAAGAGGAGAGACATAGAACGAACCTACAGAAGAAACTCCGAAAGCTGCGCTAAAACCCTAGCTGCAATCTAGAGAGAATGAACGAGAAAGAGTGACGAGAATTGACAATGTATAGGGTTACAAGGCATATATACCGTAACTTATTTTTCTTCTTTACGAGAATGTCCTCACTTTTCCATTGTATTTCCAGTTGTACTTTTCACAAGAAGGCTTACATGTATCTTCTTGTGGAGAGTGCAATACACTCGCACTTGAGAGCGTGGAGATTGATATAAATGTTCGTGGAAAGGCATTTGTGGCATTTTGGAGTTGTGTTTCAAATTGTTTTAGAGTGAGCAACAGCTCCACACCTCTCATTTTGCTGTATAGTGGGTGCAAATTAGATGGATTCTACGCCCTTTCAATTAATGGAAAGTGAATATAGAGGGCTTCTTTGTCATAAATATCAAGTTGGCTTTACGTGGATGCCTCATTTAGGATTGTATAGGTTGATTTGTTGAAGACTTTTTTTGTAATTTAGGCTCCTGTTCCATCATTTACGTAGAATTCTAGAGTATTTTTCATGGTTTGTACATTCTATAGATTATGCATCTCTCATGCATCATTGTAGAACTGGACCTCTTAGTACCTTGCTCTTTGTTAAAAATGGTATAACCGAGGCCATCCCTCTTATTCTCTTGTAAAAGAGATTTACTTCCTAGCAGCTTCTTCTGGTTGAGTGATTTACTTACATACACATATACAAGGAAGTAAATGTTGTTGCTGACTGTTTGCCTCAGTTTTTTTGATGCTTTTGGTGTAATTTTTAATCATTTGATTTGTAGTTAGTTTGTTTTGTTTTGTTTTTTATTTTTGAATATTTGACCCTTTTGCTTACCAAATAAATGTAGCAACAAAAAACGACGCCATATCAATTTGGGTATGGGAAAAAGGTCTTTCTTAATGGAGAACTGACTTTTCATTAAAAAAAAAAATTGTGTGGTTTTTCTTGTTCTTCTAGCAAATTTTATTACTAGCATTTAAAAAAAAATTAAGAGAGGATAGGCCACCCCATTCAAAAGTTTGAACATGCCATAAGTCTTACTAAAAGTTTACAGTGCCATTTACAGAATGCCTATTGATGAATGATCTTAATTGGCATAAATTTTATCATATAGTGTTAAAGAATTTAACCATAAATAATTATGTATTTCATGCAAATATTATTAATGTGTGCCTAATAATAATATTTACACTAAACTTTAAACAGACTCATAATCTAGTGTAATTTCACATACTTACTTATGCTAAATTATAAATTACTTCTTCCAATATTACATTAACCGGCATAACACCCATGCGATACATGAAAAATTTAGAAAAAAAAAATAATATTATTTAATAATGATATTATTTAAAAATCATAATATAATATTCTATAAAAATAAAAAAGTCACTTATAATAATTTTAAAAGTGATATTTAATAAATTATGACCTTTTTTAATTCTATATAATTTAAAATTGTACATCCATTGCTTATTTTGAAACTGGTTTAACATTTTTTAGTATTTTTAAAATTTAGTCGAGAGGAGAATTGAAATTTTAAATTTAATTTATTAAAAAATATGTCAAAAGATACTTTAAGTATTGATGATTTAATTCTTACTAATATAATTTTTTATTAATATGTTGAGATATTAGGCTAATCATTTTTTAAAATTACTTTAAGAACCAATTTTTTTAAAATTTTTTTAAAATTTTTGGTATTTATAAAATATAGGCATTGGAGATTATTTTTAAATTATAAAAAAGATTATATTTGTTTGTTTTTTATCAATTAAAAGGTTTAATCATAGACTTCCCTTAAAGGCCATTATGACCTACTATAGCGGGTACACTACTTATGCTAATCAGTCATTGCTTGGCAATAATCCAGTTCAAACAATTCATGTCAGATGGATTCCTCCAAAGTCAAAGTTTGTCAAGATTATTGGTGCAAGTAAGCTGGATCAGGATACCAGATTGAGAGGTTGTGGCAAGGTGATCAGAGACTATACAGGTCAATGGATTATTGGGTTTACTATGAAACTTGATCCAGTTACTGTAATAGTGGCTGAAGCTTAGGCTGCTTTTGTAGGTCTTTCTCTAGCTTGCCAGAGGGGTTTATGACTAATACAAGTTGAGATAGATTCAAGAATCTTAATTGAAGCTATTATAGGACAAGACTTGTTAGGAGGTGAAGCAAGGAGGCATACTCAGAAGAATCAGAGACTTGCTGCAGTTGGATTGGAGAGTTGAACTCATTCATATATACAGGGAAAATAATAGAGTTGCTAACTGTCTAGCTTCATCGAGTTTGACTCAGAATCACATCTTCCATTGCTGGAATAGTCTCCCTATCTGTGTTGGGGGTTTTCTTTTATCTGATGCTATAGGGGTGATAACTCCCAGATTTGTTTTCTAGTGTTTAGTTTTTTTTTTGGGCTTTTAGCTCCTTTACAATACCTAAAAAAAAAATCATTGCCTATCAACTATCTTAAGACAATAAATACATTATACACCATTACTTATCACTTCACCATTGCTTACTAGACTCAAATGTCAATTTTTTTTTTCACATGACAAAGTTAAATTTCACGTGACAAAGTCAAACTACTATTCTCCTTTCAAATATTATAATAGATGACTTATGAACTACCCTAAGTCAATATTACATTACAACATATAAGATCTACATCATCATACTTACCATGTAACCAATGTATATTGGAGCCAAATATCAAATTTTTTTTCACATGGCAGAGTCAAATTTCAAATGTTAAATCAAACCACTCTTCTTTTTTTAAATATTATAATAGATTGTAACATTAGAAAACTATTGTTCCTTGTCAAAATAAATGTCTACTATTCCATTAAAAGACACTAAGGTTAATCATAACTAAAAGTTGACAGATGCATATACAATCCAATATACAAAACATATTGTCTAAGGCTTATAAGGAATAGACAGTATAGTATAATTAATACTATTTATATTTAGGTAAGATACTTGATAGCAATTTATCCGATCAAAATAATTTTATTTAATCTTGACTATATAAGATTATATAAAATCAAATCATTTGACATCTATCTGTTATATGGTTAAGACTAAATAAAATTGTTTTAATTGAACATTATGCTATCTAGTATTTTATCCAAACATTGTATAAAGATAGTTAGTATTAATTATACTATACTATCTAGTATTTTGTGACCATGTGCCTCATCCACACATCACAATCTTTCATCAAGTCAAATATCTTACAATTAAATTTCTATTCATTCACTTTTATGAGACTTTTTATCTAAACCAAACTTATTGCCTAAATCATACCCTAAACTCAAAATTTTTTTTAGAACTTGCATACTAATATGAGAATACTTCATGCACATATACCTTCTCTAGGAGCTCAAAATTCAATCAAAAGATTTGTTTAAACATGATAGAAAAATGAAAAGCCTAATGTTAAATAAGAATGAATAATATCCTTCCACTAATACTTTTCTAAATTATTTAGCAAGAATCTCTATGAGTTTCTTTAATCATTTATCAACTCAAAACTTATTATCTCAAAAAGGGTTTGAATGGATAAGGACTTGAGAGATCCTACCTAGACTAAACCATATGCAATGCAAAACCAATTAAACTACTTAACCAAGAAAAACAAAAAGAAAATCTTTTTGGTGGCCAACACTATATACATCCCCATACAAAGGCTTCGAACTCTGTAAGGCACTTAAGCTGACTCACTACAACACTAACTAAAAAAAAAAAGAAAAAAACAAAAAATATCTTCACATGTCAATCATAAGTACCATGAATGTATCTCTTTTTTTTTTTACTAAAATAAGCTCTATCAAATATTTAGCATAAACAGACATATAAATAGTATATAGAAAAGGAAAATTAATTAGTACCTATTTGAACACCTCTAAAATATTACCAAACTATGAAATATCATCTGAGGTTACTAATCTATTAACAGACCAAGTCCTAGGCACATATTCTTTTATCTCATACTTATCAATTCCAATTTTAGGGATTGACACATTAAGCATGGGAGATAAATTATCTTCATTTATATTTTTCTTATCCCTTAAATCATGGGCCTTATCTAATTCCTCATTATTTTGTTCTAGCAGTTCAGTATTATCATCAATCTTATTACTAAAAGTATATGTGGTCATGGACTGAACCTATTCATGTTCATTATTAGAACTAAATATTTCATCAATTGCACCTTATCCCTCAAAATTAAGAAAAGGTTAGCTAAGGAACTTTTCTTGCTTCACCTCTGTCGTCTGGGTAGCTAACTGACTTACCAAATTTTCTAATCTTTCTAAACGAATATTGGTTTCCTCTATCTCTTGAATGTGTTTTTCCATCCTTTGAATGCCATATTCGAATAATGATCTAAGTTTCTTGGCAATACTAATCTGCTATCGATTTTTCTAACTTTCTTAAAAGATCATTGGCTTCCTCCATGTGTTCATCCATCATCTGAATGCCATATTCCAATAATGCCCTGAGCCTTTTCTCTTGGCAATATTGATATGCAACATGAGTAGAGAAATAAGACAGTTGATAGTAGCCATAAATAAATGGGTAGAATTGATTTTCATTTGCAAAATTTTGACTACTTATGTTAATTTGTTACCGTGAGAAATTAGGATGATTTGGCCAATTAGGATTATATGTTTCATAATTTGAATTAGCAAAAGATCTCCTAAAATTATTAGATGGACATTTAAATGTAACATGCATAGGACTTGAACATATATCACAGTTAATATAATTCATTCAAGCACGAAGGTGTAACAAAGCAAAACAAATTAATAACAAGAAAATATAAATAGAAAAGAAAATAAAAACAAAGAATGAAAAGAAAGAAGAGGAGAAGTTTGAATTAAGACTAGAATTGCTTGGTATTAACATTAGCAAAAAAAATAGAAAAAACAATTCCCCAGCAACAACGCCAAAAAACTTCTTGTTGGATTTAATCACGCAAGTGCACGTATTGGAACAAGTAATAAAGTATTGAATAAAGATCGTTCTCACGGAAAATTATATTTACTAATACTAAGTACTAAAATTGTCCTAACCTAATTTATCCAAACAAATCGAATAACTAAATAAATAAAAAAAATTAATGCAAGAAAATAACAAAATAAAATAAGAACTAAGAAATTAATATAAATAAGCCTACGATTATAATTTTCTCTAACATTTCATTTGGAATCCTTTAATTCTTTTTAACTAAATCCAATGATCATAAGTTGTTAACCTAGAGATCTAAGTCTTTCATATGCATATCCCGATGGTCATATAAACTATCCCTATTATTTTATTTCCTATATTCATACAAGAACAAATATTTGAAGAAAGCATTAAGAACAGGCCTTAATCATGATTACATATGGTTTGCAAATATATTCCTATCTTACAAACGAATTAATTCATTCGGTGCCCAATTGCCTTGAACATATATTATTTCATCTATGGCTTAAACTCAAATTCCCTTTCCCAAGTTTAATTCAGATTTACCTAATCAATCTAATTGGTGATCAAGTAATTAGAAGCATAGATCAAAATGAAATAAACAACTCAAGAAACATTGAAATAAGAAAGAAAGAAATTAAAAGATCCAAACTACATGCGGGTTCAATTACAATCCTAGACAACAAAATTAAATTAGTTTATGCTAATAAAAAAATACAACTAAAAACAAAATAGATTCCACCATCAAGAACAAGACAAAACAAAAAAGAAAGAGTAAAAGAAGAAAAGAGGAAAAGATCTTCAATTTTTAAGTCTTCAATCTCCTTTGCTTGCATGCTTGATAACTTCTCTCCTTGATCCCCTAATTCTCTCTAAAGTCTCTCTTAAAGTAAGTCTTTTATTGTAGTATGTCTCTTCCAATAGGATTAAGAGTCTTTAAGCATTAGAATCCTAAAAGGTGAGCCCAATTAGTGTTTAAATCTATTTCAAATTCTTTTCTAATTAATTTTATGGGCTGTATAATTTTTCTCATGGTTGTGCAGCTCTCTAAAAGTAGAATCAGACTTTTACTTGAACACAAAAGTTGAAATCCTATTTCTTATCTAACCATAGGCTTTGGAATCACGTAATTTCGACCACTGTAGCTCAATATATCTTTAAATTACTTTACAAATGTTATATTACACGAGATTAAACATTCAGAACTGGATCACTCCAAGCCTATAAAGCTATCTTTTTTTTCAAAAGAATTGCCTCAAAATAACTTTAAACCCTGAAATATATAAAAAAGAAACAAATAGTATGCTAGAAAGAAACAATTAAGAGATCAAATTAAAAAAACTTAAATTAATCATAATTAAGATCAATTCACTATCAAAATAAACCCTATATGAATAACTTTTTTCAATACAACACTTCACCAACGCTACACTAAGATAGCTTTTTCCACTCTTTCATATATACTATAATAGAGGATTAATTATAATTGAAAAACATTGTGGCCATGGATCGAACCATCCTACTTTGTAGATGGAAGTATTAGTGTATTACTTTGCAAGTAAACCATTTCTATTTAATTGTTGTGAAATTCATATTATATATTATACTGGTAAATTGTGAGGCACTAATGTACCTCTCAATTTGCATTTTTTATTTTGATAGTTTAAATAATTTATTACATAATAATTTTATATTTTAATTTATTTTATATAGATATATTTTAATTTTAAAAATAATAAGAACTATTTTATAATTTTATTGATTTTAAAATATGTTTAAATATAAAAATAGTTAAAATTATTTTATAATTTTAGTTTTTAAAAATATAATCCATATTATCATAAAAATGATTCTCTTCTTTGATCTATACTATTATTAAAGTCAATTCAATTGTTTTTAATATGCTAATTATGGTATCTTCTTTTGTCTTTATTATCTTTTTGTACTAATTTTCTTATTAATGTGGAGTCTTCTACCACATTATTTTTATTATAGAATATTAGTGAGTATAATATATATTTTCCATTAGCAATACTTTTTTTTTATGGAATCTTTGAAAAAATGAAGAGAAGAGAGGGAAAAGAGGATGAAATACTTTGAAACCGTTCAAGGTGATTTAAGGCAGTTTTTTTTTTTTCTTTTTGGGATGAGTTCAAAGTGGTTTCAAATAATGACAGTTTTGGAATAATAAAAAGTAGAAACCAAACTCCTCAATCTCCACTATAATAGCAATAGATAAATAGTGTATATATGTGTATAATTTTTAACTAGTATATATTTTAATATATATAAATAAAAATGCATATTCATATATATAAACTGATTCGATTACGATTCAATTATGGTTCAACTATTGAACCGTGAATTAGTCCGTTTACCAGTTTAATGACCAGTTCAATTTTCATAACCTTAGATATAACAATTAACAATTGTTAAAGGTAGTTGTTTTTCCATGTTAAATTGTATATGCATCTAAAAAAAAAATTGTATATGCAACTTTTAATTTTTAATCAATTATGTTATTGCCAGGGCAGAGCCAAGAATTTTTTTTCTTGGGAGCCAAAAGCTAATACGTTCTAGCCGTAAAATATTCTTAAAATAAAATAATTCTAATTGTCATGTATATATACTAAACTTTCTATTCTATAGTTTACTAATTCTTGGCATAAGTTAGCAATTGTAGTTATTAAGATAAAATAATCAAGGAATATTTACGATTTATAGCTGTGCTTTGTAGCTTGCTCACTAAACTTATTATTCAAATTTTTAATTTGATAATATATAACAGTTGTAAATAAAATATTCTTAAGATAAAATAATTCTAATTGTCATGTATATATACTAAACTTTCTATTCTATAGTTTACTAATTCTTGGCATAAGTTTGCAATAGTAGTTATTAATATAAAATAATCAAGGAATATTTAAGATTTATAGTTGTGCTTTGTAGCTTGCTCACTAAATTTATTATTCAAATTTTTCATTTGATAATATATAACAGTTGTAAATATATCCACACAATAATGATATTTTACTGCCAATTTTTTTTTATGAAAACAAATAATATCAGAAAAAGAAATACTCACATCAATAATCTTAATATTGTGATTCTTACATAAACAAATGAAATTATTATTTATATATAGACATATTATAGTATATTTATATACCACGTTTTTTACATGTAAAAATTATAAATTTTTGGGGTGCTAAATAAAGATTACACATATATTAGTTACAATTTTCAAAAGTTTGGGAGAGTGGGGCCACCCACCCCAACCTCCCTTCCCTCCACCTACCGCTATTGTCTCCAAAGGAAATAATAGACATGGATTAAAAATATTATTGTAGGAAGAGAAGATAATTTTCTAATGTTTAACCCTTCCCTTGGATTTACAGAAAATGAGAAGAAAGAAAACAGGATGGAGAGAAAAGAAGTAGAAAATGTACTTTTCCTCTGCTTGGAGGAGGAGAGAAAATAAAAAAGAGAGAAAAAAAATTAGGATGGGACCCATAAAAAACTTTTCTTCGCTGAACTGTGAAGAAAACCAATAAAAAACAGTGTCACAGATCATCAAAACAAAGTCATCCATTCTGAAAAATACATTCCGAAAACAAAATCAAGAAGATTATATTTAGTATTCAAAATACAGAGCAATGAAGGGAGTGTTGCCATCCATGCATGAATGACTTTACTATTTCTTTGTTTTCTTCAAAACAGAAAGTCAAAATGAAGCCGCACTGAGAAAGATGGAGAAATTTTTTATGCATGTTTCTTTTTTCTACTCAAACATAATTGTTCAAAAATTTCATGTAGACTTCTTTTCCCCCATAAATTTTTAAAACCTCTTTATTAGATTTTCATTAATTATATATATTATTTTTAAAATTATTTTATATCTTTTATATCATTGATTGCATCTAAACAATTCAATGATAATACATGCATGAAATTTGCTCATTGACTCAATCATTACCAAGACCAATACTAATCATTAATTGCCCAAATTAATTATAAACAACAATCCCTATTATACTTAATTAACATGAATTGGTGCCAATTAATTTCAATACATCGAAATTATTGCTTATACAAATTAAGTAAGCAAGTCGATGAAATTTGATAAAAAATAGTGTCAGTACCTAATTTTGTCCTGGCTAATAAAAATAAAATAATTTTAATTTTTGCTAAATTAAAAAAATAAAAAAATCTTTTTATTTTTTAATAAAAAATAATAAAAGCATAGAAATTAATAAAAATAATCACGAGAGACCCAATTCCCCTTAACCCATTTCACTCTCCAAATTCAATTTCCCATTCAATTTCAATTCACTCACGTACCAAAAAAAAATTTCAATTCACTCATATTTTGGCTCCTTAATTATGAGTAGACTTTATCTGTTATTTAGCTTGATTCTAGTTCCCCAAATTCCTTTTTTAAATGAGTCTAAAAAAATTATTAATTTAAATTGATGCAAATTAATTATATATTTAGAGATATTATTTCGTACACAAATTAGGGGAATAAATCAAACAAATTTTAAGTTATTATTTAAAGTTTATTTAAAATTATATCGAAAAAGTAGTACCCTACGTTCTTAAAATGCTAATAATACAAGATTAACAATAACTCAACTTGGTAACTATGTATTAGAAGGTAAGTCATTTCTAGGATGCCATTTAAATCACAGAGGAGACAATCCAATATCAGTTTGTTTTGTTATGACAATTAATAAGAGTTAAAGTCAATCTCTGTCTCATTTGGCAGCCAGGCGAGCCATCTTCACATACACATCAGAGCTCATTCAAAGCTTTGTGAATTTGAATGAATCAAGAAAACATGAATTATAGCACAAGGCCAAACGGTTAGACAGAACAGCTTTCGAGTCAATTACTTTCTCAAAAATGTTAAAATAATTAAAGCCAAGTAAATTGTACATGTATTAGATAATGTAAATTATGTTACATAATAAAAACTATAATTAAAATAAAAACTAGCGAGTGTAAAATAAGCCTTATACATATTGCAATGTCGTTCATCACATATCCATTTCACAAGGGTGCCAAACGCTAATATTGCATACGCAAGCACTGACTAATAATATTGGGAATTATATTTCCACAAGAGATGGGACAAATCCACTACGATTGTCGGCATGCTGTGAACGATATATAATTGTATGACATAGATCATCGACAAATCCAAACAAAGATGTTACCTAGGATAGTACGTGTCAAAATATGGTACTAAAACAGGACAGAAAACCATATACTCATTAATGTCCGATGATACTTGAGTTTCATTCAATAATTTGCGCAGGCGGCAGAGATAAGTGCAATACTAACGAAACACAGGCCAACAAAAACAACCATGTTTGAACGATATCAGACCAGACAGATTCATGTATGCTTCATGCATTTCTCAGCCATGTAAATGCTGGGGAGAAACAACCATGTGCCACCTATAAATGGGCCAGCAGAAAAATTGAAGTCGATTTATAACACAAATACAGAGTTCATACTTAAAAACCAAATCAGCAGTCTAAACCCACTGCAGCTTACAAAAATGTGAAGTGTTCTCACAAAGACACATCAGAAAATAGCGCATGCACAAAAGCAACATAAAACCAAAAAAAGCCTTGCCACCGTCGATCAAGAACCCAGTTCTGAGAACAAAAGTTGAGGGATGATGGTGGAGACTTGAAACTATGTCCGATAAACAAGTTACCTAGACAAGAAACACAAGTACTAAAATCAAGATACCAATATTTATTGTAGCCATGATGATAGACTTCAATTGCTAAACCGGCCCGCACGATTCATTTGCCCTTCTTCTGTGCAGCCTTGGTGATCTTGGCTCCACTAGCCTCCTTCTTATCCACGTTCTTGATGACTCCCACAGCCACAGTTTGACGCATATCCCTCACAGCAAAACGACCAAGTGGAGGATACTCAGAGAAAGTTTCAACCACCATAGGCTTGGTGGGAATCATCTTCACCATACCAGAATCACCATTCTTCAAGAATTTGGGCTCTTTCTCAAGCTCCTTGCCAGATCGCCTGTCAATCTTGGTCAAAAGTTCAGCAAACTTGACGGCAATGTGGGAGGTGTGGCAGTCAAGAACAGGGGCATAGCCGTTTCCAATCTGACCAGGGTGATTCATGATGATAACTTGGGATGTAAAGTTAGCAGCCTCCTTGGCCGGATCGTCCTTCGAGTTTGAGGCAACAAAACCACGCTTGAGATCCTTGACTGCAACATTCTTAACATTGAATCCCACATTGTCACCGGGAAGGGCCTCCAGGAGAGCCTCGTGATGCATCTCAACAGACTTGACTTCAGTTTGCAGTCCAGTTGGTCCGAAAGTCACAACCATTCCAGGTTTCAAGATGCCAGTTTCAACACGTCCGACAGGTACAGTTCCTATTCCTCCAATCTTGTAAACGTCCTGGAGGGGTAATCGGAGGGGCTTGTCTGATGGTCTCTTGGGCTCCTGGATCTGGTCAAGTGCCTCAAGAAGGGTTGGACCCTTGTACCAATCAAGGTTTGTGGACCTCTCAATCATGTTGTCTCCCTCAAAACCAGAGATGGGAACGAAAGGAATCTTGTCTGGGTTGTAACCGACCTTCTTCAAGTAGGAAGAGACTTCCTTCACAATTTCATCATATCTAGCCTTGGAGTACTTGGGTGTAGTGGCGTCCATCTGTTTCAAAGAAAACCAAAAATATGAGCATGTTAAAAACTTAAGTTGCAGAAATAATCTAATCTGACTCTACAAACAGAGCCCAAACATCATATACCTTGTTACAACAACAAATCATTTGCCTGACACCAAGAGTGAAAGCAAGGAGGGCATGTTCACGAGTCTGTCCATCCTTGGAAATACCAGCTTCAAAACCACCGGTAGTGGAATCAATGATTAGAACAGCACAGTCAGCTTGAGATGTTCCAGTAATCATATTCTTGATGAAATCCCTGTGTCCAGGAGCATCAATGACTGTGCATGCAGTAGTACTTGGTTGTCTCAAACTTCCACAGCGCAATATCAATTGTGATTCCTCTTTCACGCTCAGCCTTAAGCTTGTCAAGCACCCAGGCATACTTAAAAGACCTCTTGTTCATCTCAGCAGCTTCTTTCTCAAATCTCTCAATAACACGCTTGTCAATACCTCCAAGCTTGTAGATCAAGTGGCCAGTGGTAGTTGACTTCCCAGAGTCCACATGGCCAATAACCACAATGTTGATGTGAACCTTCTCCTTACCCATCACAACTTAGACTTGAAAACAAAGATCTGCTATAAAGAACCGTGAGAAAGCTATCCAAAACCATCATACATCATCACAAAACAGACATACAAGAACAAACCAAATTCAACTTATATCTTTGACTTCGTCAGAAACATAAAACTTTCAGAACCATAAAAAAGAAAGTCAGATGACCTGAATACCCATCATATGATCGTGCTGACAAATCATAACAGGCAATCAAAACAGTCAAACACAACAGACGCTACATATTACGGCAGATCAAGCAAATACAGAGTAACCCAAACACTAACACCGACATACACGACTCAGACAAGAATACCTTCATCATATTGCCACATGCATATATTTTCATCCACACCCAATAAAATCCTCAGCTTCCCTCGGTGAAAAGATCGATACCCCGATCCATTCATCACTAAACAACAATTCCTCCAAAATCAAACAAGCACAATTTTCAGAAGATCTGGATCCAGGATTTGAATCTAACAGGCATAAAAATCCCAAAGCCAAAACCAAATCAATAACAATCAATGCAACTATCGAAAAATAAGAAAAATGAAAAACCCATATACCAAGAAAAATCAATACCCACCATAATTAACGACTGAAATAAAAAGAAATCATCATAAACCGCACGAAAAAATTATCGGATGTAACATCTATAAATTGAAGTCAAGAAATTATGAAAACAAAAACTATAAACTGCACGCAAAATCATTCGACAGAACACCCAGAGGCAAAGAAAGAACCTGCAAGAGAAACTCTGGAACGTGCGCTAAAGCCCTCGCCGCAATGGAGAGAGACTGAGCGAGAAAGAGTGGCGAGAAATAACAGCGAACAGGGTTTGAAGGGTTATATACTACAACTCATTTTTCTTCTTTACGAAAATGCCATCTCTTTTCCCTTGTATTTCTAGTTGTATCCTTTTCTGCTTCCATGGCGGCAATTCGAGCTCCCACTCTCGCCAATCGCGCGTTGTCCTCCGCGGTGTAAACTTATCGTGGAGAGTGCAATACACTCGTACTTGAGAGCGTGGAGATTAATGTGAATGTTCGTGGAAAGGCCCTTTAGGGGATCGCCGTCAAATGCAGCAAGCAGAAACGACGTCGTAGCAATGAGGGTAGAGGATATTTTATTGGGAAAATGACTTTTCTTTTTTTTTAAAAAAATTAATTGTAGTTTTAGTTTTTTAATTTTACTAAAATAAAGAATTTGATTATTTTATTATGCAAATGGTTGATTTATTTTTATAAAATAAACGCTTTTGATGTAACGTTAAAAATTTAATGGAATAGGTTAATTTGATATTAAAAAATCAATTTAATTATAGTTTTGATCTAATTAATTTAATAAAATAAATAATTTAATCTTTACATTTAGAAATTTTAATATTTAAATAAATAAAATTCTATTATATAATATAATATCATGTAAATAATTTTAAGTTAGTAAAAATATTTAAAATTAATTTTACAATAAAAATTTAAATATAAATAAATTTTAAATATTCATATATACAAATTATGATAGGAGTTATAATTGATAGTTGATAATACCCACTTGTATAAATAGTATTTTGAAGAACATAATTGTTTCATCAATTTATTTTGAAAGAAATATTAAAGATTAAAAAATAAAGTTTTTTAAAATAAGGCTATTCTTTCTAGTTTAATTTTTTTCCTTTTTATATATAAATTACAAAAAATGATAACAATCTAAAATTACCTAAGTTAAATAAAAATTATGTAATTACTTTTAAATCATAACAAGAGAAATAAATAGTTTATTTTCAAAACTGGAGATCAAATTATTTGTTGTTTTAAAAATATAAAGCATTTAAGTAGGCAAATAAGTTTAAACCTTTAATAAAAATTTCTCTAATAATAAATTTTATGAGATATATAAACTTATAATCATTTAAATCTCTAATAATTAATTTATATATATATATATATATGTGTATATATAATTTGTGGTTTATTAATCAATAATGTCTTCAATATTAATGGAAGTATAAATATTTTTATATATAATTAAGAAATTAAGGTATTTATATAAATGTCTTTATATATTCATACAATTGTTTTTATGATATGAGTATATTTATATAATGTATTACATATAATAGACTAATTTTAATTAAAGGTTTAGTTTATTTGAGACCTTGAAGGCCTAAGCCTATACTTTAATTTTATGTAATTGATTTTAATTTAATATTATATGTATTTATGAAGAAAAATCATGTACATTTTGATTACATTTTACCTAACTTGATAATTCAAGTTAATAAATAGGTATTATTTTTTGTAGTTTAAATTTTTATTTAAAAAAATAAAATAAAATTAAAGGTATCTATGAATATATAAAATTTATTTATATGTAGCCTTTTTTATTTATTGTTAAGTAGAATTAGTAAATATCTTATTAAAATTAATATATGAGATTATATTATTTAATTAAAAAGAAAGAGCATACAGACCTTTAAATTTTGAGTCATTTATAAATAATCTCATAAATTTTAAAATCGTCCTCAACAATTACACAAATTACCATTCTATTCATTTAACGTTAAGGTATTTAACAGAATTATAGTCATGTGACTTGTATATGTATTTTTTAATTGATTGCACAAATTAATTATAAATAATAATCCTTATAATATTTAATTGACATAAATTGATGCCAATTAATTATCAATACACCGAAATTATTGCTTATATAAATCAACACCTAATTTTGTTCCTGACCAATAAAATTAAGAATAAAAAGATATTTTAATTTTTGTTAAAATTAAAAAATAAAAAACTCTTTTATTTGTTTTAATAAAAATAATAAAAACATAAAAATAATAAAAATAATAATGAGAGACCCAATTTTCCTGAACCCAATATTTAAATTCCTTAACCAATTAAAATAAAACATGTGATGAATTGTTTTGCATTCCAATAAATGCTTATCTTGTGACATCCATTTCTGTTTCATTCTTAGCATATGAAGAAAGACCAAGAAAATCCAATCAAATATAACTAAAACAAAATAAACCATAGTTCATAAAAGAAATAACATAGACAAATTTTAGATGTTCTTACCATCAGCATTGCTTGTAGCATCAACATCTAATCCCTCACCCCCTCCCATAATCAGCTGGAATTGGAAGAAAATGGACTCAAGCAATCTGACATAATCAGCAAATTAGCTACCTACAAATGGAATTACTTAGAAAGAAAAGAAGATACATGCCCAAAAATTATAAATGAAGACACAGTAGAATACTTCCTTACATTTTGTTGCCGACAGCTGAAGAGAAAAGTTATTCATTAGCTAGCTACTCCGTTGATATTAAATATTTACTACTGATTTTCTAGATGATGAAACTCAACAGTCAACTATAACTAATAAATAACAAGTTGAAATCAGTAATGATGAAAACATAAAATGTCAAAATTAAGTGATGTCAGCATACATCAAAGTTAAATAAAGAATCAGATAATGTCTACTAATTCAATCCTTGTACAACACCAAGTAAACAACATGATATAAAATTCATATAATTTTTCTTTAATCTTCACTTTGATTTCCTTGAAATACATTAGACTTCACTCTTGATGTCTCAAGGCAAAAATTATATACTTATCTTCATTTAAAATTTGCAACCAATTAAAAAACAATTAGACATATTGTTATAAAAAAGAATGTACATTATAACCATTACCATTAGGGTCAAAACCATACATCCAATTTCTTGTGCAAATCAACATATGGACATTTTTAGAAAGAGTCAAACTTCTATTTGGTGAGAATACGACCACTAATACTAAAACCCAATTCCGATGCCACTGTAGTAATTGGAATGCTTAGTACATATCTCTTGTCATGATAGAGAGTAGAAAACTGCTTCTCATTAACTTTCCAATAATTAAGAACATCTAAATCTTCATGGTCATTACAATCAATACTTACCTCATTCAAATAAAGATCTAATTCACTCTTCTCAATGTCAAAAATAGTTTCATTTTTAAACATTTTAAGCTCTTGTAATAATAATAATAATAATAACCAAATAAATAAACTAGAATGAAAGTAAGAACCAAATAACTCGCACAAAAAACTTACATTGAATATTAATTTTGACTTCTTTTGTTTGTGTTTACTAACTTCTCCTCTTTTACTTGTCATCTATGACATGCTAGATTCATTAGAAGATTAAGAATGAAATGCGCTTAGTGTATTGAAGTTGCTGACATATTCTTTATAAAAGTTTCTCCAATTTGTCCTTCACATTTTCAACCTTATCTTATGAAGTAAAAGGAAGTTTTGTGTAACAAAATTTTAGAAAATTAGGCTTCATGCGTGGATCAAGGATAACTCCGAAAGTAAGGACCACATTATGGTCCTTCTAATATATATCAAGTTTTCTTTTCATCCTCATAAATATGTCCCTTATTATACTATTATCATTCAACAAATTTTCATTCAACATGCACTCAATCTTCCAAACTTGAATAAAATACAAGTTTGAGGTCGGGTAAGATGAACTACAGATCATGTTTGCAGTCTCATAAAATAGTTGTAAGAATTCTCACATTTTTTCTCCCTGTCTTCATTCTTCATTTGTTGGAGAACATTTGTAATTCCTATCAATCACCTAGAGAATATTAAATGCTTTTTCATATTGGATCACACTTTCAAGCATTAAATAAGTTGAATTCTACCTAGTTGACACGTCTAATCGTAAACCAATCCTGGAGTCAATACTATCTTGTTGAACATATTCCTAAAACTTGATCATCCTCCCATATGATGTTCTCACATATTTTGCACTTTCTCTAATTTTAAATAATGCATCACTTGCCAGCTTTAAACTTTCTTGAACAATAAGATTCAGTATATGAACAGAACAATGCACATGAAAGAATTCACATTCACACAACAAGTTATTTTGCAAATGAAGAAATTTTTCAAGATATTTTCGCATGTTATTATTAGAATAAGCATTATCTAAAGTAATAGAAATACTTTTTTTTTAATCTATTCCCATTGCTTCAAAAAATCAAATGGAGTTGATTCCAATTCAACTCTAGTGTGTGGAGGCATCATACAACAAAAGTTGAGAATTCTACTACTCAATTACCAATCCTCATAAACATATTGAGTAGTTAAACAAATATAACCCTTAGTGGTAGACGCAATCCATACATTGAAAATTAGACATACTCTATTAGGAATCCTAGCCATGACTTGCTTAAGCTGTTCTTCTCCATGATATAAATATTTTTCACATCCAATACAAGAGTATTCCTAGAATGCATCACTACATTGGGACTTAAATAACATTAAAAGGAAGATCATGTTGAATCATAGCTTGTGCAAGCAAATTACGATGGATTTTTTTTTTTTTTATCAATGTTTTCCCTAGAATGCATTTCATTTTCACCCACACCAAAACTTTGTTTTGGAATACTTTTACAAAGTAAAATATGACAACTTAAATGTGAGGTTCCATAATTTAATTTGGTCTTGGGATTTTTGTCAACCGTGAAATCACGATTACAATGATTACATATTGCCTTTTCAACACCATCTTTATTTTTATCAACTTTTGTGAAAAAATTTCATACATTTAATATTTTTCTTTTAGCATTCCCATTCTTTTCAAACTCCCTAAAGTTTACGGGAGGAATTTTAACATCTTCATCATCCACACTCAGATTTATTCTTAGACTGAAACTCCATAAAATTCTAAATACTATACATTAAAACCAAAGAAGGAAAAAACATAGGTAGTTCAAGTCATGAAACAGAAAAAAGAAATACAAAGGAATACAGAAAAGCTAAGGATTTTTGTAGATGTTCAACCCGTAAGTGAAACTTAGCTGAAAAAAATACGAAGAGCAATGAGAATTTCTGAAACGAAGAGCAAAGAAAATCTTTTGTTTGGATTCTAGGGGGGTTTCGAGGTATATATTATTAGAGGAACAAACGGATGACACGGATGAGTTTGTTAGTTTGTTTAAAATAGTTTGAATGACAGATAATGATACTTATGTATAGGATAGGATAGATAACTTTGCTGGCTTTTATTTGTTTGCTGATCTTTCTGTTTGCTGATCTTTCTGCTATTTTTATTGTGAAAATGTCTATATAAGACGTTGCTGTATTATGAATAAAGCAAGGAAGTTTGCATGCAAAACTTATTATGGTATCAGAGCGTTCGTCCAGAAAAACCTGCTATTTTTATTCTTGATTGCGCTGCTGCACTTCCCTCAGTGCGAAGCTTCGCCCCAGATGGCCAAAGGCAGTGGAGGCACCGTGCAGCTCAAAACCAGTGATCCACGTTCGTCGTTTTACGTGACAACGTCGGACAATCCTGGAATACTGCTGACAAAAATGTGCTGCTGCGAGGAGAAGGCAACTACGAGAACTGGGCCAAAGCCATGAAAAACGCACTTAGAGCAAAGAACAAATGAGTTTTGTGACTGGTTCAATCACGAAACCTAAGGATGACGACTCAAACGAAGGTCACGCATGGATTGTGTAACTCGATGACCAATGGGTGGATACACAACACAATCGTTCCAGAACTTTAGCCGTTCATTCAGTACTTTGATGCAGCAAAAGATTTGTGGGATGACCTCAAGGAACGATACTCAGTTGAAAACGTGCCAAGGCTCTATCAACTGAAAGCCAGTTTGACGACCATCAAGCAGCAAGGATCGACTGTCTGTAACTATTACACGAGATTGAGAGCTGTGTGGGATGATTTGGAAGCCAACAGGCCCAGCGTTGTCTGTCCCAGCGGAAAAGAATGTCCCGTAACCAAACATGTGAAAGAGGAGATTGAGAGAGATCGAGTTTACCATTTTCTCATGGGACTTGATGATGCCGTGTTTCGGAAACCTACGAACTCAGATCTTAAACACCACACCTCTGCCGAATATTAACAGAGTTTATGCTATGGTGACTCAGGAGGAAACGCATAGAACAATTGCACGAGCCGAAAATGATCAGATAGATGCAGTTGGATACGCAGTGCACTCATCAAGCCAGAACCCTCAACCTACACTACCTGCACAGCCGCGAGTAGATGAGAAGAACGAACGAACCACGTGCTTACACTGTGGGAAACCTAACCATGATGTCAGTAAATGCTATCAGCTTCATGGTTACCCTAACAAATATGGCAAAGGTTGCGGACGAGGCCGGCATGCTGGAGGGAGAGGTGGTAGCTTCTTCCAAGCGAATGCAGCACGTACCAGCGACCAGCAGGAAACATTTTCGGCTTCTAGTACATTAACACCTGAAGTCATCCAGCATTTGTTGAGCTTAGTTGAGAACACACACCCAGGAAACGAAAAACTATCTGGTAATAACGCCTTGCACTCACTTTGGTTAATTGATAGTGGTGCCTCTAACCATATGACCGAGGATCTCAATCTGTTGTCTGATATTACCACTATCATACCGCATACAGTAGGATTGCCAGATGGGGGCAAAGCTTGTGCTGTAAAGTAAGGAACTGTCGTGTTTGGGTTGCATTTTTCCATCACTAACGTTTTATACGTGCCAAACTTGTGCTGCAATCTTATTTCAGTCGCTCAGCTCCTTTGATGCAACAACTGGCAGTTGACATTTACTAGTGAACATTGTGTCTTGCAGGACCGAACTTTGAGGACGCAGATTGTACTGGGTGATCAACGTGATGGTGTGTATGTGTGCCGTGGTCATGAAGTGAAAACTCTTGCTGTTCGGGAGATGGATTCTTTGGATTTATGGCATAGGAGACTTGGACATCCATCCAGCCGTGCTCTAAATTTGCTTCCAGCTTTTTCTCAGCTTAGCCGTAGGAAATCAGCAGATATTTGTGATGTTTGTCATAAAGCCAAACAAACCCGTAGTGCATTTTCTCTCAGTGAGCATCAAAGCTCCTATCCATTTGATCTTTTGCATTGTGATATTTGGGGACCGTATAAAATGAGTTCTTTTTTCTGGTGCACATTATTTTCTGACCATTGTTGATGATTATAGCCGTGCTGTGTGGGTTTATCTGATGGCAGAAAAGAGTGAAACATCGTCACTGGTTAAAAACTTCTTTGCTATGATTCAAAACCAATTTGGAAAGACTGTAAAACTCTTTAGAACAGATAATGGTAGTGAGTTCCATCATAAAACTTTGCTCCAGCTGTATAGTGATCTTGGTGTGCTGCATCAGACTTCATGCACTTACACACCCCAGCAAAACGGACGCGTTGAACGGAAGCATCGTCATATTCTTAACGTGGCACGAGCGTTACGCTTTCAAGCTAATCTGCCCATTGAATTTTGGGGGAGAATGCGTGCTAACTGCTGCCCATATTATCAATCGCACACCAACACTGTTGCTGGGTGGAAAGACACCCCATGAGCTTCTTTTTAGTTCCGCACCACAATATGATCATCTTCGAGTATTTGGGTGTTTGTGCTATGCTCATCCTAGCCCAAAGCCCACGGATAAATTTGCTCTCTTCGTTCCCGACAATGTGTATTCCTTGGTTACCCTCATGGCAAAAAAGGGTGAAAACTGTATGATCTTCAATCACGTACCCTGTTTATTTCTCGAGATGTGGTTTTTCATGAGAATGAGTTCCCTTATACTAATTCTACTCCACGTGCTAGTGATCCACAGCAACTCACCTTACTCACTTCCGATTCCTCCTTTCAAACGGACCCACTGGATCCTGAAGCACATGACGAAGAAGATGCTGAAGATAGGGGGAGCTTCCACCTGCCGTCTCCAGGTAATAACAGTCCTTCAGCTCTGCCAGGCTCCCCGTCCTCTGTTACTGCTGCTAACATGGGGAGTTCTTCCCTTGTTACACACAACCCCACAGCCATGCAGCAGAACCCCATCACTGCTCCTGACCATGACCGACGTGAACGACGTGTACCAGCTTACCTGAAGGACTATCAATGTCATACCGTGCATACACCAGTATACCATAGTCTCTGCACCTCAGCCGACCAGTCATCCGGCTCCCTTTATCCTATTAGCAATTATGTAAATTACTCCAATTTTTCTATCAACCACAGAGCATTTCTAGCTGTTGTAAGTGCAGACACTGAACCAAAATCCTTTAAAGCGGCTATGCTCGATGATCGCTGGAAGGAAGCCATGCAACACGAAAATACGTGCTTTAGAGACTAATCACACTTGGCGTCTTACAGTTCTGCCTCCCGGCAAACGTGCTCTGCCCAGCAAATGGGTTTATCGCATCAAATACAAATCTGACGGTTCTGTTGAGCAATTTAAAGCCCATCTCGTCATTGCCGGCAATAATCAAGTTGAAGGTGAAGATTTTACTGAGACCTTTGCTCCTGTTACAAAGATGGTAAGTGTTCGCACATTCCTTGCTGTGGCGATTGCTAAGCACTGGGAACTCCATCAGTTGGACGTTAACAACGCGTTTCTCCACGGTGATTCTGCATGAGGAGGTGTACATGCGTCTCCCTCCTGGTTTTTCCACTGCATCACCTGGGACAGTATGTCGTCTCCAAAAATCTCTCTATGGTCTCAGGCAATCTCCCCGCAACTGGTTTGAAAAGCTTCGCTCCTCTCTTCTGGCATATGGTTTTATACAATCTCGGGCCGATTACACATTGTTCACGTTCACACGAGACAAGGTCTTTCTCGCATTACTTGTCTACGTTGACGACATAGTTCTAGCCAGTAATGATTCCGTTGCTTGCCAAGCAGTTAAACAGTATCTTCATTCATCTTTCCAGATAAAAGATTTGGGAGCTCTCAAATATTTCCTAGGTATTGAGGTTGCTCGTGGACCATCTGGTTTATTTCTGAGCCAACGAAAATATGCTCTTGACATTCTTTCTGAAGCTGGTGTTCTCGGATGCAAGCCTGCAGATTTTCCGGTAGAACAAAATCATAAGTTGTCCCTCACTGCTGGTCCTGACTACGGTGATCCTGCGTGTTATCGCCGTCTCATAGGTCGGCTAGTTTACTTAACCATCACTCGTCCAGATCTTAGTTATGCTGTTCACATCTTGTCTCAGTTCAAGCAGTCCCCTAAACAGCAACACTTTGATGCAGTTCATCGCGTGCTACGTTATATAAAACTGAATCCTGGTCAAGGCATCCTTCTGTGCTCCGATTGTGATCTCCAATTATATGGCTACTGTGACTCGGATTGGGCCAGTTGTCCACTAACTCGGCGCTCTCTCACTGGTTATTTTGTTATGCTTAGATCTTCTCCCATTTCGTGAAAAACCAAAAAGCAAGTGACCGTATCCCCGTTCTTCAGCTGAAGCAGAATACCGATCTATGGCTACTGTTACTTCTGAACTTCTGTGGCTGAAATCCTTTTTGGGTTCTCTTGGTGTCTCTCATCTTCAACCAATGAAACTTTTCTGTGATAACCAAGCCGCGCTCCACATTGCTGCCAATCCGGTTTTCCACAAACGCACCAAGCATATTGAACTCGACTGCCATTTCATCCGTGGACATCTCCTCAATAGCACTATTGTCACTGCATATGTGTGCTCTGATCTTCAACTTGCTGATATATTTTTACGAAAGCTTTGGGCAAGAGCTCTTTTTCACCGTCTTCTCCGCAAGTTGGGCATTTCATCCCTCCATGCTCCAACTTGAGGGGGAGTATTAGAGGAACAAACGGATGACACAGATGAGTTTGTTAGTTTGTTTAAAATAGTTTGAATGACAAATAACGATACTTATGTATAGGATAGGATAGGATAACTTTGCTGGCTTTTATCTATTTGCTGATCTTTCTGTTTGCTGATCTTTCTGCTATTTTTACTGCGAGAACGTCTATATAAGACGTTGCTGTATTATGAATAAAGCAAGGAAGTTTGCATGCAAAACTTATTATATATACGGGCTTTCCTCCCACATTCACATTTTGGACCACCGCTCTTGTTATGGACCCTTATTCCCACACTTGTTGCACTTCCACTCCAACTTACCTCAGCCAATGGTTGCTTCTATGATGCTAATTCAAGAAAGCCATTTTATCTCCACCACCACCCATCATTTGCAAACAAAGTGAAACTTGAATGTGTGAAGGTGCGGTTGTAGTTGGCGGGGAAGAATAAGGAGGGGAAGAACTTGGGGTCTTTAAATCCTTTGCTTTGATCAACGTCATTTTGGTTAGTGAATTTAAAATTCTTACAAATCTAAAAGAAAAGGTCAATTTGAGAGAAAAAAATTTCAAGTGTGAAATTTCAGTACCACATCACACATTTAATGTGCCACGAGTGAATCCGTTAACCAAAATGGAGGCACGTTAACAGAAGGATTAAGTTGCATAATAGATTATGCCTTTAGGGGCTACGTGTGAGATTTAATTTTTTCGACAACTAATGTAATTGAAGTGTTTCCTCAAGGACAAATTTGGTGGTTTACTAAAAAAAAAAGATATTACATAGGTGTAAGTTGTACTTTAACAGTTTAACCCAAACTAATCCAATTCTTTTTAACTTGTTTCTAGTCCCATTTTCATCTATCATCTTTCATGGTTTAAACACCAACATTTTTAGTTAGGTGACGATTACGAAGTGCATTGTCATATAATTATTTTTTTAGTATAATATCAACGATTACGAAAATTTGAATTTCTAATTTCTACTCCATTTTTTGATTTCAACTACTCACGGTAACTATATAATAAATTTTCATCATCCAAATAGATGCAGAGGATGTTTAAGTCTCTTGCATGTACTGTATATACTCATGTACAAGTGCGGGAGAATTTCAAAATCCACATTAATATTTTACGGTACCATACTCATGTTTTTGGTTCAATGCTCATCTAACATTTAGCGCAAACAAAAAATACATCGAAGTTGTTGGCGCCGCCATCAATCTTTTTAGCTGTAGTTGTGAAAACTAATCTTTCATAAAATCATAAAATCATAAACTAATATTCATCCATCGACTACAATGAAAAGGTGAAAAAATGATAAAGGCCATTTGCGCCGCATCGACAAAGAGCTAAGGGGTCAGACCAGGTCCCTTAAGCCAAGCAAATTTAGGCAGACAATCGACACAGCCGCAGTCAACAAAGATACCAAGGATGAACTAAACAAGCCCAGCCACTTCAATTGATTCCTTAAGACTGGGACGAAATCGACGGGCATGCATACCATCCAAGTTCGTCGGTTATTGGCAACCAAGGCCACTTGCCGAGTTAAGGTGAAGTGACAATCACACTAAGACTAGGATGGTCGACCAGCCTTGGACCTGAGACTGATAAAGCCCAACCAAGAGACTTGACATATATAATCGAACGAGGAGCGATAGGACCATAAGTTAACTTCAGGTATTAGGGAGTCACTCAAGACTTGAATTGATCGACCAAGAGCAAGTCTTCTAAAAGCCAAAAGCCGTTATCACGATCGTAGGCTTAGTGGTGGAAATAATACGTCTAAATCTTGAAGGTCCAACCAGTTGTAAATGGACTCTACAAATATACATCTTGGCGATCAGAAGGAGGCTTTAAATACTCGCACTCTTCCCTCAAAGAAAAAAGTTACACGGCGCCTTTTTATTTTCTTTGCATTTTCAGTATGGTTCGCTTGGTTCTTTGTAAGCTTTATTATACGTCTCTTAATGTTTTTTTAAAAGAGATGAACAAATCTCTTTATTGTATCGTTGTTTCTTGAATTCTATTCAGTAATGCACTTAAGCTCTTCTAATTTACCAACTCCTTTACTTTCTGTTCTTGTAACTAACAACTTGATTGAAGAAAACTGAGAGCATTGGTTAAGAACAAATAGCGTCGGAGTTGGTTCTCCTTCAAAGAGTGCGTTTTGGGTCCAGATTTATCAATAGGTGCTATATATATATATATATATGACTGATCATAAAAGCATGAATTATAGCATAAGGCCAAACGGGCTAGACAGACGGAACAGCTTTCCAGTCAATTACTTTTCCAAAAAAATTAAGATAATTAAAATCAAGTAAATTTTAGTAACCATATTACCTTATACATGTATTAGATAATGTAAATTATATATTAAAAACTCTAATAAAAATAAAATCTAGAGTATAAAATTAGCTTTATATATATTGCAATGGGTCGACCATCATATCCATGTAACAAGGGCGTCAAACACTGATGGTGCATTCCAAAACACCGACTAATAATTTTGGGATTTATACTTCATCAAGAGATGTGACAAGTCCACTATGATTGGCTGTCAGCAGTGTATGATATAGTTAAGGTTATCAAAATCAAACCGGTCGTTGAATCGATTAAAATTTAAATATAGTTTAACTATAATCGAATTGAAATATAGTTAAATATATATTTATATTTATATATATAAAAATTTTAATATGTATATTAATTAATAATTATATATATATATATATATATATATATATTACTTATTTACTATTTATATTATCTGAACTTTTTTTTATTTATGAATAAAATTTTTAATATTAATCTGAAATTATTTTTAATGTAAAGTGAAATTTTTTAATTTTAAATTTTAGATGATGACAAGTATATACTTAATATATAATAATTTATTAAATAAGTCAAAATGATTTTCAACAATAATCTTCCTTTTAAATTATGTCGTTAATTTATAATAAATATATAATAATACACTTTATACTTTCTAAAACAATAACAGTCTTGATTCTAAAAAAATATATTATCCTAAATTCAAACCACAATTTTATAATTATATTTTTAAATAATTTTTATAATTTATAATAAACATATTATAATATACTCTATACATTTAAAATATTTATAAATCAATAACAACACCTCTCAATACTTTTTCCTTAGATTCCATATTCAATCCATCATAAATTTTATTGATTTAAATTAAAAACAACGAACCAATAAGACCAAATAAATTAATTTAAACCGTAATCAATTGGACTGGTTCAACGATTTAATTATCAATTCTCAATACACCGATTATAAAAACTAAACCAAACCAGCTTAGGATTCGATTCTTGATTAGACCGGTGGGACCAATTAGTTCAATCCAATTTTCAGAACCAAAGATATAATTGTATGCCATAGATAATCTACAAAGTCCAAACAAAAATGTTACCTAGGAGAGTACATCTCAAAATATGGTACTAGAACAGAACAGAAAACCACATACTATTAATGTCGATGATATTCAAGTTTCATTCAATAATTTGCGCAGGTGGCAGAGATAACGAAAAGCAGGTCAACATAAACAATACGTAACTATCTAGGTGCCACATGAGCATAATTTCACAATATCCCAACAGACAGAATCATGTATGCTTCACGAATTTCTCAGCCATGTAGATGCTGGCGAGCAACAACCCTGTGCCACCTATAAATGCAGCTGCTGAAAAATTTAAGTCAAGATTTATAACACAAATATAGAGTTCATAATTCAAAACCAAATCAGTAGTCTAAACCCACTGCAGCTTACAAAAATGGAAAGTGTTCTAATAAAGACACATCAGAGAATAGCGCTCGCATAAAAGCAACACAAAACCCAAAAAAAAAGCCTTGCCACCGTCGATCAAGAACCCAGTTCTGGGAACAGAAGTTGAGAGATGATGGCGAAGACCTGAAACTATGTCCGATAAACCAGTTACCTAGACAAGAAACACAAGTACTACGATCAAGATACCAATATTTAGTGTAGCCATGATGATAGACTACACTCGATAAACCAGCCCGCACGATTCACTTGCCCTTCTTCAGTGCTGCCTTGGTGATCTTAGCTGCACTAGCCTCCTTCTTATCCACATTCTTGATGACGCCCACAGCCACAGTTTGACGCATATCCCTCACAGCAAAACGACCGAGTGGAGGATACTGAGAGAAAGTTTCAACCACCATCGGCTTGGTGGGAATCATCTTCACCATACCAGCATCACCATTCTTCAAGAATTTGGGCTCTTTCTCAAGCTCCTTGCCAGATCGCCTGTCAATCTTGGTCAAAAGTTCAGCAAACTTGACGGCAATGTGGGAGGTGTGGCAGTCAAGAACAGGGGCATAGCCATTTCCAATCTGACCAGGGTGATTCATGATGATAACTTGGGATGTAAAGCTAGCAGCCTCCTTGGCCGGATCATCCTTCGAGTTTGAGGCAACAAAACCACGCTTGAGATCCTTGACTGCAACATTCTTAACATTGAATCCCACATTGTCACCGGGAAGGGCCTCCAGGAGAGCCTCGTGATGCATCTCAACAGACTTGACTTCAGTTTGCAGTCCAGTTGGTCCGAAAGTCACCACCATTCCAGGTTTCAAGATGCCAGTTTCAACACGTCCGACAGGTACAGTTCCTATTCCTCCAATCTTGTAAACGTCCTGGAGGGGTAATCGGAGGGGCTTGTCTGATGGTCTCTTGGGCTCCTGGATCTGGTCAAGTGCCTCAAGAAGGGTTGGACCCTTGTACCAGTCAAGGTTTGTGGACCTCTCAATCATGTTGTCTCCCTCAAAACCAGAGATGGGAACAAAAGGAATCTTGTCTGGGTTGTAACCGACCTTCTTCAAGTAGGAAGAGACTTCCTTCACAATTTCATCATATCTAGCCTTGGAATACTTGGGTGTAGTGGCGTCCATCTGTTACAACAAAAACCAAAGATATGAGCACATTAAAAACTTAAGTTGCAGAAATAATCAAATGTCTCTATAAACAGGAGAGTGATGACGGCTTACAAAGCCCAAACATCATATACCTTGTTACAGCAACAAATCATTTGCTTGACACCAAGAGTGAAAGCAAGGAGAGGCATGTTCACGAGTCTGTCCATCCTTGGAAATACCAGCTTCAAAACCACCAGTAGTGGAATCAATTATAAGAACAGCACAGTCAGCTTGGGATGTTCCAGTAATCATATTCTTGATAAAAATCCCTGTGCCCAGGAGCATCAATGACTGTGCAGTAGTACTTTGTGGTCTCAAACTTCCACAGGGCAATATCAATTGTGATTCCTCTTTCACGCTCAGCCTTAAGCTTGTCAAGCACCCAGGCGTACTTGAAAGACCTCTTGTTCATCTCAGCAGCTTCTTTCTCAAATCTCTCAATCACACGCTTGTCAATACCTCCAAGCTTGTAGATCAAATGGCCAGTGGTAGTTGACTTACCAGAGTCCACATGGCCAATAACCACAATGTTAATGTGAACCTTCTCCTTACCCATCACGCCTTAAGCTTGAGAAAAGGATCTGCCAAAAAGAACTATGAGAAAGCTATCCAGAATAATCATACTTCAACACAACACAGACATATAAGTACAAACCAAATTCAACATATCACTGCCTTAGCCAGAAACATAAAACTTCTCAGAACCATAAGGAAGAAAGTCAGATGACCTGAATACCGATCATATTACCCTGCTGACAAATCCTAAGCCGCAATTAAAACACATCAAACATAACAGAGGCTAAATATTCCAGCAGATCGAGCATATACAGCTTGACCCAAAAACTAACACCCACATACACGATTCAGACGAGTATATCTTTACCATATTGACACATGCATATGTTTTCATACACAACCAGTGAAATCCTCAGCTTCCCTCGGTGAAAAGATTGATACCCAGATCTATTCATCACTAAACAACAACTCCAATGAAATCAAGTATGCACAATTTTCACAAGATCTGGGTCAGGATTTGAATCTAACGGGCATAAAAATCCCAAAACCAAAATCAAATCAATAACAATCAAAGCAACTATCGACAAATACGAAAATGACAAACCCAGAAATAAAAAAAAAATACCCATCATAACTAACGACTGCAATAAAAAGAAAACATCATAAACCGCACGAAAAATTATTGGACGAAACATCTACAAATTGGAGACAAAAAATTATGAAAACATAAACTATAAACTGCATGCAAAATCCTTCGACAGAACATTCACGAATTAAAGAAAAACATAGCACAGCGGAAGAAGAGAGACAAATAACGAACCTAGAAGAGAAACTCTGAAAGCTGCGGTAAAACCCTGGCCGCAATTGTAGAGAGACTGAGCTAGAACGAGCGAAGAGAAATGAGCGCGCATAGGGTTAGAAGGATTATATACAGCGACTCATTTTTCTTGTTTACGAAAAAGCCCTCCCTTTTGCATTGTATTTCCAGTTATATCCTTTTCTGCCTCAAAGGCGGCAATTCAAACCCCCACTCTCGCCAATCGCGCGTTGTCCTCCACGGTCTCAAGTTACAATGGAGATTGGAAACCACGAGCACATGAGAGCGTGGATCTTAATTGATATGATCGTACCGAGAATGTCGTGACGGTGGCGTAAGGGGAACGCCATTTAAAGTTTAAAGGCGGCGAACAGAAACGACGTCGTATGCCCGAGGAGAAGATCTTTCAAAGTAGAAAAATTACTTCTCAATTTTTATCTCCTTAAAAAAATTTGTATGGTTTGTTTTTTTGGTTTGCTTCTAATCCAGTTTTTGTATTGTTCCATAAGTTCCATTTATTGTATTAAAAAATTTGATCATTAATCATTTCGTACTTAATTTAAATATTATTAATAAGAATTAACAATCACACTTAAACATTAGAAAATTACCTTCCCTTCCACAATAATATTTTTAATCCATGTCTATTATTTCTTTTAGAGACAAGAAGGGAGGTAGGGGTGGGTGGCCCTACTTTCCCAAACTTTTGAAAATTGTAATTAATATATGTGTAATTCTTATTTAGCACCCCCAAAAATTTATAAATTTTACATTTAATCTCGTGTAAAAAACGTGATATATAACTATACTATAATATGTCTATATATAAATAATAATTTTATTTGTTTATGTAAGAATCACAATATTAAGATTATTGATATGAGTATTTCTTTTTCTGATATTATTTGTTTTCATAAAAAAGATTGACAGTAGAATATTATTTTTTAGTGGATATATTTACAACTGTTATATATTATCAAATGAAAATTTTGAATAATAAGTTTAGTGAGCAAGCTACAAAAGCACAACTATAACTTTTGAATATTCCTTGATTATTTTATTTCAATAACTACTGTTGCTACCTTATGCCGAGAATTAGTAAACTATAGAATAGAAAGTTTAGTATATACACATGACAATTAGAATTATTTTATCTTAAGAATATTTTAAGGGTAAAACCTATTAGCTTTTGGCTCCCAAGAAAAAAATTCTTGGCTCTGCCTTGACAATAACATAATTAATTAAAAATTAACATATGCGTATACAATTTTCTTTTGTTTTTAGATGCAGATATAATTTAACATGGTAAAAATACTTTCTCTGACAATTGTTAATTGTCATATCCAAAGTTATGAAAATCAAATTAGTTATTAAACTAGTGATCAAACTGATTCACAATTCAATAGTTGAATCATAATTGAATCGTGATTAAATTAGTGTCTATTTAAATATGTATTTATATATATATATATATATATATATATATATTAAAATATATACTACTTAAAAATTATACACGTATATATGCTAATTATATATATTAGAAATTCTATATATATTATTAAGATTGATTAATTATACATATATTTGCTTTAATATGAACATAAATTTGTTACGTACACATTCTATAAATATATTATACATTTACTATTTGTATCATCTTTAATACTTGATTCATATTGAATATGTATTTTCATTCTCTTCATATATTGAAGATTTATCAAATATTAAAATTGTAGTCTCTTAATAAATATATTTTTCACTAAATTTACTTATTTATATTTAATATTCTAAAATATATATTTTTTAATTTAATAAAATACTAGTGTGTATTTTATTAATACTTGAGAATAATTTACTTATTTTTTAATTCAAGTGTGCACATATATATTTGTTTTGAAAATAAAAAACACAATTTAATAAATATAATTATATAATACATAATATGAACTTCACAACAATTAAATAGGGATGGTTTACTTGCGAAGTAATACACTAATACGGCTACAAAGTAGGATGGTTGGATCCATGGCAACAATGTTTTTCAATTATAATTAATCCTCTATTATAGTATATATAAAAGAGTGGGAGCAACATTACCAAGAAGCTGTCTTGGTGTAGCGGTAGTGAAGCTAGATGTATGTCATTTTTGTCTCAACGGATATTGTTTTTTTTTTTAAATATTGAAAGGCAATATTATATCAAATATAATAATAGTCATGTGATGAATAAAGAGTATAAATGAGAATAAGTCAGGAGGAGCTTTACAAATGTTGAATTGATGAACCAGTTGAACCGTTGTCGATTCATCCTATTTGATTGGCCCATGCTTGGTTCAATGAGCCAATGCTAGTTTAGTTATATACTGGTTTTGGAAGCTTGAGCGGATCGGCCAATAGACTAATTCTCGATTGAACTGATTCGACTAGTCAGTTCAGTCTAGTTTTCGGAACTCTGAATATATCAAAAGATATAGTCAATAATTTTTTTTTAAAAATTTGAAAGGTAATATTGTTTCAAATATAATAATAGTCATGCGATGAATAAAGACTAGAAATGAAAATAAGTCAAGTAGCCTATCATAGACCTATGGTGTAATATACTTTTAGCCTTCTTAGGTCTATCCTTTTTATTATATAAGTCAAACCTAGTTTTTTTATAAAGTTTTTTAGCTAAATAGGTCAAACTTATACTTTTAAAAATGCTTATTTATTGTAATAAGCTGGTCTATTTATTTTTTCTACATCTATCTACACATAATAAAATTGATTTGAGTGCAATAAATGCTATTGATCATCTCTTAATTAACTCAAAATTCACCTCATTATTTTTTTTATATGAATTCATCTCATGATTTTAATAATGTGATAATTATATGAAATTCATTTAATTAGTCTTGACAATACATATTCTTTTGAATTTTAATATTGTCTTAATTATATGAAATTCATTTAATTAGTATTAACAAAACATATCATTTTGAACCTTTTTTGCAAGTGTTAATCATATTCATATTTAGGTATCTATGGAATGAGTTGTAACTATTAAATGTGTATTTAAATTAGCTTATTTTGTGGTCAAAAAGTTTATGATAAAAAAAATTTTGAGAGAGTTTTTGAAAAAAAAAAATTTCTTTAAAAATAAGCTATACCAAGCATATTGTAAAAATTAGAATATTTTCAACATAGAAGATTTTAAAAAGAAGTAAAAGATTGACATGGCACAGTTTTAGTGGACAGATTATTGAATCACTGCCATATCCATACAACATAGTGGACAAACCTATATAAAGTGTTATTGTAGGTTTCTTTGGCTTTGTTGCGGTTAAAAGGAGAAAGGCTAGAATAAGGAAACTAAAAGCACTAGTTGTAGCATTATCACTTCTATTAGTTTCTCTACTTTTGGGCAAGATTTAACCATGAAAACTGAGTGTGTGAAGTTCATCATTGATTTGATACTATTGTTGTTTAAATTTGTGTTTGTTAATTTAAATTTGTTGGGGATTTTACAATAACAGCAAATGGTTACTCTAGATCTAAGGTGATTGGTGTTGATGTTGGGAGTATCTACTCTCGAGTGTGAGTGATAAGATATGGTCAAGCACAAATAGGGACTATAGCGAACGATAAAGGCCATAGAGTCACCCCTTCATGGGTTTCTGTCAACGGCATTGCAAATAATCAAAAAGCCTTACAACCCAGAAGGAACAATCAAGTGGTAGCTTATTGGAATGAAGTAATTTTCTCTTGTTATTATTTTTTAATGATTGGATGTTTTGACACCCACACCTCATCAAAATCGGGTTATGGTCTGAATGCAATCAACAAAGAACCTCAACGTAAGCTACAAGAAAAGCTATTTTCCAAGGGAGATCAGCTAGAGCACGATCTAATCTCTTGGAAATTCTTCTCATTCCAACCAAGGTATGTTTCCAGGTATAACAGTTGCCTTTGTAGCCAAGGTCAACTAACTTACAAACATCTAAAACAGAAACAAGATGGTTAGCTTTGGCCATGGAAAAATTCCCACCTCTGACTTTCTATGGAAGAATGGTGTCATTAAAATCCCCCGTAAGCATCCAAGGGTCATTAATTTGTCTCCTAACATGTGACAAATGATCTTAGAGATTGATACATAGAGTATATATTGGGCTAGCATACATAGCAGAACAAGTCCAAGTAGTATCACTCCTCAAGAATTTTGAACGTAATTGCCAAATGAGAAAGATCAACTGTCTAAATGCAGAAGTTATCATTATTGGTAGGGTTGGCAATGAATCGAACCAGCTTGTGACTAGTTCGAGACTCGAATTGTTAATTAGCTCAATGAACTTACATGAACCAAATGAGCTGAACTTGTACTCAAAATTGAGTTCGTTAAATAAATGAGTTGAACTTGAGTCAAGTTTTATTCGACTCGTTATGTGTATGTGCGTGTGTTTGTGTGTATAAAATTTAAAAATAAACTTAGTTTGAGAAAAAAAAATAAGAAATTTGAGTTGGCATTTGATTTATTTAATTCATTTTATCTCATTTTGATTCATTTGATTTATATAACTTGAGTTAATGAACAGAATCAAATAGTTTATGAGCTTAATCTAAGTCGAGTTCGAGTTAACAAAAATGATTTATATTGAACTTGAGCCGAACTAAACCTCAACTTGATTCAATTCAACTTGTTTCCAACCCTAATTATTGGCCATCACCTAAATTCCTCCAAAATGCCTCTCAGCTTTCATAATAAATACCGTCTCATAGCCTTGAGAGCTCCAAAACACGTTGACACTATCGAACTTACTGTGTCTCGAGCATGATGAAAATCGAAGGCTTGAACCTTCGCATGAGCTCCTAAAATCATCATAAAACCCAAGAGATACAAGAAGCAAAAAAACACCTCCTTAGGTTATGTTTGAATTGAGGAGAATAGAGAAGAAAAAAAGGAAGAAAAATGCTTATTTTAAGCATTTTAAACCTAAAATTTTAAAATAAGCCCCTTTTCCTCTTTTCTCCTTCATTCTCCTTCAATCCAGACATACCTTATAAGTAACCTTCGTATGATTGGCCTGATTATCCATGTCCAATCCATATTCCTCTACCAATTGGCTTTTAAGGACAACTTCCTCATCAACGACTTGGCTATCAAACGAGAAATAATTGATGTTTTACTAAATAATTATAAGATAAATTAATAACTATAAACGAGAATATTCTTATTCCTAGTTTTGTTGAACTGGTCTCCTATCTGTATAAAGTAGGGGTGGCTGAACATATTTAGTGACCTAAAGCCAAATTGTAAAAAGAGATCTCTTTTTAATTAATAAACATAATTGTTTTTTAATATTTATTTTCCATTTTTTGAGATAAAAAATTTAATCAAATTTTTATATATAATCAATGTAGTTTAACTTACTTTTTTTTTTCAATAGATAATATAACTAATCCATTCAATATATTTTTAGTGTTAATCTTAACTTAAGATTTTATTAACTTTAATTTTTAATAACTTTTTTGTGTGAAAGGAACAATTACTCAAATTGTTAACATTATTTAGAAAGCAATATATGCATTTGAAAAATTATCAAATCTTTTTGTATAATTGAGTATATCAATTTGACTGTTGTTTTTCATTTGTATTATATCTTTTTAGTGGCTTTATGTTAATTGTAGCTTGAAGGAGTTAAGAAATTGACAAATTTCAGCCTTGAATGTGGTTAATTTGTTCGGCAAATAAAGGAGGAGCTTAAGGTCTACTTTGTGATAGTTGAAAATTCCTTCAGGCTTATGCTTGAGGCTATTTAACTTTATCTGACTTGGGATATAAGTTTAGGTGCTGTATGGCTTGGCTATGGGTGAGTTCAAGGTTCTATGGTTGGGACTTAAAACCTTGGGCAATTTATTATTTAGCTAAGGCAAGTTGCCTCTAACATCGATCTCTTATGTATGTCAGTGTTGGATTCTTAAGTATTTGAGAAACAAATATAGTTGTTAATTATTGATAATGTGAGTGTGTTTAGTGAAAATTATGCTGGATTCTGTTGAGGGTTCTTTATGTTATTAAGATTGTAGTTTGAAACCTTGCAATTAATTAACATTAGAGGATGTTTCTTCCTTGTAAAGAGAGATTAATTGAGTAAAGTGACATTTTCTTCTGTTTTGGACAGTAGTAAAATTTGACGATTAAAAGTAATTACATTGAAAAACTGTAAAGAGTATGATGTACTAGAGGATCTTGCTTATACGATTACCTAAGCTATTAAATTTTAAAGGTTAGTAAGATAGCAGATCTTGTTGAAGTATCCCTAATCCTAGAGAAGATGTTTCTTCTGTGTTAGTGTTACAACTCATTAGTCAACTTCCTGGGGTTTGAAGAATAGTTTATAAATAGGATTTTGCCTCTATTATTTTGAAGATTGAATGTGATCCTATCTATGGGAAAACATCCAACGAAAATTTTTAGAAATTGATTTATAAATGCAACAAATAAGTGAACTGGCATTCATGTTATAGAAATGTCAGAAAAATTGTTATGTGGTGCTTACCCCTAAAAGAATAACAATATTCCTTTCAAAAGAATAATTTGGGAACAAGACTAATGCTGTCACGTTTTTAAATTAAGTAAGCTTTTTACATGAAAATTATTTTAAGTATTTTGGATAAATTTTGTAGGAAGAATTATGAAATGGATTTGGCTTTAAGACCTTGAGATTATGAATTTTTGATTTAAATCACAATTTGATATGCATGAAAAATGGGCTGAGGTCCCTTGCTAGTATGATTTAGCATTGAAGATAATATATGAAATTATGTAACTTGAAGGATGAAATCTTGTGATTATCTTTAAAAGAAAAGTATGAACTTGGTGCACTAAGGGGGTTGAAACACAACCACTCATGAAAAAGAGTAATGCTCAACGTACAAACAACAGAAAGAGAGAAAATAGGCATTATTGAAATAGAAAAAATAGGCTAAAACAATGCAGTGGTGGCAGACTTCTTCCAGCTTCCCACGTTGCAATTGACCAGCTCAATCTCCTACAATTTTAGAGCACTTCTCAATACTCCCCCTTCCTCCAAAATTACAGACATCAAGCAGAGACCTTAGATACTCATGCTTGTTTCTCGCCAAGGGCTTTGTGAAGATATCTGCTATCTGTTCTTCGGTGCAGCAGTATTCAAGAGTTATTTTCCCTTCAGTAACTAGATCTCTGATAAAATGAGCCCTTATTGTCCACATGCTTGGTCCTTCCATGATACACTGGATTTCTTGACATTACTATTGTTGACTTGTTGTCACAATAAATCTTCGTTACTTCTCTTTGCTCTTGTCCAAGCTCTTCTAATACTCTTCTTAACCAAAAACCTTGACATACTGCAGTAGTTGCCGCCATATATTCGGCTTCTGAGGATGATAATGCAACAGTTGCTTGTTTTTTAGAACTCCACAAAATTGCTCCTGAACCGAGATTGAAGTTGTAACTTGAGATGCTTCTTCTATCCTCCAAACATCCTGCCCAATCGCTATCAGTAAATCCAGCTAGCTCACAATGCTCCAAGTGTTCATTACCATATTCCCAACTCTAGAGTTCCTGCTACATAGCGTAAAATACGTTTTGCTGCTCCACTCTGATGCTTTGTAGGAGAATGCATGAACCTAGAAATTGTACCCACTGAAAAAGAAATGCCAGGTCTAGTGTGTGTCAAATAAATTAATCCTCCTACTAGGCTTCTATAGTAATATTCATCTGCTGGTTTGGTATCGTCTTCTAGCTGCAATTTCTCATTCATGTTCATTGGCGTGCCTGCTCCCTTAAAAACCCAACATATAAAACCTTTTGAGCAAATCTGTAGCATACTTTTTTTGTGAGATGAAGATGCCTCCCTTTACCTACTTTACTTCTATTCCAAGGAAATAATGTAACAAGCCCAAAATCTGACATTTCAAATTCATTCTTCATATTTGCTCTAAATTTGTCAATTAGAATAGATGATGAGCTCATGTAGATCATATCATATACATAAAGGCTAACAACCAGTATATCTTTACCTTCCCTTTTTGATATACAGTGTGGGCTTGCTTATACTCCTTTCAAAGCCATTCTTGATGAAGAAAGAATCTATCTTCCCATACCATGCTCTTGGGGCCTGTTTTAATCCATGAAGTGCTTTCCTCAACTTGTATACTTTTTCCTCTTCACCTTGAATCTCAAAACCTATAGGTTGCATTACATAGACCTTTTCCTTTAACTCACCATTAAGGAAAGCAGATTTAACATCAAATTAATATACTAACCAACCAAATTGAGTAGCAAGTGCTAAGAGGGTTCTTACAGTCTCAAAGCGAGCAACGGGTGAGAAAGTATCTTTATAATCTATACCTTGCTGTTGAGAGTACCCCCTTTACCACTAACCAAGCTTTGTATTTCTAAATGCTTCCATCTGCATTATACTTGGTCCTGAACACCCATTTTACTCCAATTGTCTTCTTGTTTTCGGGTAATTCAACTAGCTCCCATGTGCCATTTCTTCTGATTGCATCTAATTCTTCCTCCATGGCTTGCTTCCATTCGGTTTTTCTGATTGCTTCTTCAAATGTATTCGGGTCAGCAACATATAATGCTTGTGTTGATTCATAAATGTCACGCAAGGATCTGTAACCTCGTGGTCCTTCTACTTTTGTTGAGCTTGACGAACTAGAGGATGGTTTGCTACTTCCAGGCATTGCTGGTGTTGTTGATGCATTCGAACTCCCAGGGGTGTCAAGTGGAGTTTAAAGTTGAAGATCAGCACGATTTTCTTCATCTTCTGTTGAGTTGTTCTACTGTTCTTCATCAATTAATTCTTGAAGACAAATTACTCCTTCAGTGTCTTCGTGCCATGTCCACTGTCCCTCTTCATTGAAAATCACATTCCTGTTGATGACAATTTCAAGCTTGCTACGAATTTGTGAATTAATCAATGTATAAGATACACAACCAAAAACCCTTAAATGGCTTACCCCTGGTCTTCTTCCTGTCCAAACTTCATAAGGAGTTTTGTTTGGAACTGCCCTTGTTGGTGAGATGTTTAGAAGATACACTGTTGTTGCAACTGCTTCCCCCCAAAATTGAGTGGGCAACCTTTTTTCTTAGAGCATGCTTCGTGCCATTTCTACCACAATTCTATTCTTGCGCTCCGCCACTCCTATTTTGCTCCAGAGTATATGGAGCAGTGAGCTCCCTGTGAATACCGTGCTCTTCACAAAAGGAGTTGAAACTTTGTGACATGAATTCTCCCCCTCGATCTGTTGTTAGCACCTTAATATGCTGTCCACTTTGCTTCTCAACTAAAGCTTTAAAATTCTTGAAAGCTTCAAAAGCTTCAGCTTTGTTCTATAAAAGATATAGCTAACTCATACGACTATGATCATTAGTTAGAAGCACGAGATATTTACTTCCTCCAAACATTTCTACCTTCATGGGTCCGCACAAATCCGCATGGATTAATTCAAGATTTCTGGGTGCACTCCATGCCTTTCCTGTAGAAAAGGGTCTCTTGCTTTGTTTTCCAAAAACACAAGCCTCACACACTCCCAAAGTATCAAGCTTGGGCATACCTTGCACCATCTCTGTTTGTTGCAATAACTTCATGCTATTTAGATTGAGATGTCCATACCTCTTGTGCCAAAGCCTTGTCTCTGTTTCTCCTTTGGCTATCATAACATGATTTTCCAAGCTTGAAAAATCCACTGGAAACAGCTTGTTCTTTGACATGCTTATCTCAGCTACAACTTGGGCAGCTCCTTTGCTTTTGATCAAACATGAAGAGTTATCAAATACCACAGTATACCCATTCGAAATCAATTGCCCCACACTTAATAGATTTTGAGATAAACTTGGAACACAAAAAAAACATTGCTAGGATAGCTGGTTTTACCATTGCTGTTTCTTACAGCAACTGTACCCTTCCTTTCAACTTGAAGTTGTTTGTCATCACCAAGCCTAACTTTCATTCTGTAGTTTTCATTCAGCTCCTTGAACAAGGTTTTGTTGCCAGTCATGTGTTTGAACACCCGCTGTCCAAGAACCAAAACTTGTTGATTATGAGATTCTTGTTCCACTAGTGTCATGAACAGCCTGCAATCTTCTTCTTCTCCTTCACCATATTAAGCCTCTTCTGCATAATTAGCTTGAGTTTGTTTTTTCCAGTAGTTAGCTTGAACATGACCATACCTTTACAGTAATGGCATTGGATCCCTTGACCACGACCTCTTCCTCTTCCTCTGATTGCACCTAATCCACGACCTCTCCTTGCAATTTTTCTTGCTTCGCTGTATCTAGATTCCTCTGCTGCTGAATGCTACCCCTTCACATGAAAAACCTTTTCTTCAGTACTCTCCTCAGGCCGATTGATTCTTGCCTCATGAGCCTAGAAGGAGCCCATTAGTTCATCGAAAGAAAGCTTGGTTGAAGTCCTTCGATTCTTCAATTGCAGCAACCACATGATCAAACCGGGGTGTTAGGCTTCTCAGGACTTTGGCCACAATGACATAATCGCTACATTTTTCTCCAGACACTCGCATTTGGCTCACAACTGTCTTAACTCTGGAGAGAAACTCTTGAACGGATTCAGTATTCTTCATCGTTGCGGTTTCAAACTCCCGCCGAAGAGTCTGCAGCCTCACTGTGATCACTTTGTTATTGCTTGAAATTCCTTTTGCAAAATTTCCCATGCCTCTTTGGACATAGTGGCACTCATAATTGTTGGAAAAATGTCTTCATTGACAGCCTGTTGAAGTAGATAGAGTGCTTTGGCATCCTTCTTTCGATTTTCCTTCAATTTAGCGACTTCATCAGGGTCTGCAAACCCATCTTCAATAAACTCCCACAAGTCTTGTGATTTGAACAAAGTCCTCATTCTCACGCTCCAAAACTGATATTTGTCTCCAGTAAACATTGGAATTGGAAGCTGTGAGGATGAAGACTCGTTTGCTGCCATCTCAAACAAACTCTTGTGTTTCTCTCTAACCTCTCGTGTTTCTCTCTCTTTCTCTCGCCCAGTCAGAGACCGAACCTTGCTCTGATACCACTTTGTTGGAATAAAAATGATGGTAAACTGATATGAACTCAAATACTTGAAAAGAAATACTTTGTCACTCTTTTATTAGAACTGAAACAGCCTATAAATAGGCTTCATACACTAAATTAAGAAAAATAACCTCCAGATAAATCAGGAATAATGCCCAACGTGCAAACAACAAAATGAGAGAAAATAGGTATTATTGAAATAGAAAAAATAGGCTTAAACAATGCAGTGGTGGCAGACTTCTTCCAGCTTACCACGTTGCAATTGACTAGCTCAATCTCTTACAATTTTGGAGCACTTCTCAATAGATAGTTCCGCATGTCCTCACTGGTTCCAATTACCATAAGTGGCCTAGATCTATGAAGAGGGCATTGATCACCAAGAACAAGTTGTAGTTTGTAGACCAATGCCTACGGTCAATGATCCCCTTTATGGTCCATGGGAACGATGCAATACCATGATTTTATCATGGTTTGCAAAATCTTTATCCTCAACCATTGCCGATAGTGTATTATGGATTGATAAGGCTTCTGAGGTGTGGAAGGATCTCAAAGATTGCTTCTTTCTAGGTGATATCCTCATTGCTGTCCACTGATGGATAATCGTTGGCTTGGACAAAAACTGACTTAGCTGCTGAACCACATAACTAATGTCAGGCCTAGTTGTGGTGAGATAGAGTAGACGACCAACTAATCTCCTGTATGATGAAATATCTTCAAGTGGTTCTCCTGTGCCTTCATAAAACTTCAATTTACTATCCATAGGAGTTTTGGCAGGCTTTGCCGCTAATAAACCAGCTTCTGTTAACAAATCAACTGCACATATTTTCTTTGACATATAGAGATGCCTTTGCTTGACCTAGCAATCTCTAGGCCTAAGAAATATTTCAAATCACCCAAGTCTTTTATCTTAAAAACATCATCTAAGTACTTCTTAATCCTGTCAATTTCCTGCATATCAATGCCGGACAATATTATGTCCTCAACATAGACTAATAAGGCTGTGAAAGAACCTGAACTGTGTTTTGATGAAAAGGGAATTATCTGAATGTGACTGTTGATAACCATTTTGAACCAAAGCTGTTGAGAGCTTAGCAAACCATTGTCTGCTGGCCTGCTTTAGTCCATATAGACCAAGTCCTCAAGTACATGTTCAATTCCTTATGTTTGTAATGCATTGAATTTAGTCAGAAAGTACAAAGAAAATGATCAAGTAATTTACTTCTTGCAAGCTCTGAGTGATCAGTGTAGACACACTAGATCACAGATTACGTTAATGGAGCCTTTGCCTCCTATGAACAAAGTTTTTTCTAAGGTGATACAGCAAGAAAGAGATCTTGCAAGTGATTCTTCTGTTGATGCTAAAGTACTGATCAATGTGTCTGAAAATGTGAATCAAGCAAGCAGGCCTCCATTAGGCAGAGGTAATGGAGGCAGAAATCAAGCTGGGAGAGGCAATGGAAGAGGACAATTCTTCGGAACTGGCTCCACAGTGGGCAAAATGTGTACATTTTGTGGAAAGGCAAAACATACAGTGGAAACATGCTATAAAAAGCATGGTTATCCACCTGGCTTTCGTTTTAGAAATTCTTCTATAAATATGACACCTACTGATGCAGGAACTCAGCTCATATCTCAACCACAAGGAAATCAAGATGCATCTATGTTTTCTTTTACCCCTGAGCAGTATAACAGCATTATGGCTTTGCTGCAGCAAGGATAGATTGTGTAATCAATCAGCTTAATTATAGTCAGTTGAAGTTAGTTAATGTTAGTTATGCAGATTAGTTATGCAGATCATAGTTAGTTTCATAGTTTCATTTGTATATAAGCTACTCTGATTTATTTCGTGTGTAATTTTTCAGCTTTCACTCAATATAGAAAACTCATACATTTTACAATACTGTGATAGTAGTTAATCCAAGTATAATTAGTAGTGGTTTGTAATCAATATGCAAGAGTTGACATTAGTTTAAATATTTGGAAGAGTATTATGTGTATAATATGGATATTTTGATTTGGAGACAAAAATTGTATCTATTATTTGGGGACATTTAGTCAACTATATCATATTTTTTGGAAACTCACTAAGTCTAATAGGGTGTTTGGGAATGCTTAATTTTTGTGAAAACAGCTTTTTTCATGATAAAAGCTGTTTTTCCTTTTCTAATTCATGTTTGGTACAAATTATATGAAATAGATTATAATCTTTGATTATTTTGGATACATTGAAAACAACTTATTTTTTTAAGTTCATTTTTGAGCATTTTGAATTATAATCCATTTGATTATTTTGATAGTTGGCTTAAATTTACCATATTCATCTACTCATCAAATATTATATTAATCTAAATAAATTATTTCATACCCTTTTTAGTAATTTATTATATAAAAGTGATTTTTTTATACAATCTAAATAAAACATTTTATTTTAAAATCACTTTTTATTTAACATATCTAAATATAAAATTAATTTTATCATAATCGATTTTAAAGAAAATCAATTATGGATATAATTGATTATTAAAATAATCATTTTTTACAGTTAATTCAAATACAGACTAAATGAGGATATTTTTCAAATTTTTAGGAAATTATGAGTATCATTATAGCACAACAGAAGAGCTATGTTACAAAAAATATATGATTTCTTTTATTAAGCTTGTGCAAAATTATAAGAATCATCCAAGATTAGTATGAGAAAATTTGAAGTTTAACGTAACAAGTTTTTTTAAGAGGCTTTGGTGGCATTGGGGAGCTAGTCCCCAAATTCTGGCCCGTCACAGGCTTTAGTTTTGGCTGTGACATGGGATGAGAAAGAAACACCTCTCTGATTCATTATTTCAAAAGGCATCCTACATCTTAGAGTCCAGGGAACCTGGAAAGAGAAGTAATACTGAAAAGCTCCTTAGTTAGAATGCTACTGACTTTAGATGAAGAGTAAATGTCATCTTCCCTCTTAGCTGAGCATGTTATCTTCCCCAATCTAGAATGCTTAGAAAGAGGGGAAAAAAATCGGGAGGCTCCGGTGGAGAGAGTTTTGTTGTCTTTCCAAGAAGCTTAGTAAACTCAACCTTGCTAATATAGTAACATTAATGGTTAAATAGAGTTTAGAAGACAATGAGGATTTGACTGTAATGTTGAAATAAGGGTGGAAAATGGGTGAATTGGATGGATATTTTAGATTGAATCATTAATAGATAAATAAAAAATTGACCAATAATCTATTTAGAATTCATTAAAAATTATTAAAATAATTTAATTTATTTTAATAAATAAATATTTAATCCATCCATCTTTAACTAAATACATTTAAACTCCTCTTATATTCAAATATATTATATTCTCCAAATTATATAGATATCTAAATATCTAATAAATATTTTGGGTGATCAGCCATCTATTAATTAAAATTAATTTAATCTGTTTAATTCATTAAATTTATTATTATAATTAAATGAATTGAATTAAATTTAAATATTAATAGATTAGATGAATCATGACTTAATAAATCTAATTGTTACTCCTATGTTGGAGTGAGAGTTCGTGTAGAGTTGAGATGACAATAAACAAAATTTCAGAGATCTTGAGAAATTGTTGACTTAGATGAATAGTATAATTCAAATAAGCTGGTGTTTCAAAATTTATTTATATTATAAATATAATTATAAATAGATTACATGAAGGTGTTATTTGTGCGTACCCAAGTCGTTTGAGCTGAGTGGGGTGAAAATTTAAGTAAAAAATTATTAATTAAAGTTGTGATAACAAATTTTTAATATCAAGTCAAAAAATTAAAAAAAAATTCTTAATATGAAAAAATTAAATTACACATATAAATCACTTTTTTGTTGTATGATAAGGATATCATCAAGTCTACATTCATGTCAACTGTCAACTGAGACTGAGTTCTTTTTCAGATGATTTTAAGGATGCATCTTTTTGACATTTGTTTGGTATATTTAGAAAAATTAATTCATTTAAATGCTAGCTTAAAGTTGTAAAAAGCACACGCGCTTAATCACTAGGTCAATCCCTTGCATTCGAACGGACTTTTCTTTTTTTTGTTTTCCTCTTCTTATTTTCCATTTCTATTGGGATCAACTTATGAACTACGCCTTGGTGGATGAGACAATTTCTCCTTTGAAGTTATCATCGGTTGGTTGTTTGTTTTCTTTTCTGTCGTCTACATTTAATTGGTTGTATATATTTTACCCTAACTAATTACTTCTATTTGACTGAGGGAAACGAAATAAGTGCCAAGTTGGCCCTGTTTGCATTTCTATTTCTTGACCAAACAAAAGCAGAGTAATAGGGGAGAGACACAGGGGAAAGAAGAAACGAGAGTGGAGAAAAATTCTAGGCAAACTAAGAAAAATCTAAAGGTAAACGGCTTGGACTGGATGTCCATGCCACAACTTGACCAAGAAATTTAAGACTCTTGTAGCCCTCTAGAAGAGTCTCTAGAGACGGCAGCAGACCAAACCTCAAGATTTTTTAAGGGAAAATGATGAAAAAAAAATTAAATATGACTTAATGCATGGGAGTTTATGATACTTTGATTTTGTTTTAGGGTAACAATATTTTTTATAATTAGTCAAATATTCATTGATTATTGTTTCTCACAATAAATATTTAAAGTCCATAAAATGTAACTGACAACTAATAATATTTGATAATTAATTAGGATACCAATAAAAAAAATGGATAATAAAGTCATCCTGTTTTACATATATACATTAATGTCTGTTTGGTTTTTTAAAACCTTAGTTACTGCCATATGCCAAGGTATTACTCACAGTCAGCAGCCTTAATTATGTGATCACATCTATCCACTAATATAAACAAATCACGTGACTTTTAATGGAAAGCAAATGGTGTTTTTCAGTTTACATGGAAATTGAACGGTGTTAATATGTTCAATCTCTTGTGATATAAATAAATCATAGCAAATATTCTTTAAATAAATATAAAGAATTGGAATTTTTTTCTAATCATAAGACCCCACTTCTACCCTCTTAACCGAAAGAGTTCGACAATCCTATTTATAAAAGAGAAACAATTGCAAAGTCAAAATGAAAAATTATTATCTAACCTTGCAAAGCAAGTCATAGACCAGTCTAAATCCCTTTGCTTACAATAAATAAATAAATAAATATATGACCAATTTAAGTCTTTGTCAATTATATAAGCAAAGGCAGAAGAAGCCGCCTCTACCCGTGTCAACTGCTAAACACTAATTTCATAAATTAAGTGCCTCTATCTATCTCCCTAGCAAAGCATCAACTAGAGGCCAAGCACGTGGAGACAACACAAGCAGCCTCAATCTAGATAAAAGGGGAAAAAAAAAAACCAAAAACCAAAGCAGCCTCAATTAAACAAAACCAAATTCTCTAAAGAAAAAGCCAAGCAGAGAATGAGGCAAATCTAGAAGCACTTAGAGCCATATGTACACATGACTACCTATATTTTTTTTCTTAGCCTTCGGAGGCCTGCTCTAGATTATTAAACTTTTAAATTTGTGCACCTTTTTCCCCCTAATCCTTTCTTTATTCCTATTCGTCTAGAAGGCATCGCTAGCAATAGCTTCAACGCTCTATTTCTCTCTCTCAAGCTCCACTTCCATATATTATATATATATATGGAATCATATTCCTCAATATTCTTCTATCAAACTTGAACAGAGACACCCAAGAAGCAGCTAAACCTTTACAAAAATATTCTTCAAATCTATATTCTCATCCCCTTTTGTTTCTCTCTTTAGTGTTAGAAGTTAGTGACAATGGTGGCCAAAGACTTTTGCTCAGTCCAAGAAGCAGGGAATTATGAAGAAAGTACTCTGCTGCAAGACCCATATGAAGAAGATGAAGCTCTGTCCCTTTGTGACCTTCCAATTTACAGTGGTTCAGCTCAATGGGATGATTCCTCCAAAGAAGAAGGACATAACTCACCATCCAATAACAACAACGACGGCGGCGAAGACAACAATGATTCCTTCGAGTTTTTCAGCGAAGACTTCACCACCTCAACTCGCGCAACTGCAGAGAACATCATCTTCTGCGGCAAACTCATTCCCTTCAAAGATCCTCCTCCACATGTCCTCCATAAACAGCAGAACTTTGCAAGCAACACTAAACAAAGCAGTAGAAATGGCGTTCTTCTTCCGTGGAGGCCAAACTCATCTCACAGAGCAAACCCCACGTCAAAAAAGAATGTGAAATATTCTTCTGACGGAAGCTTCGAGAAGGGACCAGAAGCAAAGGGTTCAAAGAATAATTTCTCGTGTGACTACTCGTCGGGGGGGAAGGTGTCGCTGGTGAGATCCAACACAAAGTCCAGATGGTATTTGTTTATGTTTGGATTGTCGACGAGGTTGTCCACCGAGATGGAGTTGAGTGACATCAGGAGCAGGCAAGGCCGGAGGGGTCCGGCGACAATGTTTCCGGCGCCGGAGCACGGCGAAGTGGGGAAGAGCAAGGGGAGGAGGAACTCCAAAGTCAAAGGGTTGTGGAGGATGTTGAGGTCCTTCGGTTCAGGCTGCAAAGAATAGTAAGCTTGCAAACGACGTAGTAAAGGCTGCATTTGTATGAATTTTGCCACGTACGTGCTAACCAAATTTGACCTTGCTAGTCCAGTAGTCCACAGCCCCATATAAGGGAAATTTTTAATTATGCTCATAATTTTTTTTATTAATAGAAATTTAGCTGGAGAAAACGTCTCAGTTCAGGGGTTAGGATAGTTCTTTGAGTTCAGTGAGCATAGGAAAGGGATCGAACTTACGATAATCAAATTATGAATCCGTTCATTTATCATTTGAGTCATCTTTAAGTGGTTATGCTCATAAAATATTAGTATGAAAATTTTATGTTTGGTTTTGATTAATTGTTTTAAAAAAATTATTTTTCTTTTTTTTCAGAAGTTATACCACTAAAATTTTAATAATAAATTATTTTAAATATAAAATAAAATAATCTAAATACATATTATAACTATAGTCATGTGACACAGTTTATTTAAATGATTCTCTTATATTGATTCTTATTTAACTAAGTTACTTTGCAAGTTCTTTAACTTATTTTTTCCATTTCTGCATTAAGCCTTTTAACCTTTTTTTTGTACTTGTTACACCAAAAAACATGAGGGTGAGTTGGATTATAGTATTTGGGTTATTTCAAGCTAAACTGGGTTTAAATTTTTTAATATTTTTCTGATGAGTTAGTTGATAAATAAAATTTACATACTATATTAATAGGTCACGTTTATAATAGGTTTATATAAGTCTAGAAATAAAAGCAGATATAAACCAAATAAGTTTGTTGAGTTAAGATCAGTCAAATTGAGTCGAAATTAAATAAATTAGATTAAAGAATTAACCGAGCAAGCATAATGTTTTTTAGACAAATATGTAAATAATTAGGTCATATACAAATTGGGCTTAAAAGGTTGATTGGGCCATTCACGAATTTTGCATACATAGAGAAGGCAAGTGCCTAGGAGCTACCCAAATTTGACCATGTTAGCCCCAGCCTAATATAAGGGAAATTTTTAATTATGCTCATAAATGTTAGTATAAAAATTTTGGGCCAAGATATATAGATCATAGCATGTTCTTTAACCTATTTTTCCCATTTTTGCGTTAAGCCTTATAACTTTTTTGTAATTAAAAATATGAAATATTTGAGATAATTCTTATTTGTTTGTACTAGTAGCCATTAAATAAAGCAAAGGAGTAGTAAAGGCTGCTTTTCGATATGCAGATGTTAGGGAAATCGGATTTTTTTTGTTTTGATATTGCTATTTGTATAAAAAGTTTCAAAATTCATATGATTAAGTTTATTTACCAAAATACATCGATTTGGTTTAGTGAGGATGTAAATCTATAAAGGCCACTTCTGACTTTAAAAAAAAAAACTTAATTTTTTTTTAAATTTATGTTCAGAAGTTGAACATAATATAAAAAAAAAAGTTTTTGAAGTTAAAAGTCGCCTTTCATAAAAGTGATTTCTGAATTGAAATTTTTTTATTAAATGTGTGTTTAATTTTTTTTAAAATCAGTAGCCCTCTCTGATAAAGATCACTTTTAAGAAGTAAAAAAAATAAAAAAGATAACATATTTTGATAACTAAAACAGAAACCTGGTAATTTTAAATTTATTTTAATAAAATATTTTTAAAAAATAACTGTGAAGAGGGCACGTGCCTCTAGGAGCTAGCCAAATTTGACACTTGAAGTCCACTTCCCAATATAAGAGAAATTTTCAATCATGCCTTTGAAATTTCTAGTGAAAATTCTAGTAAAAATGAGATGGTTGGTGTGTTCTTGTTGGTTACTAGCTAGGTGCTATCAAAGACAAAAAAAAAAAAAAGGGAACAGGGGAAATCAATATCTTGCTTTTTTTCACAATATCCAGCTTTCGCAGTTTGTTATCAGCTCTTTGAATTATAACAATCGTTTAGCCATTATCAAAGTCAGAAACAATTAATTGAATTCAAACCTAAACTAATATTTTGGCTTGCTAGTAATTAGTGTTTTTAAAAAATCAGTTTGACGATTGGATCACATATTAGTTCAATTTAAAACTTTAAAGTTGTGTGTTTTTTTTTTAAGTTTTTGGCCAGATATTTTTATATGTATTGTTATAAGATTGATACTTTAGTACTATTGCGACTAGAAATTCCCTTAACAAATACCTCATTTAGAGTTTGATCTTTAGGCTCTTACAACTTGTTTATCACTACATTTAATACTTGTTAATTTTAAAAGTTATGTTTGATAGAGATGACAATACAAATCAATTCACTTGAACTCGATTCAACTCACCACTGAATTAGGTAAAAATAAGATAGATAAGTTAATTTATTTTTATTTGGTGAATTGAAAAAATCAATTTATCCCTTTCTAAAGTGGGTCGATTAATTGGCGAGTCAACCTAAATAAAATAAAAATATATATAAAATGATAGGTTGACATGTAAATCTAACAAAAATTGAATAAAAAATAATAAATAACACGTTAGCAGGTGACGCCTAAAAACTAAAAAAAAATAAAAAAGATAAGTTAACAGGTCAACCTGTATAAATTGCTCATTGACCCACCATAAACAACCAAAATGAAAATTTCACCCAACGAATTAACCCGCTCTACCCGTTCTGCCACAACCTGCAAGTTATGCAGGACGGATTAAAAAATCCGATTTCAAAAAAATGAATTGACTCACCTTTTTTAATGAGTTAAACGGTCGATCTATTGGGTCATACCCGTTTTGTCATCTCAAATATTTCACCCATCGTATAATATCAGCTTTCATGAGGAATCTAATGACAGCTATGCCCTTTTTCAATTTTGATTTGTTATTTTAAGATTTTTTCTTTGTCAGAACCAGACCATAGTATTTCTCTAGCTTCGACGAGTCAGAAACCATTTCTTCCTTGGACACAGACCATTATCCCTAATGTGGACGACGGCGAGGACGAATTCATATGTTCATATTTTGTTTCTCTAGGAACGGGGAAGCTTGCCTATCTGGCAGCAACTCTGGTCATTTGATTTTGCCTTGCGAGGACTGTTGGCATTCTTCCATTGATGGACCCAAGGAGGAGAACTTTTTTCTACTAAACAAATGAAAAGGCTATTTTAATTTTTTTTACATGAAGGAATAATTTTGTCATCTTAAATAATTATGTATACTATCATCTTATTTATACACAATAGCAAGATTATGAAAAATCGTATTAGTCAGCGAAAGGACTAATTTATAATTTAATAATAAAAAATGTGATTGAATTGAAATATATATATATATATATATATATATATATATATATATTATGTTTATTTTCTTTATATAAGTATTATTAATTTTCATAGACATAAATTATGAAAATTTAAAATTTTAAGTTATTTTTATATTTATTAAAAAATATAACATAATTGGATTAACGTGAAGAATGTTGATAAACAATAAAAAAAGAAATGAAAAATTAGTGTATATATATTTATAATATTATTGACAAAAAAATTTATTATAATAAGTAATAACTAAAATATATTTTATTTTATATATCTCCGAAGAAAATGGTAATACAATATAATATATAATGTAAGAATAATTATAAAAAAATTAGCACTAGTTTAGTGGTTGTTAGCATAGCTTATCATGTTAAAAGGCACGGTTCTCTATGCTTCGGTTTAAGGGGCTTGACTAAATCGACTAGTGGATTGGTTCTTGGTTCAACGGTCCATTCGACCAGTTCAGTAAAAAAAAATTAAACTTACCAAATTGGTTCTATAATCTGCGTTTTCTGTGAAAGAAGGTTTCAATTAACGACTTATTATATCAAATTCAGTTAACCATGGCAGGTCATCAAACTAGACCTCTTTAACTAAAATAATATTTTTAACTTAAAAATACAGACAAAAAGCTAGACATGAAGTTTTGTTGGCTTTTTTTCTCCATTCAGTTTGGTTCTATTTTAATTTACATGATTAAATTAAATAGTTTTAGAAAACCTAGTTAACCGAATTGAAAAATTAACTTTTTTTTTTAGCTTTTTTCTCATAAAGTCGTTAGGTTCATACTTTCTCATAATCAAATTAAACTAGAATTTTGATTCGCTTTGGCTTTAAAATTGGTTGAATTAGAAAATTAAAAAAAAATATATTTTATTGTTAAACCAGTCGAATTAATGATCGAACTAGATTATGTTATAAATATATTTAACATAAAATAAATAAATTAATAATAATAGTCTAATCATGCATTATTTTTATATATAGGACAGACTTTATTATATTTATGAAATAGTTAAATACAATAATTTTGTACATGATTAGTTATTTATTTAAAAATAATTAATTAATAACTAATTGCTTCAATAATAACTACTTCTTGTAAGATGTGTTTGAATGTAGTCGTAAATGCAAAAGCATACATACTTACAATTTCCCTTTCTAAAATTGTGTTTTAATTTATCATAAATTTATTGGATTTATAAATTAATTAATTAAATAAAAATAACTTCTTTGTGACATGTCATTGAAAGCAATTGTAACTAGAGAGGTGTGAATAATGTGCAAGTTACAATTTATCTCTTTTAAAATTATGTTTAAATTTATAATAATGGCAAATTAGAAAAAAATAAATGTGGGATACCCATAATAATAATAATAATAATAGTAGGAGTAGTAATAATAATAATAATAATAATAGTAGTAGTAGTAATAATACAGTCGCTTAAGGGACGTTCGATAAAATTGGAGCAATTACAAAGAAGATTAGCATGGTCACTGCACAAAAATGACATACACAAAATAATAATAATAATAATAATAATAATAATAATAATAATAATAATAATGGACGTTCGATAAAATTGGAGCAATACAAAGAAGATTAGCATGGTCACTGCACAAAAATGACATGCACAAAATAATAATAATAATAATAATAATAATAATAATAATATTATTATTATTATTATTATTATTAATTGATAGAGAATTTAAACTAATAAAAATAACCCAATCAATGTAATACCAAACAAATATAATGTCATATGCACATAGAGTTATATAATGTCAAGCTAAGTTAATTTAGAAAATAAGGAAAGTCAAATTTTTGAATAAATTTATATATCTAAATTACTAATACTAAAACTAAATAATTAGACTAATAAAATTAAATTTCAAGCTAGAAACAAATCTAGGACATTGAATCCGCCACAAACCTTATAAAATTAAATTAAATTTGAATTGAGAATTTATTAGTTCTAAAAAGTGGTTTAGACTACAAGCTTTGATTCAGTGATAAAATATAAATTGTAATTAAATTCATGATAAAATCTATCTAAATTTAACATATGTATTCACAAATATCAATCTCAATTTTTCAAATAATTCTACAAGAACATTTAATAAATATCAATTGAATATTAAAAATATCAAGTCAAGGAATAAATAAGCAATCATAGAATTCAATAAATAAATTTTCAAAACGAATTAAAATCTAACAATACTTGATTTAAGTTTCATCTAAGACCTAAAAAAGAAATTAGTTCTTCATCATTAAATAATCAATAACTGAAAAGAGAAGACAAGTCATAGATTGATACAAACTCTCTCTATTTGAGTCAAGAAAATAATATAACTCTAAAATATCTCTATTTCAGTAAGAGAAAAACTCCAAGATCTATTTTTATAAAATTATTAGTCTAATTTATCAATTAATTTATTTGACTTTATGTATATAATAGCTAACTAATTAATTAACCATTAACTATTTTTTATCAACATCCCTCCCTTCAAAATAACCTTGTCCTCACGGTTACATCTTTGTAGCCCTAGGAGTCAACTTGTGCACTGTTTGGTCAACTCAGCTAGCCAAAGTGTGAAACAGAGACATCAGCAATTGAAGAAACCAAAGCATAGACTTCATAAAAGATTCCAACGGTAGAAACACATGACAAAAGTTAGGCCACGAGTATAGGATAAGGATCACAAGCCGTGAATTGTCAACAGGGAATGATGATGCAATGTCTTGGCACTTGAGAAAAGCTTTACTCTTTTTTTTTTACTGTCTCCCGCTAACACTAAGGCCTAGCCTGCACCCTTCTGGCAAAAATTCTGAAACTTTGATGCTTTTAAGCCATTTCACAAGCTTATTCAAAATTTCGGTGCATATACTTTTAAGAATTTAAATTGCGAACAATAAGTGATATGGCCACAACACTATAATCACAACACACCACAATTGCGACTTATATTAGTCTGTATTAGTTCGCATTAGCCCATAATTACTGTAATGTGATCATGATTACATGTAATGTGATCGTAATCACAATGCAACTTCAATCTCGATTTAAAATATACTTTTATATAACATAAGCCTGGATGTTGCCTTATGTATCTGGCCATTTATCAAGAGGGAGCCAACACCAAACTCTAGTGAAACATGCTTGATTAGTACAGTTGCAGCCTTCATAATTTTGCTTCCAATTGCAAAGCTTCCAGTAGAGGCAGTCTTGTCTACACCAAGATTTGGGGTCAAAAGAACACCAGCTCCAAAACTAAATGAATTAATAATATTGAACAGACATGGATGAAGGTCCACTTCTCTGCCCATTTCAGCAAACTCCAAACAATTCACAATTGCTAATGCATATGGCTTCAATCTTGTATTACACGCATTGATACTATGTTGAACTCCAAAACATAACCCAGTGATTATCATGTCAAATCCTAGAAGGTTCAACTTCTCTCTTAATTTAGCAAAAGCATGTTTGCTTTAAGAGATATGTCAAAATGCAGAAACCTGTCAGAGAATTGTTTAGATAAGCAGAAATCCTCATCACCAAGGTTATAGTTCTCTGTTTTGAAAGGCCCCAAATCCATCACATTCTCAACTTCAATTCTTTGCAAAATCCCATAATATGGCTTTCCTTTCTCTTTCACCTTCTCGACCCAAAACTTGGGAATTTGAGTGGTCGCTTCAACTGTCAAACAAAGGAGGTTGCACAAACGATCCCATGAGCAAAATGGATCAAAATTCATAATTTGAATCTTTTCAGTAAGGTGAGCAAATTCAGAGGTACTCGAATTGTTGTCACTGCTACACCAAGGCTCAGTGCCACCGCTACCATTTTCTGCAATATTGCATACCATCAATGCCAACTCATGTTCGTTCTCATGATTGAAGCCCCCATTGATTTGACCCATCCCACCACTGCTGATAGTGACCCACCAATCCCCATTGGCCACATTCAAAGCTATGACAGAGACGAGATACAATAGGCGGAGAAAGGAGCATATACTTGTAGTTATGGCAGAGGTTCTTGCTGCAATTTCACATAACCACTACAAAAAAAATTAGTGTTTTATGGCAGTTTTATTACGGCGGTTTTGTAACCGTCGTATTTTACATTGATAAAATGGCGGTTTGGAAATGCCGTTATATGAAAGAATATAACGGAATATAACGGCGGTGTTTTTTTTTAAAAAAAAAACACGCGGTTTGCAACTGCCACTTTATGTAAGCATATAATGGCGGTTTTGTTTGTGAAAAACAGCAGTTGAAAACCGCCATTTTATACATGATAAGGAATTAATCCCTAACCCTATTCATTCCCAATCTCTTCATGCCGTCACCCCCCAAGCCCTCAACTCTTCGTGTCGTAACCCCCCCAAGCCCTCAACCTTGTCGTGGCTGTGTCCTTGTCTGATTCATCGTTGGTCTTGTCGTGGTGTCGTGGCTACCATCACCATTAATGAATCGAATTCTCCTTCGTGACCAAGATTCGAGACCTCCCTGATGCATTGAAGTCCTTTCTACGGTTGAAAACATGCTTCATTGGCTTCCTATTTCGGCGTCTATCTCTAACGTGATTGAACTTGATGCTTGGCCTCCGACTGTTGCTTCGACCCAACGGTCTCACAAGATTCGATCATTATTGTTCTTCTGCCATGCTTCAGTCCTTCAGACTGAATGTCTGCCATCAAAGAAGCCTTTAAGATTGCCTTCACAATGATCTTGTGACTCATATCTTGGTTTGCTCTTTTCCCACTTCTCTCCTGAATTCCTAATTCTTTGTTTCCTCATGACACTGCTGCTCTTCACTTTTTTCATTCCCAATTCTTTAGTTTAGCTTTCCTTGAATAGGCTCCAAAATTTCTCCCTCTTGATCATTGGGGAATATTGAAAATGAGAAATTAACTTGGAAATTCCCATTCGCAGCAAGATTAGCACTATCATTGATCTCAGCACTTGCAAGACTTTCGATCCCGTCACTAGCATTGGTAGAATTAGAATTGTTCTACTCAATTTCACATGCCAAATTCTTTGTATTTTCTTGATGAAAAAGATTCTCCTACAGTGCTACTTTTTCTTTGCCAGTATCACAATCTAATATTCCCATATTATACCTCATCTGTCATAACATTGCTTTTATATTCTTCATGAAAATTTCCATGGCTGACATCCTCTTCTCCATGCGCGTTTGAGATTTCAGAATATCATCTATCAAACGCAGTGCAATAGCTTCTTTACATCCGATTCTTCCAATCTTATAAGCTTAGTTTCCTCTGCCATGCAGTCCCTCAACGAAAGCATTATCGATACAAACTTCTCTCTTTGAGTCATGGAAATAACTGCACAATATTTCTATTCGAGTCAGAAAAAACTCTTAAGATTAATTTGTCATAAATCACTTGTCTAACTACCACAATTAACCTATTTGGCTTTATTTATATTAATAGCTAACTAACCAATTAACCACTTACTAACATCTAACTAACTATTTGATTATACAATTCATATCAGCTTGTAACTTTACAAATGCCTCTTTATAAATGTCGTTAGCAGCTTTGAACTAAGGTAGCAACTTGCTCAATTATTTTGATTATTTAAAGGATCATTTAAAGAAAATTTTATTTTTTCACTAAAAGAATGTGAAAATAATAGTTTTATTTGAATTGTGTTAATATTTAGTGCATATATTTTGAGAAAATAAAAGCAAATTTAAGAAAATGAGATTTGATTTATCACAATATTAAACTTATGAAATGAATTTTGAATTGGTCAAAAGATATGATTACAACTTGCAAAATAAATTCAAAAGAATATGTATTATCAAGACTAATTAAATAAATCTTATATAATTATCACAATATTAAAATCATGAAGTGGATTTTGAATTAGTTAAAAGATATGATTATCACTTGCAAAACAAGTTCAAATGAATATGTATTGTCAAGAATAATTAAATGAATTTTATATAATTATCACAATATTAAAATCATGAAATGAATGTTGAGTTAGTTAATTGATCATTAATAGCATTTATTGCACTCAAGTCAATTTTATTATATATATGATTGATAATATTAAAACTGTGACAATAAAAGGCATCATAAAAAAATTCTTAAATTATTTTTTTTAAATTTGAGCCCACCTTGTGAATGTATTATTTGTCTAATTTCTATTTTTATTTAACCTATACATAACTAAAATTGTGATATGATCATACTAAATTAAATGGCCTTACTTTAGATAACTTTATTCTCGAACTTTTAACATTTCTCTCAAAATAAATTAATAATATAATATCCTAATCTTATTTCTATTTATACAAGTAGTTACTACTAACTAACTTATATAAGGTGTACTAACTATTATAATTCCTATCAGTATTTGTCCCATAAAAAACAACCTTGTCCTCAAGGTTGAAGTTTGGAAACTTGCCTTTAACCCACTTGAGGTCTTTGCCACTTGACCACACTTGCAGAGATATGCTCACCCAACCATCCTTCCAATTCATCAAAATCATGAATTTTCCACTTCTGAATGTTTCCAGATATTACATCACCCATTAAAATCATTTAAACTACCAGTATCCCATAGCTGTTAATAAAGATGTATATTTGAATCACCTATTGTCCAACGCATCCAAAAGCATATCCCATTACCTTTTCATGATCTCCAACATTCTTTATATTGCCATGCCTCTTAATAATATCCAAAGAAGTCTCCGTTAGCAACAAAAGAAAGATGATAACAAAATATTAGGCTCAATATTAACTAAACCTGGGCCTTTAGCATTTGGGCCATATTCCTTCCACGATGTACAAACACCACTGACCCTGTTTTCATTGGAAGTGAAGCTTTCAATTTCTATTCTACCTTTGGGAATCAACTTAGAAAGCAAAGTCCCTCCCGAGGCCAAATCAAAGTCCCAAAGCGCAACTTCACTGCCAACTCTCCATGGGTCCAACTCACCAGAAAATAAAAGGTTGTTGTCACCAAGTGTAGAGGTGAAAAACTTTATATTGTGGATTTGATCCCTTTCTAAAGCCTCATGAAGAATGAGAGTTTTTAATAGAGAAGCCATGGCAAAACAAAAAAATATCAGGGGCTCCTTCTTTGTTTCTCTTTGGTCCACCATTCAACTCCTTTTGTGATGCGTATTGTAGCGACAGCGTTGAAGGAGCTAGCATTGCCCTTCAAACCGCGGCTATTACAAATGAAAACGGTGCCATTGTTGTGCTCAAAAGGCTCTTTTTTTTCGGGTTTCATGCTTTGTTTTCTAGGTTTCATCCCACTTCTTGGTCTTCCTGTTCAGCTCGTGCGTGATGGCAGCATTCTCTAGATCCTCTGCTCCAGTGCTTCCTTTCTTCCTCACCACAACTAGTACAACCTAAAAATTTTTCAAATTTGCATCTTTGAGGCTGTCTAGCAAATGCATGTAGCAACCAAAGTTAGCAAAATATGGAACCTTGAAGGCAAGATTCCTGGAAAACCAAGTCTTACATATCACACTTCCGGAACCCTTGAAGATTGCATTTTCATCGACAAGATACGATAATGGAAGCTCGCTTTCTTTCATCAAGATTGCAATTCTCACATTTCTTGAATCGCACTCGCTTAACACTTTCTAAAGATTTCCTTGTAGTACCTAAACAATCCAGTGAGCTCTTTGTGAAGGGCATAAATGTGTAATTCTTTTACATAATTGCCCAAATTTTCCACAAATAAGGTCACCTGCTTTCGCTTATGGGAATTTCTGAAATGACTTGACCCTTCAAATTCGCATCTTTCAGACCAATCTCGTCCAAATCCATGGTCACATTTGGTTTTCCTTTCGGCGGTGGTTTTTCTCCATCATCCATTTCCACCTTCAAATTGTAATCTCCCACAGCATCTTGCAGAACAGGCAATTCTTGTTTCCCAGAGAAGTCTTGTTGTGTAATTCACCCTTTCCATTGCATTTGGAACCTTGCATCTCCATCGCATAAAGCTCTCCCACTTTTAAAAGAGAATTTCTAGTTTTAGCAGTAAGAACATATTGTTCTTGATTCTTCAATATTGAATGAACTCTGGTTTCACAATTCTTGGACTTGATCTACCATATGAATACTTTGATGTTTTCTCTACCATTGTTGCTCGAGCATTCATGGAGTCTATTAACTCCTTCATCCGATTTAGTCATATCTCATCCTTCGTTAATGAAACAAATAAAAGCACCAATTAATATGAACACAATAGATTAAATAGCCTTACTTTAGATAACCTTATTCTCTAGCCTTGTAATATTTCTCACAAAATGAACATCCTATTCCTATTTATACAAGAGTTAGTACTAACTAACTAATCAACTAATAGAAAGTGCACTAACTATTATAATTCTTATCAAGTTGTCTATACTTTTTTTCTCCTTTCCTTTGGTGTTGAGCTTATATTAAGTATATCTTTAAACTAGCTTATGTTGTATTCAAAATAACTTATAATTAAAATCTTAATTATTGAGAGAGCTTTTGATAAAAAAAAAGTGATTTTTTCTTGAAAAATAATCACTCCCAAATTAACATGCACTAAGTAATTAAATTATATAATTACTGAAGCCATAATTGATTAGAACTATAGATCTGCTTGACTATATCTAATTTAAATAAGAAAAAAAATGTAAATATGTTAACCTCAATTGTAATCACAATGGATCTAATTATTATAAACATAATAAACTTGTATCAATATCATTGCTCATCATCGTTTCTATTTGTTTTTATTATTTAACATAGCCGTTTACAATTTTTAGATGTGAAGTCAAATGTACGACAATAACCATTTTATGGTTTAATCAGGCAATAAGGCTTTGGTGGTTATGACTTATGATGACTTTGATTTAACGAAATGATGATGAGATTTCAGTTGAGTTGGACGGCCCATTCAATTATTTAATGATGAAGAAAATAACACAAACAATGACTAAGAGAATAAAAAAACAAAACTTACTAGGTTGTGATTTTTTGATGAGAGAGTAAGGAAGGAGAGGGGATTGGAAATCTTTAAACATTGATCTTATTTGGGAATTTTTTAAATGTGAGGAATAAAATGATAGATTGTTAGATAACTCCATAACTAATTTTTATTTATTTTTATAAATTTTATAATTCTTAATTTAGAAATGAAAAACTGTTCCTTCTCTTTTTTTCCTTCATACTCCTCAATCTAAAAATACCTTAAATTGATTAAAGATAAGGTGTTTGGTATATTGATCAAGATGTATTTCTTACTTTTAGTTTGAATTTGAATATTGGACTAGTAGTTGAAACGATTAATTTTCCTAGTTGTACTATGTTGAAGAAAATTATTTTACAGAAACCTCAACTTTAATGTGATAACCAATAAAAAACTTTAACTTTAAAAATTACAAATTGATGTATTAAACTCAATAAAAGAATATTCTAATAATATATATCAACAAAAAAAAGTTTTTAGGTTATATATAATCATGTATTTTGCTCATATTCCAAATTATTTTGATATGTAAAATTAAATATTTTTATATTTTCAGCATTTCCTGAATTCTCCAATAAGATTGAGTCTTTTAATTGATAATAATAAAAGTTGAATCCCTTAATTGGTTTATTATAAAAAGTTTAGATTCTCAAATTATACCTCCTTCCACCATGTAAAAGTGTTTCAATAAAATTATTAAAAGAGAGAATTTACTCTTGATTAACTTAAAAATACTAGTCAAAAAATACCCTTAAATGTCCGATAAAACAATTATCAAAGAGAAAGCATGTGTGGAAGAAGATTCTAAGATGTAACTAGAGTAGGTGTCAATCTCATCACAAGCATAAGGTTGGATTTAAAATATATATGACTTTCTGATATTTTGTAGAGTAGAGTATACGACTTTAATTAGTCAATTGGCATGCATGCACAATTTTATAATGAATATTAAATTTTAGCCAACTTCATAATAAAACTTTATTCTCTATAAAATGTGAGATTCGGATAATAATTTTATTAAATAATAATTCTGAGTAATAAACCAGATTATGCAGAATCACGTTGTACCCAAGAGTGAAAATGTCTTGCTTCTCTCCCAGTCCAGCTAATATTAACGAATATCTATGTGAGACAAAAAAAATAAGATGGCAAACAACGCAGATGACTAATGAATATGAGTATAATATAAAGAGTTTAATTTTTATTTACTGTCAGTATATTAAATTATCATCAAATATGTATTTACCAAATTATTAAAATAATTTAACTAAAATATCAATTACTTAAATAGTTAAAGATATAATAATATGTAATTGAATGACAGTGTAAAAAAACTTTATACTAATAATGAATTAAAATTAAATCTTAATATAAAATGCTTGAAATTTGATATTTGGAAGTGATTAATTTACTAATTTTAACTACCAAAAGGAAAATTTTATCTCAACTATTTATTTGTTTTCATAAAAAATTGATTTTTTACTTTCTAGAAATAATGAAAAGAGGGTTCTACAAGGAGAATTTTTTTTTGATAACTTAAAAGAAGATCTTTCTTTGTACAATACAAGAGATAGAAGTAGAATACAAAATCTGAGGTCAAAATAAAATTTTTAATGGAGTTAAATTATTTTGTAAAAAATTAATTAAAACTTAGAAAGAGTTTTTACAATTTTGAAATGTTTGGGAGCCATGCTCTCCCATATTGGGAATCAAATCTTCTATTATTTTGCCAACAAGAGTTGCTTAAGTGATAGGATCTAATATATATTATCAAAAAGTCTCAAGTTCAATTTCTATAGGGATTCCTTGTTGACAGATTATATATTCTGACTTTAAAATGAGATAACTTTTTTTACTTAAATTTTATTGTACTAAAAAGAAATCTTCTAATATTTTTTTATAAAAAAGATTAACAAATGAGTTATTATCAATTAAAAGATATGTCTGTTTTTTTTTATCTGATTGTCAATTTTTAATTAAAAAGACACAATTAATAACAAAAATGAAATAAAAAATTTGAAACTCTAATACTGAAATAAAAAAGACACAGTTCAAATTTTTTATTGTATTTTATTATGATTTTATTGTATTGAAATAAAATTTGTAATAGTTATTATGGTTTTAAAAAATTTAAATTTAATTTTAAACTTTTGGTGGGCTCACCTCTTCCACGTGAGGGGCCTAAGGATATGGTTTTGACAACTCATTTAATAAGTAGATTTTTTATCCTAATTCCCGAAGTCTTTGTCCACATAAGTTAAATAGTGATTGGAATGGCTCATTTTTTACAACTCTAATTATAGATAAATTGAATAATAAAAATATTTTTTTATGGATATACACATTTATGTATAGAAAATGCATTAAGTAAGAGATAGAATGAATAATAAAAATATTTTTTTATTTATATATATATATATATATATTTATGTGTATAGAAAATATATTAAGTGAGAGTATTTTTTATTATGATATGTGAAAGAAATAAATTTTAATCATTAAACTATATATTAATAGTTAAGATTAAATTTTTTTTAAAGGTCACACGATCACTTAAAAAAGTTATACAATTTTATATTTTAATCTTAATTATTCATATAAGATCTAGAATGATTAGCTCTTACAATAAATTATTTTTTACAATATATATATTTAAATATTATTTTTTAATTTAATAGTAGTTTAAATAATAGTTATGCATACATATGTAGTTTAAATTTGTCTTGAATAATAATTCATCTTATACATAAATAAATATTTTAATTTTTAATGTCTATCGGACACAGCGAGGCTGTTGATTATAAATGATTATGTAGTGTTTGACTTGGCTGTTATTTAACGTGAAAATTCAAAATTAGGAATCACAAACAGTAGGGCCCAGTGACGATGCTGTAATGGAATTTGTTAGTAGTTTTCCATTTCCCGCAGTTGAAGTTTTCTTCAAGACAAGATCTGGTTCTGGACTGGTCCCTCTCTTCTTCTCTTTCAGGGGCAGGCGTGGGCCTCAACTTCTTCAGTACATCTTCGTGTTTTTACTCGGGCAGGGCAAGTACCTTGATTTGCACAGATCTGTGATTCTCATGCAAAGGCATTGGAATGTCTTCCACTTCGTTTGGGCCTCTTTCTGATGCATTTGTCCATTCTGCTCCTTGTTTTTTGTAGTTTTCTCGTTAAGCCAGGCGTTCAAGATTGGAAATTTAGACCTGGGTTTGATGGGTTTTTGGATTATACTGTCTGGCTTATTCCCCATTTGTTCACTGCATTTCTAAATTTGCATTCTTCTTTTGTAGTTTTCTCTTAACACTAGGCGTTCAAAATTGGAAAATTTGACCTGGGTTTGATGGTTTTTTTCATTCTATTATCTGGGTTCTTCTCCATTTGTTCATTGCATTAATAAAATGGCTGAAAGCCCTTACTTTTTCTCTGTTGGAGTGGCGTTTCATTTTTTTTTTCTTTCTATTTACTGTTTCCAGTCGTTTTCATTAATAGGGCTGTTGGTGATTTTTATTGAATATGTTAGTCTTAGATCCGTTTCCAGCATTTATGGTTGCCGTGTTGAGGTTCTGTTGAAGTTTCTGCGGCAGTTTCCTTTTACAATTCGATGCATGGAATCCTGTTTTCTTTAACGGTTTGCTTGGAATTCAATGTGTATTAATTGAAATATGAGGTTTTCAACCTTGTTGAATTTAAATTTAGTTACTTTTAACACAAGTGTGTTCATCTTATCTCTTATTTATTTTCTCTTTTTTGGATGATATTTGTCCATCATATGTTATTTGGCTTTATATTAAGATCTAATCTTCCTTTTCTTTTCCTTCAAAATAACAGGAATTGCACATGGGGAGGAAAGGGAGTTGGTTTTCGGCAGTGAAGAAAGTTTTCAGTCCGAATTCCAGAAAAGATCAGGTTTAAATAATATGTGCTATACTACCTCTGACAAGGAAAGAAGAAAATATCTCTTTTGAAATCAGAACAGACTCTAATTCAAACCATTTATTTTTGTTCATATAAAAATAGAAAAACCGCAAGTCAAAGCAAAAATCTTTTGGGTGTCACAATGATTTGGAACCGGCATCTGAAGAGGCACCAGTTGCTGTTAATCCCCCTCTTCCACCAATAGAAGATATTAAATTAACCGAGGCAGAGAATGAACAGAGCAAGCATGCTATCTCTTTGGCTTTTGCCTCTGCAGTTGCAGCAGGGGCTGCTGTGGCTGCTGCTCAGGCTGCTGCAGAGGTAGTTCGTCTCACAAGTGTGCCTCATTACCCTGGAAAGTCGAAGGAAGAAATAGCTGCTATCAAGATTCAGACGGCTTTCCGTGGATATTTGGTATGAACTTATTGTCCTATTTATTGAGTAATGCTCAACACAAACAACTAATTACACAAAAAAATCACACCTCCGTTTGTAGGATAAAGTTTGTTTACTCTATGTTAGTGAGAGAGAGAGAGAAAGAGAGAGAGAGAGAGAGAGAGAGCAATTATATACATCTACATTTCTTTTCCTGGTTTTTATTAGATAAACTAATGGAGTTGTTGTAATTGGGTCTACTGGATTTTTATACAGCATGCTGCATTAGTTTTGGAAAATTTTCAAATTAATTGAATTCATTTCAATAAGGACTTTCTTTTCCTTTTCTACCACAGAGAATTTAATTTCACGGTTATCAACAAAAGTTTTGGTTCATTAATGTATTATAGGACGTGATACATTCTATAATTACATTGAAAGGTTCATAGAATTTCGAAAAACAGCTTCTTTTATGGGTTGAATTTGTATCTGTAATACTGTAGCTTTCAGTTATCTGTATGCATAATGGTTCTTGTTTTGAGGCTTTCAGGCAAGAAGAGCATTGCGTGCCTTGAGAGGTTTGGTGAGGTTGAAAACATTAATACAAGGGCAATTTGTTAAACGGCAAGCAACTACCACCTTACAATGCATGCAAACTCTTGCACGGCTGCAATCTCAGATTCGTGAAAGCAGAATTAGAATGTCTGAGGAGAACCAGGCTCTTCAGCGGCAATTGCAGCAGAAACATGAAAAGGAACTTGAGAAGTTGCAAGCTGCTGTAAGCACTTTATGTATATTTGCCTTTTATAATGCAGGTTATGATGCAGTGTATGTTATAGGGAGAAATTTTAATGAGATCTGCAGATACAATTGTGATTTGCCTCAGAATGTGCTCTACATAATGCCTCTGTCTTATTGCTTGTGAATATTTTTTATATATGAACCGTGTTCGATGTTTTCTTGGTTAATTTCTGACAAATTTTTAATTATTCCCGGTTTTCCTTCCGTTTAGATATTTTGTTCATCTTCCCCTTCAAATTTCTCTGGAAAGTATGATTTGGTGGATTTTTTAAGTTACACTTCTACTTATCTTTTTAGATTAAAGGCTCTCAAATCATGTTTATGCCTCCTAATGACTTATTTTTTCAGTGTTACGCATCTGGCTTTGAGTATATTCTTGATAACAATTTGTGATTTTTCTTCTTAAAACAAAAGCTTGAAATGAATGATATATGATGAGTAGTGCTTTTAAAATTTGTATTGAAGTGGCAAATACTTTTACAGCAGGTTGGAGAGGAATGGGATGATAGCTTGCAATCAAAGGAGCAAATTGAAGCAAAATTGTTGAACAGGCAAGAAGCTGCTATGAGAAGAGAGAGAGCTTTGGCCTATGCATTCTCACATCAGGTAGGAGAGTGCCTCATTTATAGTTTTCTTATTTTGGATTTTAATGGAACAGAGAGTAACAAGTTCTGGATTCAGTCAATTTTGAAGTCTCTTATAGAAGCCCTTGCAAAAATAAAACATTTTGATTTTCCTGCACTAGTCATAGGTTCACATTTCTTGACCTCATCTCCCCCTCTTTAATAAAGAAATAACATGTAATTGGGACCCTTATGAATTATTTTAATTCAATACAAACGCCAACATATTCTCCCTGTTGTGATGCTTCTGCAGTAAACAAATATTAGACTTGCTAGAACTTGGGTGTTTGAGCAAAAAGAAATTATGCAAATGTTCATATAAGTATGCTTGGAATTAATATAGGAGCAGACAAATTTATATTTACATTTGTGTACCCAAAAAATTTGCATAATAATAGCTAACTAATATTTTCACAAAATAGCCAAAGATAACTTCTGTGCATGAAAAATTGTAGAAGAAAAATAGAGGAAAATTAGATAGTGAGTTTAAGAAAGAATTAGCATTAAGCGTTGTCTTGATTTAAGAAATATTTTGAAAGAAATTTAGAAGTGGAGACAGAAGGAACAAATAATTTTGAGAATGACATTTTTCAAGTGATTTTACTGGTATGCAGATGGAAAAGATATTAGTGTGGTATAATTATATTACTCTAGGTAAAATTTATAACCTCTTCATGTATTTTTGAAGGCGTTATATGAAAGTTATACACTAGGTAAAAGTAATACACTGCAAGATATATGAAACCCCATTAATTAGACTGATTTACATATGAATGTATCAGAATGTTATTGAGCGGTAATTCTCTTGCGTGATGATGAGTCAGGGCTGGGCGTTGTTTTAATGCAGGCTGATCTATAAAATAGTCACTGGAATCAAAGTTGTTAGTTAGGCAAGATGGAAACTTGGTGACAGCATATATATGATATGCTATTAGATGCACTCGGTAACTAGTTAATTTCAGGTCAGCAAGATATGTTCCCATGACTTGTTTAAAGTGTAAAGCAAAACATATCAAGGCGTTCATGTATTTCTCTTTTCAAATGAAATCTGCAAAACAGATGAAAAAACATTTATATGCGCTTGTATATAAATCTATTTGTTTTGTTCTTGTTGATAGATTTAAGATTTTTGATCAATATAAGTGATTTTCTATGTATACCTAATTACTTTCTCTAACAGCAAACCTGGAAGAATTCTTCGAAATCAGTAAATCCCACATTTATGGATCCAAACAATCCCCACTGGGGCTGGAGTTGGCTGGAGCGATGGATGGCTGCCCGGCCATGGGAAGGCCGAAGCACAGATCACAATGATCGTGCATCTGTAAAGAGTGTAGCAAGCCATACCATGTCAGTTGGGGAAATCACCAAATTATGTTCTCTTCGTGACCGTAGGCATGACAGTAAGCCTTCCACTGTTGGCCAAAAAGCAAGCCGACCTCCCAGTCACAATTCCCCTTCAACCCCAGCTTCAAAGGCCCCATCTTTGTCATCTGTTAATAGAAAGGCAAGGACTTCAAGCCCAAAGGTTAGTGCTTGGGGTGGTGATGATGACTCGAGAAGCATGCTTAGCGTTCAGTCAGAATGCTATCGCAGACATAGCATTGCAGGATCGTCAGTGCGAGATGATGAGAGCCTTGCTAGGTCACCTGCCTTTGCAAGTTACATGGCACCCACAAGGTCAGCAAAGGCCAGGTCCAAAATGCAAAGACCATCTGGTATAGATACAAATGGGATGCCTGAAAATGGTGCTCCTGTTTCTGCAAAGAAGCGGCTTTCTTTCCCTGCATCTCCAGCCGGTTCAAGAAGGCATTCTGCTCCCCCTAAGGTGGAAATGGTTTCCAATAAGTCTGTTGCAACCGTCACTGAAGAGAAAGGAAGCTTAGGAGGGAGCACGTAGTGCTGGGGACGCCATTGGAGCACAAGTCCCACAGAATTAGGAATGAAGATTAATAAAAGGTGGTATAGGCTCTCATAGTTGTCCTTGTCATCTTCTTCAGCTGCCCTATTGTTGGTGCCTTGAGGAGGAAGAAAGAATAAAAATTGGCTGATCGTTTTATTCATACAGTTGTCTTCATAGTCAATGTAGTCAGCTTTTACTTTTTCTTCTTCTTAACAACTCTGTTGCAGGATTGATTTTGGGGGTGATACTAGTTTTATTTCAAATTATGATTTATTTGATTTTCTGTAATCTTGTTGGGGAGTATGTTCTTTTTATTCTTATTTGTCATTGTAAATTGATTTCTAGACCATGGTTCAGGTTGTGACCATAATAGTTATATTCTCTTCATGATGTTCTGAGAAACACAAACTAGGAAACTGGATGAGAACATATGATATGGGACTATTTCATTGAATAAAAACACTATTAATATATATATATATATATATATATATGTATATATATATATGTATATATAGGGATGGAAGTTCATTTACAATAGGTGTAAGTCTTGGACACTTACACTGCTTAATAATTTTTTATAAAATGTTAATTAAGCCAATTCAACCATTGAATTATGTGATATTATCTTAATAATTGTGTATGTCTGACATCTATTGGTATGTAATCTAATAGTGAAATTTTGTTTATATTTCAAAAAGTACATTATATGTTAAAATAAAGTATTGTGATAGAGTATTAATTAATTTTTAAATTTTATGAAATTTTGTAAACTTGATTTATTTTATAAAAAATTTTAATTTATCGGTTAAATTAATGAAATTTAACGTCTATAAAAAATTATTAAATAATGTAAATATACTAAAACTTACACTTAGTGTAAGTAGATTTTTACCACATATATATATATATATATATATATATATATATATATATATATATATATATATATATATATATGAGAGAGAGGAGACAACTGAGAGTGGATGCATGCTTAATTAATCGTGCGAATAATCTTACATGTTTATGCACTTAACAATATGTATGCCATTAAACAATTAATTGTTCATGAAGATTGTTCATCTTCATGTATGCCCATTATGTGTGTCTGGAAAATGCCTCAAGCCATTTCAAAATGCCATGAAAATGTGTCAATGAAGTAAGCAGTGCATTTAAATTAAAAATTTTGATTTAGATTATTTTATATTTGTTTATGATATATCGACATTGTACTGAAAATGAAAACAAAAAGAAAGTTACCGGAAAAATACTATGCCTCAAAATCTTACACAAGATTTAGCAAAGTTTTGTACACTCTCGCAATGTAGCATATGGGAGCTCCATAAAAGAGTCCAACAAATGAAAAGTTTAATTAAGAAGCCAAGATATATAAAGAATTACAATGAAACAAGATGTAAACATGTTTCTAGTACAGCATCCTTAATAGATTTACACATTTTGATGAACAAATATGTTATTATTACACATTAATTTTATACTATCTCTTGTACATCTACCTTGAATGATAATAAAAAAGAGAGAGAAGTACCATTTTTTTATCTTTCTCTTATCTCTCTTTTCCTTTTTTTTATCATAAAAGGTAGGTGTATAGAATTGAAGTGCAAAAATAACGCAGTGATTTGATAAAACCATTGAGCTATATTGTTTATAAAAAATGCAAATTCAGCAACGTATACTTTTTGTTTTGGTTTAAAAATAAAAAGCTATCCATACAAAATATTATATAAAAAAAATGTCAAGAATATCATAAATTGTCAAGGGAAGAAAAACTGGAGTATGGAAAACATATATGAATGGGATTATGTCATTTCATTATAATTGAAAAGGTGACAACTTGTAAACATTGAAAATTGAACTCTATTACTACTTTGTTTGAAGACTAACAACTGCTAGAAAACAAAAAAAGAATAGTCTAATAAAAGAGAAAACTATGTAAATAATTAAAAAAAAATCAGAAAGCAAGAGCTTAAAAATTATGCCGATGGTGGACATGGTGCTTTTGGTGGAGGCGATCCGGAGAAGGCGCATTGGGCGGAGGAGCCGGAGATGGAGGTGTAGGAGTTGGGGTTGGAGCTTTGGGTGGTGCAGGAGCGGGGGTTGGTGATTTGGCTGGTGCAGGGGCAGGGGTGGGAGATTCTGGGGGTGCAGGTGTTGGGGTGGGAGCTTCTGGAGGTGCTGGTGTTGGCGTGAGAGCTTCTGGGGTGCTGGTGTTGGCGTGGGAGCTTCTGAAGGTGATGGGCCAGGCGTGGGAGCTTTTGAGGGTGCTGGTGTTGGCGTGGGAGCTTCTGGAGGTGATGGGCCAGGCGTGGGAGCTTTTGAGGGTGCTGGGGCTGGTGGACATGGTGGACAGTGGTGTCTTCGGTGGACGGTGATGCAGGGGTGGGTGTTGGGGCCTTGGGTGGAGCAGGGCTTGGTGTGGGGGCCGAGGGTGGTGCAGGAGCAGGTGTGGGGACCTTGGGAGGTGCAGGGGTAGGTGTTGGGGCCGTGGGAGGAGCAGGGGTTGGAGTGGGGGCTTTGGGAGGGGAAGGGGTAGGTGTTGGGGCGTGGGAGGAGAAGGTGTAGGTATTGGGGCCTTGGGTGGACCAGGGGTTGCTTTGGGTGGTAGACATGGTACTTTAGGTGGAGCAGGGAGTGGGGTGGGGGCTTTGGGTGGTGCAGGGATTGGAGTGGGAGCTTCTGGTGGTGAAGGGGTTCGGGTGGGGGCCTCTGGTGGAGAAGGGGATGGGGTGGGAGTTTTGGGTGGTGCAGGCAATGGGGTGGGGGCTTTAGGTGGTGCAGGGAAAGGGGTGGCAGCCTCTGGTGGAGAAGGGGTTGGGGTGGGAGCCTCTGGTGGTGCAGCAATTGGCGTTGGGGTGCGAGCTTTGGGTGGTGCAGGGAATGGAGTAGGTGCTTTTGCTGGTGCAGGAGTTGGCGCTTTAGGTGGACATGGCAAACAAGGTGGTGCAGGAGGAGGAAGGGTTGGTGCTTTTGGGGGCACAGGATGAGCTGGTGTTTCTGGGGGCATTGGAGCGCATGGTGGAGGTGGAGGCTTATTCTTATGACAGCAATGTTCCTTCAATAGGAGCCTAAAGAAGGGGCTCTGGAAACGTGCAAACACAGTCTCCGAGCAATCCTCACTGAACTCCTCCACGACCTTGCAACAATCTGATCCCAAGGTCACTGCCTGGTTCCAGAACGATGCCACAATCTCCCTCATGCACCTGTACTCCACATGCATCTCATCGAAGCATCTCCTCAGCTTTGTAGCCGAGAATTCCACTGGCATGCCTGGTAGAGGTGGCCGTGGCAGTGGGTAAGACCTTGGCAAAAATGGCCTCTCCTCTATTCTCACTGCTGCTTCACTTTCTGCTGCGATTCTACCCATGCAAATCAACAAACACAAGGCACGAAATAATGCAATCTTGGCCATGGCTAGCTAACACCCACAGAACAAAAGCTTAGGCACTTAATAAATCTAAAATCTAAAATATGGCGAAAACTAGCTATCTGTGAAGTGGGTGTGCGTATATATAAGCCACAGTAGACTAGTTTGATTGTGTTAGAATTCTATTCAATTGGTCCATTTTAATTCGAGATTATGATCACAAGCTAATTTTCTCTATTCTGATGAGAATTATCTTCATATGTATCAATTCGGACATGTTTTATTTTGATTAAACTAAAGAGTAGTAGCATTTGTGTTTCAAGTAGGATTTTGATTCATATCTTTATCTTTTTATCATTTACCAAGTATTTACCTCCCAATACATATAAACTTGACCAATTTCGCGTTCTGGAAACATCTCATTATATTGAATATAACAGCTATATTTAAATTTATATTTCATATTTATTCTTAGCTGAATGAAGAAAAATAAATAAATATATAAAATTAAAAATGATGATGAAGCTGATAATTAATGTGCTTAATTTTTTTTTTTATATAAATGTGCTTTCCTATTTTTCACCAGTTTATTATCTTGTGTTTATCGCTATCAAAATGTTTGGTAGGGCCGTCAAAATGGGCTAAATTAGTCGGTTCGGATTGTTTAATCCCAAGAAAAATATAAGTTGGGTTTCTATAATTACGATCTGTTTGAACGTAGGGATTTTTTGATTATCCCATTTAATTTCTATAATTACGATCCGTTTAAATGCAAAAATTTTTAGATCATCCCGTTTAACTTGCGGGTTAAATAGGTAAGGCTCATTTACTTGTGGGCTCTACCTATTTTTTTTAATGATTTTTTTCAAGTGCATAATCATACTTATAAAACATATCGTATAATCTGCTTCTCCAATCCCTCAACCACTAGCATGTCAATACACCAGTTTTATATTATTTTATTTGTCAATTTGATTTAGATTTTAGATAATATTTAAATTATGTGATATATTTGCAAATTTGATTTAGATTTTGAACAATATTTAAATTATGTTATATATTTATAAATGTGATTTGGACAATATTTAAATCATATATTTGGTTTTGGCAAGTTTCTTTGATAATTATTTGGGTTTAAATGTTTTTTTAAAACTTTTTGACAAATAAAATAAGAAAATCTAAAAAAAAAATTTATGCAAACTAGCTTGTTTAAGCTCACAAGTTTTTATAAAGTAAGTTTGATTGATTTTTTTAACACATTTAAATGTAGGTTTAACCAGTGGCCTATTGTGAACAGGCTTAAACAGGCTAAGCTGGCCCACTTGATAATCCTAATTGGCCCGTTTGATCATCTGAATGTTTGGATTTGTTTTAAGACAATATATATATATATATATATATATATATATATATATATATATATTGTAATGAATAATCATGTTCACTATGGTTTATATTATAAAAGGGAAATTAAAATTTAAAGGAACATAATTTTTTTAATATTAGAATTTTCTGTTAATATATTCTAATGTATTTATCTTTTAAGTTACCCTTATCATTTCATCAATTAATTAAGTATTACTATCCACGTAACCCCCCCCCCCCCCCCCCCCAAAAAAATGAAGCATTAGTTCCCAAACAAAAATAAACTTTTTTTTTTCACTTCAACCAGACCCCACATTAATGTAGAGGTATTCGTTTGGTCGACTCTAAATTCATGTATTTAGCATTGTAGGCAATAGAACTTGTTATAGTTTTTCCTTTTTCTTCAATGATTGAAAATAATAATTAACTAAGTAATAAAACAGTAGCACAAAGTATTATCTCACATTTTGGGAAAAGATATTGATGACCTCCTTGTTTGGTTGGAGATATATGTTGCTTTTCGATATTCAATGATTCAGTTATATATATTTTCTGAGTTTAACATAAAAAAGGAAGCCTTTGTATATCAATAGTTCAAAACATTTTAGAAGTCTTTTGTTTGTTGGTAATGTATTTGAAATTGTCACTTATAAGCATTTTGATTTTGGTGTAACAACTATCAATTTTGTTTTTTATTTTTTCTAGAATTATTAGTGTTTAGTTTCTTTATTTTTTTGAGTAAAATATAATTTACACTCTTAAAGTTTATCTTGATATTAAATTACTTCTTGAAGTTTTTTGTCTCACTAAACCCCGTTGAACTTTAGTTTTGACTTAAAAATGTTAATTTTACTGTTAAATGAAATGAATGTCATTATCATGTGCACAACATGTGACCCATGTGCACACCACATGACCATTTAGTTAGAAAATCTTATGGAGCAACATATAATTTACACCCTTAAAGTTTATTCTTGTATGAAATTGCTCTCCTGAAATTTTTTTTGTCTCACTAAAGCCCCTAAAATTTAGTGTAACTTGAAACTAAATATTAACCTTTGATTTATTTAACAAAAAAAATTAATGTTTTCAAGTTAAACAAAAGTTTAAGGGAGTTTAGTGATAAACAAAAAAAAATCTTCAAAGAAATAATTTGATATCAGGATAAAATTTAAATGTGTAAATTATATTTTATCCTATTTTTTTCTCTTGCTTTTGTGGTCTTTCCTTTCCTATGAGATATTCATGAATGAGTAGGGATTTTACTATGACCACATACGCAAATTGTGATAAGTCTAATCACATGGGACTTACTACTGCAAGTCTTTGCATGCTGCATGGCTTCATCCAATAACAAATTTATCATCATCCTTGGTGAGTAATCATCAATTAATATAATAGATAATACATAAAGATACTTAAAAGGTTTTGATGTAATAAAAGTGAGTTATGTTTCTAAATATGAGTATTGTGATTCAATTTTTGAAAATTACATCTCACAGGAAGAGTCATACTATTATTATTACCGGTCAGGGAGATTAGACATATGGGACAAGCTTATAGGACGGTTCAAATAGACCAAATCCTATAAGGATACTCATAATTTACACCATAATATATACGGATAGAGTTCTAATTTGTGAAGTTCTAAAATATTAATCTTTATCATTATTGTATTTTTATCTACGAGGTATTGGCAAATTGAAAGTGAGTTTACACCTTTACGTATAAAGATTACAGTTCGATTCCTGAGAGCTTCATTTCATAAGAAGGCTCATACCATTATCATTTCTGGTCCGGAAATATTAACTTTATGTTCAATTAGGCTAAACCCAGTAAAGATATCCTAGTTCACACAAAAAAATGTATTTTTATAAATTTAATGCCAAAATTTTAAATTATTTTCTTTTATTTTCACTCACAACTCTGTCATATTTTCTTTTTAAGTTACTGAAATATAAAAAGATTTATAATGTCTGAAATTATAAGATATATCATGATATTTAAATTATTTTTATGTAAATAATGATATAATATTTTTTAAATTACTTATTTTATTATTTATATATTTTTATCTCTTAATCGTTTTTTGACTGTTAACCTAGTCTTGCGAAGAGTCTTGACATGCTACGTGTTTCATTTATTTATTTGGCTACAATGCAAAAAAAAATTTCCTTTGATTACGAGTGATTTTAAAAAAAAAATTGTGTTTTGAAACTCAACAAGGTGAATTTCTTAATTTACCAAAATATGCGTTTTAGTATAAATTAAACCACCTTTGTATGTGTAAAAAAACTCCTTTTGTAAGGAATCAATATGCACGATATGATAAATTTAAAAAATCAAGTTGTACAAATTTTTTTTTTAAAATGACCCACAATTAAATAATGTTTTAACATTTTAGCCTTTCTTTTGGGTACATTACGTGCTTTACTTTGTAGTTGTTACTAACTATTTGGATAATAACAGCGTAAATTGAAACAGCAATGCATATTCATGAAATAATTAATATCTGTGTAACCAAACAAAAAGAATTACATTGACCATGCCTACAAATTAAAAATACCTTTTTTACTAATATGTTAATAAGTACTATTACGTGAGCTATTAGTCTATTATTATACTTTTTTTTACGACTTATATATATTTTAAAACATCTACTTGTATTTAGCTAACGCAACTAAAGAGAAGTGAATTTAAGAAAATAATAATAATTTTTTTGAGTAAAAATTATTTTTATTTCTTTAAAAATATACTATTTATCTATTTTGTTTCTTAAAAATTAATTTTATAATTTAAACATTTAAGTTTCAAATCACTCATAAATTTCATTCTTTTATTCTTTTTAATTTTATCAATTTAATCTCTCAAAATGATAAAATTGTTGTGAATTTGAAATTCTAGAGATCAAATCGATAAAATTCATTTCTAAAAAATAAAATTAATAAATAATATATTTTTTAAGAATTAAAAATAAATTTTATTTAATTTTCTTTTAAATTAAACGGGGCCAAAGGCCCATCAAAGAAAAGAAATAGAATAGTCCTTTACGATAGGGGTGCTCATGTGCTGGGTTAGGTTGGGTTTGACCTGACTCGAACTTGGCTCGATATTTTTTATCAAGCCAATTTTCTTGACCCAAACCCGACTCTAGTGTAGCTCGAATAGAACGGGTCGAGACGCCTGAAATTTAAATATAATTTATATTTTAACATGTTTAATTAATAACTTAAGTCATAAAACTTTAATATTTAAAAGTAGGAAACTTAAAATAATTTTTTTCAATGTTTAAGTTATAATATGGTAATGTTTGCATGAATTTAAAAAATGAATAAGAGATAATATTTTAAAAAAATAAATATTATGTAACTTTGGGCCGGATTGGGCTAACCCAAAGAGTGACCTAGACCTTGCTCGAAAATGCATCGGGCTAAATTTTTTAAACCCAAACCCGACTTGATTAACTCGGGTCTAAGCCGAGCCACTGGGTTAGGTTGGGTCTTAAGCACCCCTACTTGAAGAGGAGAGCATCAAGCTCACGAGGGGCAAGCTCTAGCCAAACAAATTGCTATCTTAGCCAAACAAATTGCTATCTTTTGGTGCAAACTGATGTTGGCAAGTCAGCAGATTAATTAGCTACCCTATAATTGTGAAAGAACTCCACCTTTCAATTCCAATGCACCATCATCCGCGTATATAATCATTCTTCTTGTTTCTAGATTTTCAGAGCCATCTCTTTCCATACCTAAATAAAAGCTGTAATAATCCCATCATGTTTTAAAATGTCATGTGTTAAAAATATTGCGCAAGTGGTTAACAATGTATAAATAAGTAGTTAATTTGGTACTACATGTGGTTATTTGCCCCCATTGTAGTGCCCCAATCTTGCATAGGAAATTTTGGAACTGTATGTAGTTTCTTTTGTGTTACTTGAATTCTTAGGATTAACCTTGTGAGTCACTTTATTTTAATTATGAGCTTCACCCAATTAATTTCCCCTATTAAAATATATCTGAAGCCATTTATATATAATTAGTGACCGCCTGTCATTTTGGGTCTTGAAAATTTTCTAAGTTTGGAATGAGTATCTATCTAAAGGGCTATATAAAATATGCATTTTCTTGAAACCAAAACTCATAGTAATTCATCCTTAGATGTTATAAAATTGGAGAGTGATTTTTAATGAATTTTTGGGAACCGTTAACCCATTCGTTTTGTTTGCTAAAAGTTTAGAAAGTCGGACTTTCGTAAATTTGAACTAGAACTTAAGTTTTAACTTTTATTGCTTAAAGATTTTTAATTTTCTAATATTTTATTTAATTTCAAATGAGGAGTATTTCCTTATTTGCGTTTATGTTTTAAGGTTAATGGAGAGTACAATAAATGAGGACATTAAGTGGAGTATTAGAGAAGTCATAAGCTAGCCCCATCCATATGCGTTGACCAGAAGCTTCCTCACACCATCAAAGTTGCCAATGCTCTTCCTCCCCTATTCTAGAACCTTCAAAGCCTTCCCTTCTTGGTCGACATCCTCCATTCTTCATGACCCAACTCGCCATTCTCTGTCATCGATGTAGCTATGCAAGTGACATGTTCTCTTGCGGATTTTGTGTCAAAGTGCATTTTTGGGTGTGGGAGCTATCGTTTGGAAGAGACCCAAGTTATGCACTCACTTCTTTTCAATTTATTAGCTCCTAAGATAATCCCAAGGTTCACAACACATCTTATTTCGTATATTTGGGCAGATTTCAAAATGGGTATTTGAATTTGATGTTGTTAGTGTTAGAACCTATGGTTTGATTTGGGGCTTTCTTGAATAGAGGCAATATTTGGCTATCATATGGTTCTAACCTTTGATTTTTGGTATGAGTACTTGGTTCGTGGCATTAGATTCTTTGGAAGATCATTTCGTTGCTTCCAATGGTATCGCAATATCGTCGACTTAGACCTACTTGCCTTGGCTTGTGTTATGAGTGGATAATATATTCTATAACTTGTTTTTAAGTTTTGTATTTTCGTTACATGGTTATTTCAATTGTTTTTATTCTTGGAGGTTAAGGAATCTTTGTTATCATGTTACTACAACTAAATTTTCCACAAGTTTGCATGTATAATTTTATGAGGGATGCTTTGAAATTTAACTTTATATTATGTGCGATATAGATGATTAAATTCATGAGACAAGCACCTTGGAAATGTTTCATTTGAATAAGAGATTTTATTTGTTAACTTTTGATGGTATGAAAGAATGAAATTTATATAAAAGGATGGTATTTGGATAATAACAACAATGTTTGGACCTTGGAATTCTCGCTGGACATTGCAAAAATAATTACTTTGTTATATTTGGGCCTATGAAAGGTTTGTTTCACTGGAGAAAACTTTAACAAAATACTGTAGCTAATCGTAGTAGATGTTAACTTTGGTGCACCTTGATTTGAACGCCAACTAGCAGGGGAGTTGTTAGCCAAACATTGTTGGCTTACACGGTCAGCTTAGTTCTGGCCCCAGTTAGTGGGCATCCTTAATTTGATCCTTTGAGTAGTATGCTCATTGGATAGATATCTGATTAACTGGTTCTGGATTAGGGACCTCCTAGTTTGTATTTTGACATAAGATTATTTTTATTAGAACTCGGCATTTGGATTTGTAACCAACCAGATTTCTCTATTATTTGGAACTATTAATATTTCTGTCACATTGTATTGTTACATATTTGGAAATGAAATTATGTTGATATAAGAAAACTCGTGTCTAAGCTTGTCTCATTCTTGCTTTAATTTATATTAATTCTCATTGAGTCGTGTGACTCATTTCGTTGTTTTAACATTTTCCAAATTGCAATCATACACCAAGTCTAGGTCCTTCTAGTTGCTAGGGGAAATCATTTGGTTTGGGCATAGTTGTGTAATTTGGATCGGAAATCGACCCGGTCAAAAGGCCAAGTCACCAGATCAGCAATTTGACTGCAGGTTAAGCGGTCGAATCAAAAAATTCAGATAAAGAAGAAATTTTTTTTTAAAATTTACTATATAAAAATGTACTTTATATTTTTAATATAACATAATTCATTTCTAATATTTAAAGAGTACATAATTGAACATTACAATCCAATATTCTAGACAAACATATTTTTAACTAACAAATAGTATAAATTAAATCATTTTATACATGTTTTAAAGAATAACATAAATCCAATAATTCTATCCAAGTTTATTCATTTCTTACTTTTTTTATTAGCATAAAATGAAGAAAAAAAAGTGTTAAAAACATTAAAAAAACTTATAATGAAAAACAGTTTAAACCGGACGGGTCGAGTGGGTTAGAGCGGTTGAATTGGGCAGGTTAAGCAATTGAACCGGGTGGGTCGATCAAATCAAAGCGGGTTGATGTAAAAAATGGTCTAATGTTTCAACCAGACTAGGCGGTTCACGGGTTTTCTAGTCAGACAAGCTGGTTCAGTCTAGTCTATAAAACTTTGGGTTTGGGTGAAGTCAACATTTGTGCGTATGGGCATTTACTTTTGTCGCTTGTAGTAATGTTTCCTAATGTATATTTTGGATTACGTATCAAACTTTAGATGTACTCCATCATCTACAGGTAGGATTTAGCTTCCGTTTTGATAATATAAATTCGTAAAAGCAATGTGTGTGTTTGTGTGTGTGTGTATGTATATATGTATCATGTTCGTATCATGCAAATGCTTTGCATGTTGGAAATCTATTGTGTGTAGATATGGTCATTTAAGCAGGATTTTGTATATTTGGGATGTCCAACTTTTAAGGGAGACTCTGCTAAATTTTCGATAGAAAATCTTGTCCATGATTCATTATGATTATTGGTCCTACTAAACTTGCTGGGTTGGATAATTCACCCTATACGCCAGTCACGGTCCTCAGTTTGGCTGGTGACAAAAGTCTTGGAAACCAATTCAAGATGAATAAGCTGATACCTAATCTCCCAGGCCATTTTCATGCCCTTCCCACGCACCCAAACCCTTGCAACAAAAGTACTAGTTTTGCCAAGTTTTCATAAATCCTCTTATGATCTTATCCAGTGTCCAAGCTCATCCCTTAGGTTATTTTTACATGGCTGTGATTGTTTGGATGGAGGGGTTTAGAGGAAAAGAAAAAGAAAGATTGAATTTTCAAATCTAAATTGAGATAACTATAAAATATTTATAAAAATGAAAAATAAAAGATATGAAGGTTACATGATAATCACTCATTTTATTCTTTCATTTTTAAAAAATTCTCAAATAAAGATAATTTTTAATCAAAATGAAAAAATTTACCCTTCCTTTCTTTTTCCTTCAAACTCTTCCATCCAAACAATAGGGTAAAGAAAAATGGAGGAATTTAGAAGAAAAGAGAAGGAAGGGTTAATTTTTCATATCTAAATTGAGAGAATTATATAATATTCATAAAAATAAAAAAGAGAGGTTAGGAAGATTACATGATAATATATTATTTTATTTTTTTATTTTAAAAGATTCTCAAATAAAGAGAACTTTTAATCAAAATAAAAAATTTTTCCCTCCTTTTCCTTTCTTTTCAAACTCTTCCATTCAAACAAACCCTTCCTTAGCAAGCCCCCCACACTCAACTTTTTCTATAGATTTATGCATGACTTGTCAGTGTCAAACTTTTATTTTTTTATCTCATTATATGCTATTCTATTATTTAAAAAATTAAACTTTTTAAATAGTTGTTATTATATTCAAATTCATTTAATAATTTAATAATACTTTAAGTTAAATATATTATAAAAAAGGTTAAAATAAACAATTAATCCTTATAGGTTCACTCGATTTGAATTTTGGTTCCCATAATTTTTTTCTTTATATATTGGTTCTTATAGTTTCACTCACTTGAATTTTTGTCCTTACTAGTAAGATATCAGTTTTTATGTTTTCTATTTATTTGTGTTTTAATCCTTATAATTTTTATTTAATAAGGTATTAGTTACTATTTTTCATAAATGATTAGTTTTTATAGCTTTCAATGATTAAGATATTAGTTCATAAGGGATCAAAATATAAATGAATGAAACTATAAGGATTAATATAAAAAAAAACTATAAAGACCAAAATCTAGATCGAATGAAATTATAGGGATTAACTGTTTATATTAACCTATCAAAAATTTTACATTAATAATCACTATTGTCAAAACTAGACCAAACAGAATTGTCTGACCAGTTCAACCGTAAATCAGATACTTAGCCAGTTATAATTCAATTTTATAATCGGATTTATAGTTAAACTACTTTAAACTAGTCAAAATCATACAAAATTGATCAAAATTATTTGAATGAATCGATTTAACAGTTCAACTAGCCATTCATTAATTTTTTTTAAAATTCAATATTTAACAACATTTCATAGATTTTATATTATTACGTTGTTTGGTTCAACTAATTGATTTAAACGGTTAAACCTGAATTTGAAGTCTCGCCGGTTCGTTATCCAGTTCGATCATAACAACATTGCTAATAATTGATCAAAATGAAATTTTCTTAAATTATATTTGTCCTTTTCTCTATTAGGGAAGATTGCCTATAATCAATTTAATTGTTTAATCTTTTATACAATAGTGATAAGGATGTTTGAATGGATGATTTCCAGTATACATACAAAATCTCTCACTACTAGTCCTCTCCTTGTAGCTTATTTCATTGGTTAATTTATAAAAGCATGATTTTGCCAACAGTTCAAACTTATTTCAATACATTTTTAAATAAACAAACTAGGTCCGATCCAATTTGAGTCTATCACTTTTTCAAGTTATATCTACAAAAACACATTCGACTCAGGGTGTGTTAAAATGGGTGTTTGTACTACTCAAACAAACTTTTGAAGGTTGAAATAGGCTTTTACTTATTTTTTATCAAGTTTATTTTAGTATTTACATTATTTTTCAAATATAATTTCAACCTAAAATATTTGTTTTGTTTAAAGTAAGTTTTTTTTGCGTTGAACATTATTTTTTATTAAATATAAACTACTTCACTTAAACCTATTTCAAATTAAAATCAAGTTTGTAAATTTAAGTTTATCTAAAATTAAATTTACAAATTGTAATCCAAACACACACTCAGTCTTTTTTAATTTCGATTTAAATGGATCAACTTAATGGATCGAATTTGACATGTCTTTGATTGACAAAATTAATTATAAATTAAATTACTTATTTGGTCACTATAATTTTATTTTATATTTAATTTAATCAATAAAATTTAAAATTATTTATTAATGTCTTTATAATTTTTAAATAATTCAAAAAATTATTGAGACCATGTTGCATTATATTGTTTAAGAATTATTGAGACCTTTTAAAATAATTTTAATGCTAATTATTCGTTTGGTTATATAATTTCACTTTAATTCATTAGTTCTTACAATTCAAAACCGTTTAAATATCTCACTATAGTTTTATAATGGAAAATAGTCTTTATTAGCTGGATTTGTTATATATTTAGAGTGAAATTATAGAACCAAATGAGAATAATTTTGTATTGTATTAATAAGAACCATTTTTCATTGTATAAAAATCATAGTAGCCTTTTTAAATAATTTTAAATTGTTCAGACTAGATTATTTAGTCCTGTTTGGAAAAGATTAATTTTTTTGAATCACAGCTTTTTTTATGATAAAAATTGTTTTCAATAAATTGTAGCATGTTTGATATAAATGTTCGAAATTGATTATAATCAGTGATTATAATCTAATACAGTGAAAAATGGCTTGTTTTTATCAACTGACTTTTAAACATTTTGCTTATAATTTTTCCTGATTATATTATTTCATAGCTGGGAGCATTTTTGCCACATTCATCCCAATTAGTAATCTATTTCTTAATTATTATATGATCTCAAAAAATCATTTTATACCCTTTATAGTAATTTTTTATGTGAAAGTAGTTTTTTTTATGCAATCTAAAAAAATATGTTATTTTAAAATCATCATTTAACTAACATATTTAAACATAAAATTAATTTTTAAAAAAATTGATTGTTTATATAATCGATTATTAAAATATTTTTTTATAATTAATATAAACACACAATTAAAATGAAATTATACACAATAAAAAAGTAATTTAACCTAATTTTAAACTCGAAACTAAAACTCACGAAATGTTGACGTAGGGGAAATAAATACATTTATAAGCATAAGCTACGTAGTAGTTCGATTTTTGAGAATTTTATTTTATAAGAAAGTTCATATCATTATCATTCATATACCCCTAATTCATATAAAAAAAATCTGAGATTAAATTAATTTTTTTAAAAATTGATTGTTTATATAATCAATTATTAAAATATTTTTTTATAATTAATATAAACACACAATTAGAATGAAATTATACACAATAAAAAAGTAATTTAACCTAGTTTTAAACTCAAGACTAAAACTCATGAGCTCTTGACGTAGTTGAAATAAATTACATTTATAAGTATAAGCTGCATAGTAATTCGATTTTTGAGAATTTCATTTTATAGGAAAGTTCATATCATTATCATTCATATACTCCTAATTTATATAAAAAAAATCTGAGATTAAATTAAATTAAAAATAAAATTATAAGGGCCAAAAGAATAATTTATTTTTGGTTATGCGCTTATTTTTCTTTATTGTGAAGCTTTTATAAAAGTTATTATAATAAAATTTAAATGGAATTTTAGTTCTTCCAAACAAAACCCACCAGTTCCAACCCGACCCAAAACTAACCCGACACGTCATCATCGGCGGAAGTGGAACCTATGAGACGGACGAGGATCGAAAACTAGAAAGCCAGTTCCTCAGAAGCATCCAGGATGTTTGAATGAGGCCCCAAAGAGTTCCCTCAGTCTTTCAACTCTCCTAGTTATGGTGAGCACACTTTCCCCCATTTTGCCTCACTAGTTTCTTTTTTTTTTTTTCCTCTCTCATTTCTTCCCAAATCGAACTCAATTCTCATCTAGCTTTGGGTCTAGGATTCACGTAGCTTTTCAGTTCAGGGATTTCCCTGTTTCTGTGGCACTGTTGAAGATCATTTTCTTCATCAATGTTGAGTCTTGTTTCACCTGATTTTATTGATAAACTTTTTTCTTACTGACTTGACCCGTGTAATTTTGCAACCAATCCCCTAACCTTGCTCTCCAAATTATCAATTTGGCAACTGCTCCTAGCCCTGTTTATCTACCATGTTGAGCCAGATTTTTCTATTTCACTCTGATATTGTAGTTTTAGCAGCAGGGATGGTTGCTGCTACTTTCTGCTTTTTTTCTTTTATGTCCCAGTCTTTGTATGATGAAATTTTTGCTTTGGAAGATGCATATCAGAAGGGAATGTAGACCCACAACATGGGTGAAAAGGATTATTCATTGAAATGATAATATTTATACCTGCAGGGCCTGTAGATTTTGGTTCTTGATATAGATTAATATCTGTGATGTATAGATCCATGATAGTAAAGGCCCAGAACCAGAAGAGGGAGAGAATGCTTACATTGTATATATTTGAAAGCACTTGTGTTGGGTTTTTTTGGATGGAGAAAATACATGGTAAACCATGATTTAGCTCAAAATCACTGAATAACCTGTAATGACAAGCATGTCTCTATGTTTGTGGTATTATCTGCTGTCACTTTACCCTCTTTGGCAGTTTCCAGCATTTTTTGTTTGGTATTGATGTTAAATATAGTAATGATAGATGATCCCTCATTCCCACTAACTTTTATTATTGAAGTATAAAAGCATTGAGCTGGTAAGTATTCATGGTTGTGTGAAATGACGTAGAGCAATAATTTTTTGCCCCCCTCCCAACCTCTTCTTTGGCAATCAAATTCATTTTGAAAGAATATAATACATAACTGTGGGTTACACTTCATGTATCTATTACGACTCTTTAAAGCAGGCAATTTTGCAATTCACCTGTTGCAGCCTTTTTTTTTCAGACATGGAAAAAGTTTCATTTATGTAATGATGTTATTCTTTGGATCTTGGACTCTGGATAAATTTGGCTGGTTTCAGTTGTAATGAGTTGAAGTTGAACTGAAATATAAACTAGTACAAAGAGTTCTAATTGCAAATGTTATTTCTTGTTTAGCTGTTTTTAATAATGAACTTCTCTGGTAACATACTGCTATGTACATCAGGCTACACCATTTCTGGCTGGCCTTGCTGTAGCTGCTGCAGCACTTGCTGGAAGGTATGGTATCCAAGCTTGGCAAGCATTCAAGGCACGGCCCCCAATACCCAAAATACGTAAGTTTTATGATGGTGGTTTCCAGCCTACGATGACAAGAAGAGAAGCAGCTCTAATTTTGGGCATCAGGTAACATTGATATTTGATTGCTCATGGATGCTTCAAGTTAAAAAATCATAGCCCTTATAATGGAATATATTTATTTTTTTCAATTTGAAGAATAAATTCAAACTGCAGTTTTTATAGTTATGGAGGGAAACTGGATCTTGAACTTAAATGATCAAGTATACATTTTTAATGTTCATCTATTCTCAGATTGAGTTAACTTTTTGTGTCATGTGTTTAAGTATCATTACTACCTTTTCCCCATGATTTGCTGATTGAACATATTTGTCTTATACCAAGTTATAGTATCATACATACAAAAGAATAGTTGGCTTTCAGGTTGGTGTGAACTTTTGCAAGTCTTCTGACTCTCTAGTGTAGAGAGAGGTACAATGCATTTTCCCTAGGTGATGAATCCCCTGTGCATCTGGTGTAAACCTAGGAATTATGGGGCAAACTTGAGTGTCTCTCCTCGAGCAGTGGTCCATATAATAATGGAAGGCAGGATTTCTTTGTAGAAACCATATTGGTTATAGCCACAAGTTCATCTGGAAATACTAATGAAATATGCAGCCTCCAACTATATAGCATTGTTACTTCTCTGCACACTCATCTAACGTGTTCTACGGCAAGAAAACGCAGAAAATCATTTAAGTTATTCTTTCTCTGCATTGATATTTATTAAACATTGTTATATGCCATGACTCTCATAGAGAACCGCCTCCCTTTCCACTGGAAAAAGTAAAACCTGTCACCACTCTCATCCAAGAATTCATTACTAAGCTAGTGCTTTTACTCCTCCAAGAAGAAATGATGGTCTTGCCTTTATTATGAAGCTTCTCTAAAGTTATGTTCTATGGCTCATCAGGGAAAATGCAACTCCGGACAAGGTGAAGGAAGCACATAGAAAGGTAATGGTTGCAAACCATCCTGATGCAGGTGGCAGTCATTATCTTGCTTCCAAAATAAATGAGGCCAAAGATGTTATGCTGGGGAAGGCAAAGGGTAGTGGATCTGCATTTTAACACATTTGGAAATGTCTTGACTTTGGATATTCTTCCAGAGTTACATAAAACATTATGAAATATTTAAATTCAAGAGCAGATCATGCAACCATAAAATAGTTACTTGTTTCAAGGAATTCCTTTAATTCGTAAAGACTGAGGCCAGCACATGAATTTTGGTTCCTTGTGGATCATGGCTTCTCCTTGCATGTGCATTGCAGATTTAGACTTCTCTAGGCTGTTAGCTATTTAGTTTCTGTCAAATATTGTAATAAAGGTGGCTATGGAAATTGCGAATGGTGGGAGAAGTGTTTTGTATAGTTTTTCATCCTTATTGTTAAATATGTTAGCCTACAGTACACTGTTTTGGTGACCTGAAAATTAGTGGCCACCTTAATTCATAGCTCAAGTGGTTGGACTTAGCCAGTTAGGGTGGAATTTCTATGCTCAAAATCTTGTAGTTTGAGAAATGGAGAGGGCATGGAGAGGAGTACAATTTTTTTTTAAGTGGAAGGAAAACCTAAATAGGTTACCTTTAATAATTTAATTTGTTCCAATTAAATTTTGATATTTACAACAATTTGCCTAAAGAACCAACCTTTATACTCATAGTTTCTAGCACTTCAAAAGGTTATGGTTTATTAATCTTAGTTAAAAATTGGAAGTCATGTGTTTTTTTAAAAGCCCTTAACAAACCCAAATCCATTTAGTTCTTGGGTATGTAACTATCATTCTCTTCATATTAGTTTAATTTGGATGGTTCCCGCTTAAATTATGTTCTTATTATGATTGATATAGGAAGTTTGTTGTTTGATAGATATGGTTGTTGGGCTTATTCAGAAACTTTGGTCTTTACGGTTAATTGAGTTTGGTTTTTAAGGGATGAATATTTGGAAAAAAAAAATAAAGCTTTTTAAGTTATACAAGAAAGCTTGATGAATTCACTTTAGTTGTACAAATCAATCAATTAATATAAATAATAAAATTGACTTGAATGGAATAAATGTTATTGATAATTTTTTTAACTAATTTAAAATTTACCTTATTGTGATAATTATATGAAATTAATTTAAAAAGTTTTGATATTAAGGTATTTTGTAGATGATAATTATATTCATATTTCGATATAAATTGAGTTATACATATACTTTTAGATCTATTTGCAAGTAGTATGAATTGAGATTTATTTTGTATTTTCTTAATTTTTTTTTATAATTTCAAGTTAACTACATTAAACATTAATATAATTCAAATGAAATTATTATTTTCACACTTAACTGCTTTAAATTTCTTTATAATACGGGTATACTCAATATTAAATGAAACTATTTTTAGAGGGACAAAAATTAAAACTGCTATAAATATTCAATTGACTTGAATATAATAAATAATATTGATAATTTTTTAATTAACCAAAAATTCACTTTATTGTGATAATTATATTAAATTAATTTAATTAGTTTTGATATTCAAGTATTTTATAGGTGGTAATCATATTCATATTCAGGTATAAAATAAGTTATACATATCCTTTTGAATCTATTTGCAAGTGGTATGAATTGAAATTCATCTCATATTCTCCTAAATTATCTCTTATGACTTCAAGATAATTACATTAAATATTAATACGATCCAAATGAAATTATTGTTCTCACATTTAAATTCTTTAAATTTTTTATAAGATAGGTTTACTCAACATTAAATGAAACTATTTTTAGAGGAAAAAAATTAAAAATTCCATAAATACTTCTTTAAATGATTTAAAATATGTATCAATATTATAAATAGTAAAATTGACTTGAATGTAATAAATATTATTGATAATTTTTTAACTGATTTAAATAAGAAGGTTCATACCATTATCATTCATAACTCGGAAAGATTAGGCGTATAAGGTTGGGGCATTTCAAATGAGCTGAATATTATATAAATACTTCTAGTTTATATCAGAAAGAATTATATGAAATTAATTTAATTAGTTTTAATATTAAGGCATTTTATAGGTGGTAATCATATTCATATTCAGGTATGAATTGAGTTATACATATCCTTTTGGACCTATTTGCAAATGGTTTGAATTGAGATTCTTCTGATATTCTCCTCTCTTAATTATGATTTCAACATAATAACATTAAATATTAACACGAACCAAATGAAATTACTATTCTCACTTTTAACTCCTTTAAATTTCTTTATAAAACACACTAATTAAACCTATAGTACTCTAGAAATTGAAATGTAAATTGTTATACTAATTAATCTTGTATGACTAGTCTCCCTTCTAAAATTTAAAATTTACTCATTAGAATAATATACTCATCAAACTTCTTTATTCGATAACTCACATCTATACATAAAGTAAAATTGACTTAAATATAATAAATGCTATTATATAAAGTGCATTGAATACTATTCTGATTTAGATGAAATTAGTCTAATAAATGCTACTATGAAATTATTATTATCACATCTCACTCATAAATTTTCTCTTATGATTTTAAGATAAGTATATTGAACACTAATACAATCCAAATGAAATTACTATTCTCATACTTATTCCATCAAATTCTTTTCATAGAAACAATTAAAATTGTTTTGAATGATCATTTAAATAATCTAAAATATTTATAAATTCATGCATTGTACAGAAATTATAACTAGTCATAGATATTATGTGCACAGCTAATTAATATCCATCACAAGTCACTCTTATAAGAAATTAAATTAGTCCATAGAATAATAAACTAATTAAGCTTATAAAATGTCTCACTATCATTTTAAATATTATGTACTCTACTAGTTAACCTTGTATCATGAGTCACTCTAATAAATAATAATATTAATTCATTGATTAATATTATAATTGAGCATATAGCATATATCACTCATTCTAAAAATGTAGATTATTTTGCTAATTAAACTTGTACCACTAGTCACTTTATAAAAGAAAAAAACAGCGACAGTTCATTCATTAAAAAAATGAGGCATTTATTACATGAATATATTAATTATCCAAATTTTGGGGGTGATAATATTTTAATTATTCAAAATTTGATGTGTTTATAAAAATTTATTAAACAAACTAGGAATGTGTAAAAATTGTTATGAAAACTGAGTCTAACAAATGATGAAAATAGAACAATTTGTGCTTGAAATGTGAAAAGGACATTGTCTTTAAGACGATTTGTCTTTAAGACGATTTTCTCCCTGACTATTTGTTGTAGGATAATGGCAAATCACCTCCAAGAGTAATCCAAATACCCAAAAATAAATAGTTAACAATTCTATTAATTTCACTTCAAGAACTGTCTTGAATGATTTTGAGAAGAAATATTATAAAAGCAAAGAGGAAGAAAACATATTATATACATTTTAATTGATCTGGTGTTATTTTATAATAAAATTAATGAACATGTATGACTTTTGACAGAACAATGTTAACTATTCATGTCTCTTAATTATCCATAACTATTCATTACTAATGAAAAATGAAAATAGGAAGGTTAGTGATATCTCTTTTGATTCTATGCACCAAGCGGTTGAAAGACACCCACCTACAATCAAAATCTGTGGTATGACATGGATTCAGCTATATGATATATTTCTTTGAGCACAACTCTAAAATTATTTCAGATTATATACTAAGATGCAGTTTCCTTGGTTAGAGTAATAAGGAGAGAGGTTATGGTGTGATGAGTAGATAGAGATGGAGATAAAGATGGAGGTCGTGAAAAATATAAGTTATATCCGTACAATGCTCTTTGATACCCATTTTTTCACAAGAGAAATTAAAAATTATGATTCTATTGTTATAATTTTTTCTTAGTGAGCTATAATTAATTGTATTATTTTTGGTTTGTAAAAATTTGGTTGATTATATGATTTGAGTTACAAACATATGCACGGCGGACCCAATATGAATTCATTTCTTGTGTAATGGGTTGTGCACACCTACTTTGGTTAGTGTGATTGGGTGTTATAATGTAGGCCGAAACTAATGGCTAGCCCATTAAGGTTTTCTACCTAGTAATACTCTTAATGGAGAGCCTATTAAGTTATATATATATATATATATAGAGCATAATACCAAGAAAAGGAAATATTTTAAGAGAGAGAGAAAACTAGGTGATGCCTTTATGAAGATTAGAGGGCTTTTTATATAAGAGTTCGGAGCATTTTGGTACAGTGATGATAATAATTCATTCAAATACAATTGATAACAACTTTTGACTAAAATAAAGAGAATCTAATAATGTTGTCAGGCTTGTGAATGAACAGTAGCCAAAAGTAATGGAAATTTGATAAATATCTTCTTCCTTTTAAAAGGTAGTCTTAATCAACATCTTACTTTATCATAACAGCTTTTGTATCATTGTGCCGATAGTGGTTTACTTTAATGAGCTGGCAGGAGCTTTTACTCAAATTGTGATAAGTGGGTAATGCCGTAACAGTCATCCTAATTGAGTGCAGTAAAACTTTGGCTAGAATCTACCTTATCTTTATCTTCTTGATTCTGCTCTTGAGAGGCGTTTGACAGCACATCTTTGAGCTTTTGTGAAAACTCTTCTTTTAATAACGAGGCGGCCAATTCTGCCATGATCTTGGACTTTTCTGCTAAGAATAGGGCTTATGATGAAATGTCTTGGACTAAGCTATCTTTAAGATATTTTGAATTCTTTTGAAACCATTCTTTTAATCTTTGTTTAGATAGTAATGACCTATCAAACTTACTCCACCATCTTATCTTTATATTTCTTACCAACTAATTGATATTTACTTCTTGATTTTGTTGAGCAAAAGCATAATCCCAAGTCATTATCCAGCTAATGCTCATTGAGGCAACAAAAGATAAGAGACGATAACCAACAAGAAAGGTGATTTGATCTTTGAATTTATAATAAGAAGAAATGGCATAGTCCGGAAGAATTTGGACAGTGGGTCCAAAATCATGAAACCATTTGACGAACCATTTTTGAGAAATTGAGTGAAATTCCTCACTTAAACCAAATAAACTAGTAATGAGAGCAAGGTTGATAATAAAAAAGATTATACTAGGTATTTATGTAATCTTCATAGGTATAGAATTGGGGAGAGAATTGTTTTGAAAAAGATCTTTGGGTGAATGGTTGAACAAGCTAGTCGGAGGGATAATATACTTTAAAGATTTTAACTTTTGAAAATAAGATTTTTAATGAGTCATTTTTATCTAAAGTGCAGGTTAATTCTATGGCATCATTGTTTACAAGGATAAATTCATGGAAAATTTTGTTTTTCTGAAGATCATAAGGAGGATAATGCCAAGAGGGGAGAAAGATTTTTTGAGCAGTTTGCTAGGGAGAAGAATTATTTTGAATCCTCTCAGGTTCGACCATCAAAAGAAGAGTTTTTAAAAAAGCTGAAAGATGTGCTGTCAAACACCTTTCAAGAGCAAAATCAAGAAGATAAAGATGAGGTAGATTATAGCCAAAGTTTAACTCCACTCAATGAGAATGATTGTTACGGCATTATCCACTTGTCATAATTTGAGTAAAAGCTCTTGCTAGCTCATTAAAGTAAACCACTATTGGCACAATAATACAAAAGCTGTTATGATAAAGTAAGATGCTGATCAAGACTACCTTACAAAAGGAAGATGATATTTATCAGATTTCCATTACTTTTGGCTACTGTTCATTCACAAGCCCGACAACATTATTAGATTCTCTTTATTTTAGTCAAAAGTTGTAATCAATTGTATCTGAATGAATTATTATCATCACTGTACCTAGATGCTCTGAACTCTTATATAAGGAGCCCTCTAGTCTTCAGAAATGCATCGCCTAGTTTTCTCTTCCTCTTAAAAATTCTCTCCTTTGTAAAAACCGTGTACTGTTCTTCTCTTTATAACCTTCTACCAATATCTTTGTAAGTTTTTGATCACTTCAATAAAATATCTTTTATATATAATATTCTGTTTTACCTTATTTCGTTTTCTTATTACTCTTAATATTCTATTTTATCTACTTAATATGTTATCCTATCTACATATTATCTACTAATATGAGCTGCCAGTGTACACACACACACACACACACACACACACACATATATATAATACCTATTTGGCTTGCTCCATTGATGGCTGCCCTCTGTAAAAGGAAGTTAGAGAGACAGATCTAGTTAGAGGGACTTCCAATTGTAGACACTAAATCAATCATCTATGGCCAATTCAGATATGCAGTTTATATTTTTATATTTGGTATTTTGGATTAATATGACTAAGAATTATATTATATCTTAGATGTAGTATGAGAGCCAAGTTACATAAATTCAGGATCCATATTTTAAGATTAAAATTGAATATGAATTTTAGGATCCATAAGTTCATGACGGTAAGCATGTTCTGTAAACAGGAAGATAAGCAGGAAGATGCACTGCAGAATAGGAATAGGGAATAGTCCCATTTTACCAATGATTTCCTTGAATGTTTATTCCTCCGGTAGCTTATCAAATAAGTCAGCTCCTTTGCATAAGATAGTGCTATATTTTTTCAGCGCCACCAACAGATTTTTATTATGATAATTCTGCAATAATTGTATCTCTCATTGGTGGTGAATTCTGCTGGACAATTATCTTCACTGCAATGGTGGAGAGATCATAGATCCCCTTGTTGAAAACCTTGTTGAACCTTGGATCTTTGTCATGGTATTCAAAAGACTATCATTCCATAAACCCTGTTGAATGGAATGCCACCTACAAGAAATGCGTCTTTCAAGTGGTACCTACAAAACCCAAGTCATGTCAAACACTTAAAAGCAATTCAGTCATGTCAACTAATGTATTTACCTAATGATTTAATTCAAATATGACTCTCACCAACCATCCAAATGGTCAACTATATATTAAGCTAAATTAGAGGAAAATATATCAGTTTCCTTATAAACTAGATGAAATTTTGATTACCCCAGTCCATATATGTCAGTAGATGAAATTTGGCTCCATGGAATATCTCCAACATATGGTGATAAATGAGGCTACAAAATAGAAAAAATCACTCAAAAACTGCATTAAACTATCAAAACAAACCCAAGTCAATAACCTCTTTAACCTGCAGACATCTTAATATTCACAAAGAATCATAGAATTGTAATAAATGGAAAATATTGCATATAATTGCAACCTCAGCTAGAAAGACATCGTAACAAACTGTCTCATCATTTTAGCCAATATATAATTTATAAAGTTCCAAACTCTTAGAAATATTACTGAACAAATATAAAGATGCAACGACATATGAATAAACACCAAAACAGTTAACAAATTGATCTAAAATTCACATAATTTCTCTTTAATCTTCACTTTGATATCCTCTTTAAGCATATTGGACTCCACTCATAATGTCTCAAGGCTAGGAGTTATACACTCATCATCATCTAAAATTTGCAAACATTTAAAAAACAATTAGACAATATACCAAGTTACATATAGTTATAAAAAAGAATATACATAATAAGCATTAACATTAAGATCAAAACCCTACAACCAATTTCTAGTGCAAATTGCACATTTCAAGGAATAATTGAACTTTTATATTTGGTGAGAACACGACCACCAATACTAAAAGCCGATCCCGATGCCACTGTAGTAATTGAAATGCTAAACATATTCTTGCTATGATAGAGAGTAGTAAACCGTTTCTCATTAGCTTCCCAATAATTAAGGACATCCACATCCTCATTATCATCCTAATTAATACTTACTTCATCCAAATAAAGATCTAATTCACTTTTTCCAATGTCGAAAATAGTTTCATTTTTAAACATTTTGAACTCCTGTAATATTAACCAAAAAAATAAAAGAAGAATGAAAGTAAGAAACAAATAACTAGCCCTAAAGACTTACATTGAATATTAATTTTGACTTCTTATGTTTGTGTATACTTCCTTCTCTACTTTTACTTGTTATCTGCGATGTGCTAGATTCATTATATGTCTAAGAATGAAACGCACTTGGTGCATTGAAGTTGCTTACATATTCTCCATAAAGCTTCTCCAATTTGTCCTTCATGTTTTCAACTTTATCATTCTAAGTAAGAGGGTCAAGTTTTGTGTAACAAAATTTTAGAAAATTAAGTTTCAAGTGTGGGTTAAGGACAACTTCGAAAGCAAGGATCACACTGTACTCCTTCCAATATTTAACAAATTTTCCTTTCATCCTTAGACATGTCCCTTATTACATTACAAACATTCAACAAATTTTCATTCAACATGTACTTTATCTTCCATACTTGCATAAAATACAAGTATGAGGTCAGGTAAGATGAATTGGAGATCATGTTTGTAGTCTCATAGCATGGTTATAAAAACTCACATATTTTCTCTCGCTGCCTCCATTCTTCATTTGTCAAACAACATTTGTAATTTCTATCAATTACTTGAAGAATATCAAATGCTTTGTGATATTGGATCGTACTTTCAAGCATCAAATAAGATGAATTCTACCTAGTTGACACATCTAATCATAAACCAATACTAGAGTCGATACTAGCTTGTTGAACACATTCCTGCAACTTCATCATCCTCTCATATGATGATTTCACATATTTCACACTTTCTCTAATTTTAAATAATGCTTCACTTGCCACTTTTAAACCGTCTGGAACAATCAAATTTAGTATATGAGCATAATAATGCACATGAAAGAATTCACCTTCACACAAGTTTTGTAAACAAAGATCATTTTTCAATATATCTTTCATGTTATCATTAGCAGAAGCATCATCTAGAGTAATAGAAAGCACTTTTTTTTATATATTTCGCATTGCTTCATACAACCAAATATAGTTGCTTCCAATTCAACTCTAGTGTGTGGAGGCATCATATGACAAAAGTTGAGAATTATACCACTCAATTGCCAATTCTCATTAACATAATAAGCTGTTAAACATATGTAACCTTCATTGGTTGTTGCAGTCCATACATCGGATGTTAGACATGCTCTATTAGAAATATTAGCCATGACTTGCTTATGCTTGTTCTTCTTCTTGATATAAATTTCTTTTCACTTCCGACAGAAGAATATTCCTAGAGTGCATCACTACATCAGGACTTATATAATTTAGCCAATCTCTAATTCTCTCATATTGAATAAAATTGAAAGGAAGATCATGTTGAACAATAGCTCATGCAAGAATGTTGCGCTAGATTTTTTTTTATCAATATTTTTCACCCTATTTCACTTTCACCCACATCCAAGCTTTGTTTAAGAATACCTTTGCAAACTAAAAATATGACAACTTAAATTTGAGGTCCTATAATTCAGTTTGGTCTTAGGATTTTTTTTCTAACCACATAATCACGATCACAACGATTACATATTGCCCTTTCAACCCTATCTTTATTTTTACCAATTTTTGTAAAAAATTTCCACACATTTGATATTTCCCGTTTAGCACTCTCATTCTTTTCAGACTCATAAGATTTTATGGGTGGAGTTTCAAACATCATCTTCCACACTCACAAATTTATTCTTAGACTAAAACTTCATAAAATAATCTTAGACTTAAGATACTATGAATTTCCCTGTAAAACTTTATGGTTAAATATTTAGTCTAATTACTTCACTTCAAGTGTGAAATGGATAGATTTGAGACTTCAATTATATCACTTACAAATGAGGATTAAATTAGGGTCTACCAACATAAAATCTAAGGATAACAAACAAAATTTTTGGAAATATATAGATACTTCAATTTCTTGGTTTTCATGCATACAACTATATAGTATACGATTTTTTCAATTCAAGCAATCAGAGGCACACATTTTTGTCCTTGAATGATGATTTGGCATATTACAGACAATGAAACGCATTACAGCAGGTCAACTGTGCTAGCTCCGAACCCAAATGATTTTATTTTATTTTCTTAACAAATGAGATCTAAATCATGGGCTATCCATTTTTAGAAGAGTAATGTTAGACAAACAGAAAAACAAGCTAGATTTTTTAACACAATTCAGGCAAAATAAAGGAGATTGTTGGATGGAATTAAGTGGTGGGGATCACTCACCAATTCAAGGGTCAAAAAACATACCAAATCATTTTATGAAAAATTCTAATAAGAAAATTTTGACTATATAATATTTTCCTTTTCAAAAATATGAAATTGTAACTCTTGGAGTGTAAACACTCCCCTACTGTACCATTTCTTCTTCTTCTTTTTTTTTCTTCAAATAAGTGAATTTGATGTAGAAGCAGTGGCCAAAAAAGAGTCCTATATAGGCAGTAACTTCCAAAACTAGTACTAGTTTAGTGAAGTTAATTAAGTATTAAGATTAAGAAATAACTGATGAAATCATATCAACAGAGATTCCAAATGTTTGTTCTTGGTTGGTGGTGATCAGAACTAAGCAGTAAGTGATAAAAAATTTTTTTTGACTGACTAACCATATACTAACATTTAATTAATAACCCCATGAATCATGATCATGAAAGTATGTTCAATGTAAGAAGCAAGCATCACCTCAACAAGTAGCTCAGTTTTTAACCATCTACTTGCTTCGTGATCACTGTGTGCTTCATCACGTTGACTAATAATTGCATCAATTTCATCAAGAAATATTGTTGAGGATGCATGGTGCCTTGCAAGCTCAAATAACACCTTCACTAACTTCTCTGAATCACATGCAATCTTAAAATAAACTTTGTAAATGGACGTATTCACAATATAACAAATTACAAGAAAGAGAAAGAAGAACAAGGACCACTTTAAAAGTCGTCCTTCTATTAAAAAGAAGAAGTGGAGACAAGATAGCTAACAAATCGCGAGACCAATGTAAATTCCATATGTGAACTTAAGGCAAGCTGTCTTCTTCTTCTTTCTTTTTTTTCTTTTTTTTTTATATCCATATATAGATTATCAAATTAGTCAAGTGTCCATACAGGAAAAAGCACTTTTGTAAAAATATCTTTTTGTAAAAATAACATTATTTTATATTTAAATACAATATTCGAAAAGCACTTTTATAGTTGTAAAATTTCAAAAGCAAAAAAGTGTAGCCAAAAAAAAGAAGCATAAGTTTAGCTCTTTTTAGTGCTTCTATTTTATTTTTTTTGGAAAAGATAATCCGAACATAAAAACTGTGTAGAGTAAATGTATAAATGAATTTGTTCTTGATTTGGCTACTTCAACAGTTATAGGGTGGGTTTGGATAGGCTTTTAAAAAACTTGTTTTTAAATGAGTTGTTTTTTTGGTTAAAGATCTTTTGTAAAAAGAAAATTTAATATTTAATTGCATTACTCAAAAAGTACTTTTTTAGTTGTAAAATATATATTTTTTAAACCACAAAAGTTTAGCCAAAAGATCACAATTTTAATCTTGTTTAGTGCTTTAATTTTTTTAAAAGGATAATTCAAACACTCTAAAATATAAAAAAGTTACTTTTTAACCAAAACAAAAAACTTTTTAATAAAATAATTGCATCCAAAGGAGCTCATAGTGTCTCCTTCAAGCATGAGAGCTTGCTAAGGACATATGGGAAGAGGGAAATGGAATTTGAAGATAAAGTGAGATGGATATAGGCATGCTCATGTGGTATAACACAATTTACTAGCATTAAGTTGCATTGACTTTAAGGTTTTGTGTTTGATTCGTGGTATTATTTTTTTTATTAATAAGTAATCTATAAGTACTAGTATAAATAATTATTGAATTTTGACTTATATTCTAAAAGCTTGTAATAGGGTAGGTGATGAGACTTGCTAGTTCTTTCTCTAGTGAACAGGTTTGGATTGAGGATCCCCTGCTTCTTCTGTCAATTTGTTGCATCTTGCTGTTTAAAATTAATAAACACATAGAAAGGATTAAACATTGGGTGTGACTCAGACTATCAAACAAAAAACTACTATTGTCAATGACTTTATATTTTAGTGGCATACAACTTACTTCAAAAGTATATGATATTTATTTTATCCCGAATAATTTTTAGAATCTCTTTTGTAATAAAAAAATTACACTATTATACACTATAATTGAGATTGTAAGTCATTTAGTCAAATCTTGAATAAAATATGAAAAGAATATCTAATTGTTCTCTGTCAATTAATCATCTAGTTAATTAATAAATCTTTACATATTTAGTTTTGCTTAAATTATATAAAAAAGTAATTTATTGATTAAAAGTTTTCTTTACAATATGTTGATTATAAATTTTTTTAAACACAAAATCACTTTATTTTGAGAATGTTGTTATATAATGACAAACAAATATAATATATGTGTTTTTAAGCCTCACCACCATCTTTGATTCGTTTTTTTGGCCAATGCCAATCATCTTTGGTATAGGAACCTTTGCTTTCTCAAAAGTAAAGGGCCATGATTCCCTCCTTCTTATGTACCCACTACCTACTTTTGTGGCAATGAACCCTTTGGTTCTAAGGCACTCTTGCACCGCGGATGGATATTAAAAAGATTATGATATTTAATTGCAATAATATTATAAGTTTAATATAATTTATGAATGAAATAATATAATACATTTTTTTATTTTTAATTACATAATTTTTTATTCAAATTAAATTTTAATTAATTAAATTATCTATTAACTTACATTTGATTAAAAATAAATTAAAAAAAGTTTGTTAACAAGTGCCCTGATTAATTAAAATATAAAATATTAAATAAAAAAATAAAAATATTTACTATTTTAAAATTTTGAAAAATATATAATATTTTATTTTTTGAATAATTATTCATTAAAATAAAAAAATTAAATATTTCTTAACAATATTCTTATGACAATGATTCACAGTATCTTTAAAAAAATTAATAAAAATATTTAAAATTACCAATAATTCACCCTATATTTTTATAATAAATTTGTCAACACAAGTTATACTTTTATGTCCATTATTGTATAGTTGGGGATAAGCATTGGATTATTTCAAATTATTTAAATAAAATAGTTGATTATTAATTGCTTTGTCATTGACATTTGACAATTAGAAGGAAGGTAATGGTGCTAATCTAAACAAAGTCTTTTTGTTAAATTATGATTAAACTATCATTTTAATCATTTAAAGATTTATTTGACATCAATTTAATTTTTGAAAGATATTTAAATCAATATAATCTTTTAAAGATATGTGATATCAAATTAGTCATTCAAAAATTTAAAGTAACATTAAAATAATTTTTCGAAAGGATCATTTTAAAAAATTATTTTGATGTCACTTAAAATTTTTAAAGGACTAATTTGATGTCACGCATATTTGAAGGATCATTTTGATGTCACTTCAAAGTTTTAGATGACTAATTTGATATTACATATCTTTAAAGGACTAAATTAATGTCAAATAAATATTTGAAGGATCAAAATAATAGTTTAATTATAAATTATTACACATTATTAAAACGTTGTTGGAACTAGTAATATTGCTTGTGATATGTACAAACAAAATTAAATTTTTTATAAAAATAATAAGCATAAAAATTAAGATAATTTAAAAATAAGAGAAAAATATTATTAAATAAAAAATAATAAGAAAAAAGGAAAGAAGAATTTTAAAAGTTTTGGCCATGAACTTTCTTTTCTTAAAAATTTAAAATTATAATCTATCAATTATTAAAATAATAAATATATCACAACTTTTAAGATATGTATCATCATTACTTATCACATAAACATTATTTATTAGAGTTAAATATCAAATAGATTTCTAAATGATATAATCAAATTTTATATGATAAAATTAAAATTACTATTCTTCTTTTATATATTATTAATAAATTATGAGGTATTGACGTGCATCTCAATTTATATTTTTAAATTTTTATTTTTTTAATTATAATTATAGATTGTAAGTGAAAAAAGAAATTAATTTTAAATGTAGTTATAACTTCTAAGGATAACAATATAATAATTTTTTTATATTTTTATCTTTTTATATATATATTATTAGTTAGTTACTAATGACATTTTAGAGAAATAAAAAAAGAAAGACTAAAAAAGATAATTTTCTTTATATAGTAACATAGATAATAAATTATACTTAATTTAATTATATTTTTAAATTTTATTATTAAATAATTAAAAAATATCTTTATTTAAAAATACACACTTTAATATAAAATAATTAATATCTTATTAATAAAAATATTTTTAAATTATTTAATATTAAAATATCAAAATATAATTAATAAAAAATATAAGAAAACAAGTGTCCCCACATCCCCAATCCAACGTGGCCAGCATCTTGTATCCTAAAACATTAATTTTTTTTTTTTTGCATTCTTTTAAGAATACAATAAAATAAAATAAAATAAAAACAGAAAAAAATTAAAAAAAAATGATAGGCCTGCTCTTCCCCTTCTGTTGTTCTCTCTTTCTCCTTTCTCGTACTCTTGTTGGTCTTCCTCTGCCACCCATATCGGTCTCGACACAAACTCGTCCAAAGCCACCGCTTGCTCCCCCTTATCTGCTTCCAATCTTATCCATATTCGTCCTTTGATTTTCCTTCTTCTCACTTTGCTTCGTGCACTGCTGCATACAGAGTTGTCGTTTCTGAAGCTTTTTTTTTCTTTTCCTGAACCAAAATGGAGTTTATCTTGAACCAAAATGTGAAATTTTCATTGATTCCTTGTTTTTTTTACCAATAGGATGTTTGCAGTTTTGAGCTCAATAGCTTGATGGGTTTTTCCACCCGATTTTTGATAACAATCTGATATAGTTCCTTTGACTGTGTGCACGCGTTGATTTTGAGTTTGCTTGCACTCTTTCGGGTTCTTTGTGCTAAAAAAGTGGGAAAAGACCGCACAGAACTGTTGTGACCTTCAAAGGGTTAATCAGTGATGGTGTCCGCGAATGACCCAGTTGAGTCTTTCTTCAATTCGATTCAAGTTGTTAAAGAAGCGCTTTCGCCACTGGAACTGGGCATTCGGAAGGCCGCGAAAGATCTTGAGCGTTTCTGGGCAGGGCCTGGGAATAAGGGAAATGGTGTTCAGTTGATTGCCCAGGTGAGTGAAGGTGGTAAGTTTCAGATCTGTGGTGTGAAGAAGAAGAATGATCAGTGTGTGGTTGGTGATGAGAGGAAGAGGGGGTTGTCAATAAAGGTTCCTTTGAAGGCTTTCTTAGGTATGTTTTCACAGAATTCAGGAAATGGGAATGGAGCTGAAGTGTTGGGTAGAGGGTCCAAAGAGAAGGAGGTGGGTAAGGAAGATGGGTCTTGCACAAATTGCTTGCGGTTTGCTGTAACTTGGTCTTTGCTGGTTAATGGGTTTCTTCAGGCTTTGCCAGCTCCTTTCAAATATGGGAAAAAGCGATTTCAGAAAATGGGTGATGAAGATAAATTGTGTTCGTGCATGAAGCCCACTGTTTCATGTGAAGTGAAGCAAAATGAATCTAATGGTCAGTTTGTTAGAACAATTGGGGGAAAGGGTGTCAGGGAGAAGGAGGGAAAGCATGTTTCACTTGAATGCCTGATAGGTTTTATCTTTGATCAATTATCTCAGACTCTTCAGAGTCTCGATCAGGGAGTGCAAGAAAATGACCTTCACTGTGGGCAAACTTCTCTGCTGCCACCTTCATCATTTCATTTTAGTCATGTGAATGCACTCACAAATTTTTTGGAAGGGCACAAAGTAGATGTGAATGGGTTCTTGGGAAATTTAAGATTTGCAAAGGTGGGTGTTGTGCAATCAAGTGTAATTGGACTAAGCCCTTCAACAAAAGAAGAGGGAGATGGTAGTGCTACTGTTGAAAACAGGGAAGAAACTGGGGGAAGTTCCCCGCAGAAGGTTGCCACTAACATATTCAGTATTCCTCTCTCAAATGTGGAGCGTATAAAGTCTACACTTTCCACTGTTTCATTGACAGAATTGGTTGAGCTGCTACCGCAGCTGGGGCGAACATCTAAAGACCATCCTGACAAGAAAAAACTATTCTCTGTACAAGATTTCTTTAGATACACAGAGGCTGAAGGTATGGTTTCTTAGCAACTTTTTGTTGATTTTGTCAAACGTAGAATCCCTTTGATTATGATGTGATTTTAATATTTAAAATTGTGAAATGCATTTATTAACATACGCCTGTACATATGGATACAATATGTATGTTGACATGCATGGACAGTGTAGGATCTGTGACAATATCAGTGTGCCTAAATGGGAGGAATCTCTCTCCCAAAGATAATTACAGGTACATTGTAAAGTGATAAAGGATCTGACTTATGAGTCCTGTGTTACTTATAAAGATGCTTACAATTAACTTAATAATTTCTGTTCCAAGAGGTATGGATCGCGTTGCAATGTTATTGAGGGGTAATATAATTGGGGTAAACTGTCATGTAGGTTAGTTTGAGAAATCTTCCTATGGCTTTCGCATGCTGGGTTTTAATTTCCTGTAAACGAAGTTTTGTTTCTGTAGATTTGGCTTTGGAAAGGTCAAGGGGTTAACAGCAAAAGGGTACTGGTTGAAAGTGGTTGCTGGATATTAAAAGATCTCCCTCTTAAGACTAATTAAGCTATTTGAGGAGTGGAAAATGTGAATGCTATTATTCTTTTCTCCTTGTTTTCTTTGTTTTATTTACGTTGTGGCATAGGGTTGTTTATAAGGAAGAAGATTGAAGATAAATTGGTTCCTTCTGGATCTCTTGGCAGCAAATTACCATTTGTAGTTCTTTCTACGAAGAAAAAATGAGAAAGATCCCAAAGAAACTTATCCCGCTTTCACAACACTCAAAGGAAACTTGTCTCGCTTTCAACCCAAAGATCCTTGCTTCTCATGCTATGTCTTGGAAGTTTATCGCTTAGGGATATAATTATTTTAGACTGCTGGTTTCTCTATGTATGGGTCATGGCTCTTGGTCTCTTGCATTAAGTTTTGGAAGGATGTGTGGGTGGGAATTGCCTGTTTCTTGCAGGCCATCCCTTTGCCTTTACCATCTCTCCACCTTGCATAATCCCTTTTGATTTTACTTGGATCTACTTCTCTCTCAACCAATTTAGATAGAAGAGTTTGGACCTTGGATTCTTTTGTTGTTTTCTCTTGCAAATCTTTCTTTCAGTTCCTTACTCGCACTCCTAGCCTTCAAAAGTTTGTTAACCAAAGGACAGCAAAAATTGAACACTGCCATGAAAACTTAGTCTCCTTTTTTCTACCATATCATTTATATCGAACCATAAAAAATTGCTCTAGATTAGAGGGACATACCCAGTGCTCTTCAATAATCTAAAAATGGTTGTTCCAAAGGAAAGTAACCAGCTTACAGTGCAAGAGTTAGTAGCCTACTGTCTTTGCGCTAGATCTGCACATAAAACATATTGAGTGAAACAGCAATGTAAGATCTACGAAGTATGCGGTAGAAAAAAGGAAACTAAGTTTTTATGGCAGTGTGCAATTTTTGCTGTCTTTTGTTGTGTGTGGTCGGAGCGGAACGCTCGTATCTTTAAGGGGGTTTCTTTGCCCCAAGTTTGATTTGAGATAGAGTTATGTTTTTGGCTTCTCTGTAATGTTTTGCTCATGTCTTGTTCAAGGGTGTTGCTATCTCGGATTTCCAGAGAATAGGAAGCCTTGCTTCGTGCTTTATTTCTTTTCTCTTCTTTTGGTTTGTATTTTTGTCATTTTTTTCTTTTGCAGGATTTCTTGTCCACCCTCTGGTTGTACTTCTTCTCTTCTCTTAATGAAATTTCTTCTTCTATAAAAAATTTTATTTTTTCTCAAGATTCTCCTTTGTCTTGGAATTTCCACTTTTGTAGAGATTTTAACGATATTGAAGCTAGCGAAATAGAAGTCCGTCTGGTATTACTTGATTCTTCTCATCATTCTATCCACCTAGATAGGAGAGTTTGGGCCTTGGATTCCTCCATGGAGCTTTCCTGTAAATCCTTTATCCACTTTCGTACTCATTTTCCAAATCATAAAATATTTCTCCTTGACAAACAGATTTGGAAGTCCAGAGCTCCCTCTAAAGTTAAGTCTTTTATCTGGACAGTTGTACACAACAGAATTAATACAAAAAGACTTGTTGCAAGTTCGTAGACCTCACACTGCTATTTCCTCTGATATGTGCATTACATGCTGCTCTTGTTCAGAAACAATTGGACACTTGTTCCTTCACTGTAAGGCCACTACCTGCTTATGGGACAATTTGTTTTGGGTCCTTGGTAAACTTTGCACTTGTCCTCCTACTTTGGAACAGTTTTTGCAGCTTAAGTTCAAGGGTTTTGGCTGAAGGGGGCAGAAATTTTGTGGCAATGTCCATTAAGTCCTTTGGTGATTTGGTTGGAGCAGAATGCTCACATTTTTAGGTATATCTGTCCCTCAAGTTATCTTGGGATAGAATTGTGTTTCTAGCCTATCTTCAGTACTCTGTTAATGGTTGTTTCAAGGGAGTTGCGATTCTAGACTGTCGAGAGAGAAAAACCTGTATAGGTGAATGCGTGACTCAAACAGTCAATGCTTGTTTCTATTTTATTCTTGAATTCAACTTGTTCTCCTAGGTTACACCTATTATACAGTTGTACATACTAATTATGTATTACACATATTGTACATGCTAATTACTTTCATTTGGAGGATTTCTTGTCCTTCTGTTATTACTTAGTTGTACTTTCCGTCTCTTCTTTCTAATACAGTTCTTTTTCTATAAAATAAAAACAATCCTATTAAAATGAATGTGCTTGAATCTTAAATATACTGAAGGATTATGGATTGGAGAATATGATCTTCTTGTTGAATAAATTTTTGATTGATTAATGGGAGAACAATCTTCTTCCTTGAGAATTTTCAAGTAGTTGAGACTGGTACACTTTAAATCTGGAATTTCTTCTTTGTCCATGACTTTAGCTTGCCTTTTTTCTTGAATATCATCAGCTTAGACATCATAGATTGGAGGAGAATTCCAATCTACAATGGTTTCATTCTCTAAACCACCTTCTAGAAAGTCTAAAGTATTTTGGTCACCCTTAGGAATCTCTACACAAACTCCAACTTGATCTCTTCAGTTTCTCATCTCCTGCATAAGTTGCACCATCATTCTTTATCTCAGCTATCACTAGGGCTTGGTAAAGCCCCAGAAACTCTTGCTCTACGTGTTGCCATATCTGATATGGATTGAATTGAGTTCTTACACCAAATTGATGTAGGACTCATGCTCCTGCATCAATATTCTTCCTAATGTGAGAACTGGATATGTAACAATGTTCTCCATGAAGACACGAAGTTCAGTCTAACAGAGTAAGATCCTCCCAACGTACTATTTCTACAGATCAAAACATTTACATTCCAGTTCCTATTCATGAATATACCAATACTTCCTTGTGAAGTGGACAATCTGGCAAGTAAGTCCCCATTTTGTTTACCTCTCAAACAAAATGCACAGACAGAGTATCTCTAGCACAAAGCAGTGACAATGATTTTGTATTTCACCGCTTTATGCATGTAATGCCAATCTTCTACAATTCTTTCTTTCTTATGTTGATAAGATTATGGATAGTAAGAATCTTTGTCTATTCAGCTTTCAAAGCTATCTAATAAGCTAAATTTGAAGGACACTTTTGAACACCCAGTGTCCCTTCTACTGAAGCCATATCACTTGACCATTGTACAATAAGAAAGAAAATGTACCCTTTTAATCACTTTTGAAACAGTTTATCGTGCTACATTGAGATAGATAAAATCTTATGTGTCCTTTTTGTCTACAGAAGGTAGCACAAGCTAAGTTCCATGGCTTAATGTTGTATCAGTGCAACTCTGTACATTAAAGGCTCTTGAACCTGTTTAACCGTTTACCCTAACTCTAGATGTTTTCAATGAGGTATTTTATCTTATCATAGCATAGCATAGCAAAACATTATGAGTCAAAACTTAAATATAGTTTGTTCACATATTGTTGTTATTTTTTGGTTTTTTTTTTTTTTTTTTTTTTTTTTTTTCTTTTTTGAGAAAGAAGAGAAGTACAAAACAGGTTGATAAGTAATCTTCCTAGAATAACAAGAAAAGAAAAGGTGAAACAAGGGAAACAAAAGAAAAGTATCTTTATCTGGGTTAATATTTGTGCATTGTGGCATCTGAGCCCTGCACGATCAAAATTGCAGTGAGCAAATCACGAATGACTTACCAATCAAGGAATATATGTCATCCGCTTTTCTTGTGAAAACGTTTTGCTTTTACAATGGATGCAGGCTTTAGACTCAATTAAACAAATCTTTAGATCTTGTGCAGTTGTAACATTTTAGCCTTTTTGCATCCTGGTTTCATGCCAACCTGCATGGCATACATATTATGCTTGATACTTGTTGATAATTATCTTTTAGCTGATCTGTTTGGCATCTTTCCTCACAGTATTTGGTAAAGATTCCTTGTGTATTTGTTATATGATTATATATGACATTCTTTTGTTTGTGTTGTTATCTGGAATGACAAATCACACATATTTTCACCATTGTTATCTTTACAGGGAGGAGGTTCTTTGAGGAGCTGGATAGAGATGGTGACGGCCAAGTAACTCTGGAAGATCTAGAAATTGCAATGAGAAAGAGAAAACTGCCACGAAGATATGCTCATGAATTTATGAGCCGTACTAGAAGTCACTTATTTTCAAAGTCTTTTGGTTGGAAACAATTCTTATCATTAATGGAACAGAAGGAGCCAACAATTCTTCGTGCTTATACTTCTCTGTGTCTAAGCAAGTCTGGGACGCTGAAGAAGAGTGAAATATTGGAATCATTAAAGAATGCAAGACTTCCTGCAAATGAAGAGAATGCAGTTGCTATGATGCGATTTCTGAATGCAGACACTGAAGGATCTATTTCTTATGGACATTTTCGCAATTTCATGCTTCTACTTCCCTCTGATCGTCTTCAAGAGGATCCTAGGTAAGATAAATATGATCATTTGAATTGAATTTTATTTTTTCTTAATATGTATTAGACATGATGTTGGTCACCAATCCTTTTTTTGGGGGACTTGGGGGTAGCACCATATTTTTAATTCACAATGTTGGGATGTATCATTGTATTCCTCCTGTGGACTAAGGTTGTGTTTCCATGCTGCCATTTAATGAATGATTTATTTTGGAGGAAAACTAAAGTTTGACATGTGTTCAGTTCAAATGATAATGCAAATAGTTTGTCAAGCATGTGATTTGTCCAGGGGATATTAAGAAAGCATGTCATTATGATTGAACTGGTAAGTACCATCTACTATCTTGTCAAAATAATGTGCTAGAAAGGTATCTGTTGGTGGGCTTAATACCTTTCAGTGAAATAGCTATTCAACTTTGCATTTGGCCAACTTTTACTTTTCCATCATTACAGTAGACTAAGGCCATATCAATTGTTTTATGATAGAAACAAATTAAGGGCAAAGAAACACCCTTTAAGATGTGTTTATTCAACTCCAACCAAATGCACCAAAGAATTGCTTGAACTGCACGTTTACAAATTTTGGCCTCCTTTTGTTACCAAAACATTTATAATGAACCATAAAATGCTGCTTCAAAGTAGAAGGACATGCCTACTGCTCACCAAGAACCCCCAAAAGGATTGTTCCATAGCAAAGCGGCTACCTTAAAATACAAGGCTGTTGCAATTTTTTTTGCTGCTGTGTTTGATTTGTCTAGAATGATTGTCAATGTGTTCAATAGTTGTGGTTTGATGTAGTCACTGTTCTTCTCTATCTAAAGTTAGAGCCAAAGTTCAGGACAAATGAAATTATGCAACAAGATTAGGGATAATGCAGAAGTGTTGCAGTTAGTACTTTTCCTTTTTGTCTCAACTTCCACCAGCATCAGATGACTAAGTTCCATCCTCCATATTATTAACTATTTTTGTTCTGGACATTCAGGAGTATTTGGTTTGAAGCTGCAACTGTAGTTGCTGTTCCACCACCTGTTGAAATTCCTGCTGGAAGTGTGCTCAGATCTGCACTGGCAGGTGGCCTTTCTTGTGCCCTGTCTTGTGCATTAATGCATCCTGTTGATACAATCAAGGTAAATTATTGAGCTTTCTAATTTCTGTAGTTACTGATGAAGTTGGTGTTCTTGTCTGCTTATGTACTGATCGTAATTCCATATTCCTCTTCTGGCTGCTATATTTTGGTACCTTCCTGTAACTAAGGCCTCATTATTGTCTTGTTTGGTATGTAGACTCGAGTACAAGCATCAACCCTGTCCTTCCCTGAAATTATTTCCAAGCTTCCACAGATTGGAGCACAGGGCTTATACAGGGGGTCAATCCCTGCAATTCTTGGACAGTTTTCAAGGTTGTTTGTTCACCTCTTTCTTCTCCTTTGCTCCCACCTTTCCTCTTGAATCAAAATAAGCGGAAAAGAAAGGGGAAAGCTTCATTAATACTTTCACTTAACAATGATAGTGTTATTTACCTTTTAATCTCATGCTAGCTTTTGTTAATGCAGCCATGGCTTGCGAACTGGGATATTTGAAGCGAGTAAATTGGTGTTGATAAATGTTGCTCCAACACTACCAGAAATCCAGGTAATTAGTGAATATCCTATTTGCTGTTATTTATACTCCGGGCAACTCCTGATTATGTTTTCCTTTATCTTTCATTTTCCTTGAACATTGTTTTCAATTCGGAGAACTTAAAGTGATTTGTCTTATTGTCTCAGCATTCTGCTAATTATGAAGATGTTCTTGTCTTGTTCCATCAAATCAATCATTAAGATTTTCTTGCTATCTAATCTGGGATTGGTCAGAGCTGTTGCGTTAGACTTAGTATTGAGAATAGTGATTGAGAATATTGCTATACTGATGCAGCGGATTTTCTTGTGCTCTTAAGATAAGATCATTTCAAGCTAAGGAGCTTACCCTCTTTTCCACTTATCATAAATAGAAGAAGGTTGTCCCACTGTAATAAGTGAATAATTTCCTTAAGCTTAACTACTCAGCTTATTGTCTTTATTAAAATGGTGCAAATGCTATCCTTTGAGGTGCTTGTACCTAACAGATTAATATGTATCAAATACCAATTTATATTTTTAAATACTTAAAAGGCGTTAAAAGTGTAATTTTACATTGTGGTTTGATAATAGGTTCAATGAGGTGTTTAATAGGGTCTTATTTGTTGCAACTGTTTTCAAAATTCATAAGGCTTAATGTATTCACATTTATGTAGGTACAATCTATATCATCATTCTGTAGCACATTTTTGGGAACAGCAGTGCGGATTCCCTGTGAGGTGTTAAAGCAGCGGCTGCAGGCGGGTCTTTTTGACAATGTGGGTGAAGCTTTGGTTGGGACTTGGCGCCAGGATGGCCTTAGGGGTTTCTTTCGAGGAACTGGAGCTACCCTTTGCCGCGAGGTTCCATTTTATGTTGCTGGTATGGGCCTTTATGCTGAATCTAAAAAGGTATGTAGTTTCCATGATCCAGCATTCTTTTTGTCTTTTAGAGAGGCCTAGAGTTTGCCCATGGAAATTACTGAGGTTTATGCGTTATAAAATTGTTTGGAAGCTCATGTGTATATATTAAAATGAATGATGTTTCTATTCATCCAAATTAAGATGACTAAGTTTGAGTAAGCAGATTACATATAGGAATTTCGATGGTGAATCAAGGAGAAAGCCACTAAGTTTATTACTGCACTTTACTATCACATGTTTTGTGAGATTGTTAAACATAATTACTTGAATAGTAGTTATTGGCCTCTCTTTGATTTAATTCTTTCCTCTTAAAAGAATCCATGTTGTTACTTAGGGCGGGGAAGTCATTGTCAGTCACTAGAAATTTGTTTTGTCCATTAACATCCTAGAAATGTTTTGAATGCAAAAAGTTTGTCATGTGATCATATTCAACCAGGTATAATGCTTTTGTTTTCCTGAACATGTCATAGCATGTATGATATTTGGGAGACAATAAAAATCTGTCTAGCATCGTGACTCGTGTTTACTGAAACTAATTGGCAGCAAATGTTCAGGTTATATAAATCTGTAATAAGTTGAAATATAATAATTAACTTTAAGCCACGGGGTGTTGCCAGTCAAAATTACATTTTGAAAAATGCATACTGCATCGTTGCACTAATATGTGTAAACATACACAATGAGAACCTAAAGTTGTGATTCTAGCAAATTGATACAAACAATGAAGCGGGAGGTACTGAGAAGAAGAGAACGAGAAGTGGTCCCCAATGGGCACGAGATTACTACAGTTAGAGGGTGCTCAGATTGGCTGAGCCATTAGCTGAGTTGGAGGATTAGGTAGTAAAGTAATTATAACTGTAAGATAGTTATTATACAGATAAGGAAGGGAGGGTGTATATAAATAAGAAATAGTGAGAATTGTAAGGTAAGGAAGTCATAACTCAGAAGTGAGTGTAGGAGTTTCAACCTTGGACTTGAAAGCAGCGAACTTCATTGTTACTTTGTTCTTTTATTCCTGTATTCTTCTCTATGAGATTCAATATCTTCTGTGACGTGATTCAATTCTGAAACTATTGTCAATAAAATTGCTGTGTTTCTTTGGATTGATTTCTCTGAGTTTACCACAAATGGAATTTTATTGTTTAGTTATTCTAAATTGTATAGTCTATATTTTCTTGCTGTAAAGTAAAAAACATATGCATCTTGACTTTGCATTGTGTGATATGCTTTTCTTTGAGTGAATCTCCTTTATTTCCATACTGACAAGGTATTTTGTCATTAATGCTTAGTACTTGGTAGAATATAATATTTTGGATACTGAGTGTCATGTTTGTCTTGGCATTTTGTTTTAAGGCTGTCCAACAACTACTAGGGCGGGAACTGGAGCCCTGGGAGACGGTTGCTGTCGGAGCTTTATCTGGTGGCTTGGCTGCTGTTGTCACAACGCCCTTTGATGTCATGAAAACTAGGATGATGACTGCACAGGGTCGGTCTGTGTCAATGACCTTAGTAGCCTTCTCTATACTCCGCCACGAGGGACCCCTAGGCTTGTTTAAAGGTGCAGTGCCCAGGTTCTTTTGGATTGCTCCTCTAGGTGCCATGAACTTTGCAGGTTATGAGCTGGCAAGGAAGGCCATGGATAAAAATGAGGAGCTAGCTGGTGACCAGCTGTCTCAGAGGTAATGCATGATCTGCAGTCAGCTGCAGACCCTGGGATTGTGTCATTCAGCAACCTAATGCCAGATGGAAGCTTTGAGCCCTTTTCTGAGTTCATTGCAGCTCATGTCTGGATTTTCAATCTGCTGACATCTCTTTGAAATACACATTTTGCTTCCTTGTTCCCTTTGTACATTGAGTCTGCAAATTGTAGCAGCATAATTCAAAATTATTTCATTTTGTACTTTAATTACAGACTCCCTATGGGGGAAGAGCTGCAATGAATTTCTTAGTCTCATGTACAGATTTTAATCTTTTGTATCTTTCAGCTTTCGCCTTTTTGTTTTGTGGTACATTCATCTTTTATCTCTTCTTGAATTGGTTTGCACCCTATTCTTTTATGTGGTTACTTTTATTTTTAGCTAGAGTAGTCCAAGAAGACTTGCCTAGCCCATCCAAAACGTCCACTTTTTAAATAGCTGTCAAAACCCCCGGTCCTATACCATCTCACATGGGCGATATGGGCTAGGATCGCGCATGGGCCAATCCACCAAATTAAAAAAAATTATAGAAAAAAAACTTATAAATATTTTCTAATAATAAATGTAATACAGTCACAACTTTTAAGTTTTTAATATATTTTATTTACAAATATTCCAAAGGCACACATGTAAAGACTTAAAATAATACATTTAATTGACATACTAAAAGGTTCATTCAAGTGCAAAATATTAAATATTGTAATACCAATATTTTAAAAATCAGATCGGTCATTAATACGTTGAATGAATTGATTCACGGTTTTAATGGGTCGAACTGTTGTATAATTAAATATGTATTTATATTTTTATATATTAAAAATTTAGTATATACTAGTTAACAATTATACATACATACATTATATATATATACATATATAAAAATCATCTTTAATACTTAATTTGTTCTGAATATTTATTTCATTTTCATTCTCTCTATATTTTGAAAATTTATGAAATATTAAAATTGTTATTTTAAATAAATATATTTTATACTAAATCTACTTATTTATATTTAATATGCTAAAATATTTTTCTTTTTAATTTGATAAAATATTGGTGTGTATAAATTTACTAAGACTTGAAAATAATTTGCTCATTTTTTAACCCAAATGTACATATATATTTGTTTGAAAAATGATAAAACAATTCAATGTATATATGCATATAAGATATATAATGAGCTTAGTAACCCAAAGTAAAAATGGTTTAGTAGTGAAATATTACTTTCACACACCAAAAAGCCAAGTTCGAATCCTAAAGAATCATGTAGATTATTTAATAGGATTATTACATTAATTTTGTTAATTGGTTTGGTTATGTAAAGAATCATTTTGAATCATGATAGAATTATATAGATTATGTAATATGATTATTACATTAATTTTTTTATTGTAAATTAATTACACAATTATTATAAAATTTGGTATAGAAGACAATGTAATTTCATTGACTCATTCACACAAACTAAGGATTTCCATGATTCTTCTTCCTTCTCAACATGGTATCTAGAACTTAGGATAAACATTTTTTGTTTCGCTGTCAGCTTTTTTTTCCTCTCTTCTGTGGCTGTCCATCTTAGATCTACACATCTAAGGTGCGTTTCTCCTCTAACCGCCTCCACCATTGTGTTCATTGTCCTCAGATCGTCTCAAACCTAAAGTCATGCTGTTATCGGAGCTCCAACGCGCTGTGCTAATTACCAGAATATGCACGTTTAGCCTTTTTCATGCGCGTGAGGGCGCGTTTCGGCGTCTTTCTGACCGCTGTTTCCTCTGGTCAACTCTTCGTGCTATTTCCGGTCAGACCCAACCCCTGTTGGCCTGGTTCGTGCTCCTCTAGTAGGTATTTGGCTTCCCTACCTCCGTGGACCGTGTCTAATATTGTGTTTTCTTGGTGTAAATCTTCACCACCCAGGTTTATCTCTATTTTTCTCATTCCGTTTGGCTTGTTGGAATTTTTTGGTGGTTTATTAATGCTTTTTTTACGTTTTCTGAAGTTCTGTGCCCATCATGTCCAACTCTGGTACAACTTGCTTCACTGAGAAGTTGATCATTTTTAGTTTCATAATTCCGAGATCTCTAATCATCACTACTAAACCCTTTAATGGTCTAACTATATGCATTGTGCTTCGATAACTGAGCTCTGGTTTAAAGGTCAAAGATTTTTTAATCATCTGACAAAGAAAGCGTCTGATATTCTTGCAGCTGATTAAGATACTTGAGAGGTAATTGATACTCAACTTTGTAGTCTCGTTTGGAATAATATTGATCGTGAGATTCTTCCTCTTTTTCGACTATATTAGACTTGCCATAATGTGTGGACCAAAGCCAAATTCCTGTACACCAATGATATTTAGCGATTTTATGGTGTTATCTCCGATATGCTTAATATTCGTAAACAAGATTAATTTATCTCTAGCTATTTGGATTATATTCAAAGTGTTTGTACTAAGTTTACTGAACTTCTCTTATTACTACCGATATTGCCACTCAAGAAATTAACTATGACAAGTTATTCATGCTTTTCTCATTGGCTAGTTTGCCTCATGAGATCGACTCTGTCCATCAACAACTATTAGCTAGTGCTTTTATTCCCTTTGTGGAGGATGTCTTTGCTTAGCTACTTCGAGTTACTCAGTTTGTTCCTGCTCTGGCTACATTTATTGGTGACTCCTTTGTTTTGGCTTCTTAGTCCACCATTGCTACTATTAGTTCTGGGACTCATGGTCGTGACAAAGGTCAATGTCCATAATGTTCTTATTACCACAGATTTGGCAACACGTGAATATTGCTTCAAACTACATGGGAAATCCCTTCGCACAGCCAATATTGCTGAATCAGACTCTCTTGTTCCTGCATATGACTCTTAAAACTTGCCTACTGTCACTATCCCAACTACTGCTTATGAAGGTTATCTAGCATATTATGCTACTCAGTCATCTATCTCTACCTCCGCTTATCAAACTAGTAATCCTGTTGCTTGCCTCACCCATTCCTCTCTTGGTCTATGGATTTTGGATTCTGATACCTTTGATCACATATATGGTAACATTAGCCTTTTCTCTAATCTTCATAGTTCAACTTCCCTACCTATGGTTACCTTAGCTAATGGCTCCAAAACTATGGCTAAAGGTCTTGGTCAAACTTATCCCTTTCCCTCCCTAACTCTTGATTCTGTCCTTTATGTTCTGGGTCGTCCTTTCAATCTTATACCTATCAGTAAATTAACATGCTCTCTTCATTGTTCTGTTACTTTCATTGATAATTCTGTTCATGTGTAGGATCGGGATACGGGATGGATGATTGGCAAAGTGCGTGAGTCTTAGGGCTATACCATTTTACCTTACCTTCATCACATGCTTCCTTTACTTCTGCTGCTTCACCTTCTCTCCTCCACAGTCGACTTGGTCATCCTAGTATCTCTAAGATTCACTGAATGATTCCTAATTTGTTGTCTTTATCATCTTTAGATTGTAAGTTATGTCAACTTGGGAAACATGTTCCCACTTTGTTACCCAAGCATGTCAATAATTGAGTTGCGTTCCGTTTTGATTTAGTGCATACGAATGTTTGGGGTCCTAGTTGTGTTCACACAACTATAGAGTATTAGTATTTTATGACTTTTATTGATAATTTTTTCGATGCACTTGGTTATTTTTAATAAAAAGTCGTGCTGAGATCTTCTCTGTTTTTCAATCTTTTTGTGCAGAAATTCGTTATCAATTTAATACTTCTATTCGTATTTTACATAGTGATAATACTCGTGAATATTTCTCTTCTTCTTTTACCTCTTTTATGTCTTCACAGGGTATTTTTCACCTATCTTCTTGTGCTTACATCGCAACAAAATGACATTGCCGAACGTAAAAATCATCATCTCATTGAAATAGCACAAACTTTGCTTATTTATAATCATGTCCCTCTATGATTTTGGGGTGATGCAGTTCTCACTGCTTGTTATTTGATTAATCGTATGCCTTTCTCTGTTTTACAGAATCAAATTCCTTTGTCTATTCTATTTTCATCTCAACAATTGTATTCCATTCCACTTCATGTTTTTGGTTACACTTGTTTTGTTCATAATCTAACCCTTGAACAGGACAAACTTCATGCAAAATCCTTTAAGTGTGTCTTGCTCGGCTACTCCCATCTCTAGAAGGGATACTGGTGTTTTCACCCAGAAATAACAGATATATCACCTTAGTTGATGTCACTTTCTTTGAGGAGTCGTCAATTTTCTCCTCTTCTTCTACTGAGAGTTCTTTAGAGTTTGACTTGTTCCCTTACTTGGACATCATACCGAAGTCACTCTTTCGACTACTCTTCAAGGCACTTCCATGGTGGTACTAGTGGACTCTAACCCTGAACCAGCACCTTTACCACTCCACGTCTTGCCTCTTACTAGTCCGCCAGTTGCCATTCGCAAAGGTATTCGTTCTATTTGTAATCCTCATCATATTTACACCTTTTTAAGCTATCACCATTTGACCTCTCCATAGTTTGCTTTTGTCACCTCGTTGTCATCTATTTTTATTCCCAAGACTACATGTGAGGCGCTATCCCATCTGCAGTGGCAATTGGCTGTGGTAGATGAAATGAAAGCCGTACACTGTAGCGACACTTGGGAGTTAATTTTGTTATCTCTGGGTAGGTCCACAGTTGGGTATTGATGGGTGTGTGCTATGAAAGTTGGCCCTGATGGATAGATTAACCATTTGAAAGCCTTCCTAGTAGCCAAGGGATATACTTAGATATATGGTTTAGACTACAATGATACATTATCACCTGTTACCAAGATTGCTTCTGTTCAACTTCTTCTCTCCATGGCTGCCATGCAACATTGGCTTCTATTCCAATTTGATATTAAGAGTGCCTTCTTACATGGTAAACTTGTTGAAGAAGTTTACATGGAGCAACTTCCTGGTTTTGTTGCTCAGGGAGAGTCTGGATTAGTTTTTTGCTTATATCGATCTCTTTATGGGTTGAAACAGTACCGCGAGTATGGTTTGGACGGTATAGTATAGTAATTCAACAATTTGGCATGATCTGCAGTGAGAAGAATCACTTTGTTTTCTACTTCCAATCTCTTCAACATTAGAGTATTAATCTAGTGGTATATGTACATGATATTATCATCACAAATAACGATAAAGATGGTATCAATCAACTAAAATAATAGCTATTTCGTTATTCTCAGACTAAGGACATGGATCGCCTTAAATATTTTCTTGGTATTGAGGTGGCTCAATCCTCCACTGGTGTTACTATTTCTCAGAGAAATTATGTCCTTGACATCTTAGAAGAAACTGGCATGATAGATTGTCAACCTATAGATACTCCTATGGATTCAAACATCAAGCTTTTGCCAGGACAAGAGGAGCCCTTATCGAATCCTGGTCAATATCATAGACTTGTTGGTAAATTAAACTATTTTACCATCACTCAACCAGACATCTCCTTTGCTATAAGCGTAGTTAGTCAATTCCTACAAGCTCCTTGTGATAGCCATTGAGATGCTGTAATTAGAATACTCAGATATATCAAAGGAGCACCAAGTCAAGGTCTGTAAACACTGTATTTTCTCCTAACTTATTTTTTTATTTTATTTTATTTTATTTTATTTTATTGGGTTAATAAAAGATAGGTCCAATCTAACGCCGTAGGTCTTATAAATGTCCAAACTCATTTTCGGTCTATTTTGTTGGTATATACCTTTTTGTTAGGCTAAGCACAAGTTCACAATATGATAGGATAATTTGGTTCAAGAGCAGAAATTGGTTTGGAAATAATTTGAAATTTGATATATGAATTAATTATGAATAAAAGGGAATAATTATTGATTATCTTGATTGATTCTAAGGATTAATGGAAATTAATGAGTGAAATTAAATGGGGTAGGTCCATAAAAGAGAGAAAAACCTAGAATTGAAAAAAAAAAAGAAAATAAGAAAACCTAAAAGTGAGAGGCCGTGAGATTGCAAGAGGAAAACGATACACGAGAGAGGAAGACTATTTCCAGGAGATTGTGATTTGAGTCATCTCCATAATCGTACAGTAGGTAATGTTTCCTAAAGCCTCTTTAGTTTATTCTATTCATAATATGTTTGGTTGAATTTTGTTTCCATGGTTTGAATCTATGCCGTCCCAATCCATTCGCTTAGTCGTCAAGATCAACCGTGATCTAGTCATGCATGACACTACTATGCACTCGTGAGATAGTATCACTATAGCATACTCAGTAGTCATCATCTATAACAAACAACCTAATCCAACTTTTCCTAAATATTCAAGAATGTTGGAAAAGAGTTTACTTTGGTTATTTTGAATATCTTTTACCAGTGATTTGGATGTATAAAATTATGAGTTGCAAGCAATTTTTGTCGTATGTACCATAATCCAGCCATGACAGGAGATACGTATTGCTCACTTGAGAAAAGGAGAATTGAGGTGGGATGTGTTAAAAGCAAAGAAGGATAGCATGTGATTATATATTAAAATACACTCCTAATATTCCTTTTTCATCTCCATTGGTGCATGATATTGTTACAGCTTTTCAAATATCTTTTTGATACAAGCTTCTTTGAATATATATGTTACTACATTAGGAGTGAAAATGAAATGTTTGAGACAATGCATTAAAATAAAGAAGTAATGGTTATATTACATTTTTTTAAAAAAAGGAGTTGAGTGGTAAATTCACAATAGAAAATAAGAATGAAGTGTCAATTAGTTTCTTGTGTCACTTGACTCGAGAAGGTATCTAGGCAAAATCCATTTATTATCTTAGGCTTTTTTTTTTTTGATATGAGATCGGTAATGGTCGTAATCTTTTACTTGAATCCTCTTGTTTTAGTACAATATATTATATGGTATTATTTATTTGTTTACGAGACATGCAGAAATAAAAATAAATGTTTCATTTTATTTGGATTGACTTCATGAACTTAATTTGAAATGGATTAACATTCCGATGATGGAATAATCAAAATTAATCGCAATGGCAGTGACATTTTGATTTTTTGAAGGTGCGGGGTATGTTCTTTAGTTTAAATAGAAACGCTGGTGGGGCTTTAAATCATCCCTAATAGAAAATCTTTTCCACAATTATCATTTTATATATCATTAATTTTCATTAATAAGGATTAAGATTCTGATGAGGGAGAAATCAAAATTAATCGCAATGGTGGTGACATTTTGACTTTTCGGAGGTGCAGGATATGTTCTTTAGTTTAGCCAGAAACGCTGATGGGACTTTAAATTATCCCAAATAGAAAATCTTTTCCATAATTATCATTTTATTTTTCATTAATTTTCATTAATATGGATTAAGATTCCGATGAGGGAGAATCAAAATTAACCGAAATGGCAGTGACATTTTCACTTTTCGGAGGTGTGGGATATGCTCTTTAGGTTAGCTACAAACGCTGACGGGGCTTTAGATCATCCCTAATTGAAAGTCTTTTCCATAATTATCATTTTATTTATCATTAACTTTTATTAATATGGACTAAGATTCCGATGAAGGAATAATCAAAATTAATTTTAATGACAATGACATTTTGACTTTCTGGAGGTGTAGGGTATATTCTTTAGTTTTGCCAGAAACGCTGGCAGGGTTCTAAACAGCCCCTAATAAAAATCTTTTTTTTCATGCATTATTTAAAATTAATCATTTGAATCATTATTTGTCTTATATCATTTTGTATTAAATTTCATATCTTGTGTAATAAACAAAAAATTCCAAAGCCAGCCGACGATAGAAAAAATTAGGAGAGGATCATGATGATGATCAATTAAACTCTTCCCAATACTCTTTAGGCAATAACTATTAGACTTTGTTAGAAATGTTGCGTAGTCTAATTCTTATAATTAAATAAAAATAAATATTTGTGAACAAATCCACACAATCCCAACTTTATGATAGTGGTAAATTCTAAATTCTATCTTTATCCTTCACTTTTAGAAAACATTTTGTGAAACTCATATACTAATTAAAACATCTTTGCAAAATCCTTGTCAAACCTTTCACTTTATTAAAAATATCTCCTTTGAAATTAGAGTTTTTAGTTCACCATTGTCATGCTTACATGTTGCAGGTTTTTTCAATTTGTTCCACAAAATAAAGGCTTTAACCATCCATTCTTTGTCATTAGTCATTTATTATTTTTTGATAATATGCTCGACAAAATAGGACATATTAAAATAAAAATATTATTTAGATAAATATAAAGACCAATTTATTTCACTTAGTAGATAACATTAATTAAATAAATAACTGTCTTAAGACAGATATATTAAAGATATAGTAGAATTAAGTTTATATCCTTCCCTATGCATAATTTAACCCCCGAACCTAATCTCAATGAAAAGACCAATTTTTTTCTTCTCTTTAAAAGGGTTTTCCAATTATTTTTCCTTATCAAATAAAAATTGGTGGTGACTCCTAAACATTTAAATTTAGTTGCCGTCTACGTCGCTGCATCCTCCAGGTATGTTGTGACAAGGTCTTCTTTATGAATACAAAGGACATACCCAGATCATTAGTTTTACAGATGCAGACTCGGTTGGTTCTCTTTCACATAGGCGTTCCACCTCAGGTTATTGTGTGATGATTGGAGGCAACTTAGTGTCTTGAAAAAGTAAGAAACAAGATGTTGTTGCAACGTCAAGTGCAAAAGCAGAATATCGAGTTATGACATTAGCAACATGTGAACTTATATGACTGAAACAATTGCTTCAAGAGTTAAAATTTGTAAATGTTAAGCAAATACAACTGATTTGTGATAATTAAGCAACTCTGCACATTACTTCAAATTCAATGTTTCATGAAAAGACCAAACATATAGAAGTGAACTGCTACTTTATCAGAGAAAATATTTTTTCTAGATACATCATCACTAACTTTGTTAATTCAAATGATCAATTAGCATATGTATTCATAAAATCTCTCAGAGATCCTCAGATTAGTTATATTTGTAACAAGTTTGGTACATATGATTTATATGCTCCAACCTGTGAGGAAGTATAGAATATGTAAAGAATTATGATAGAATCATATACATTACGTAATAAGATCATTACATTAATTTCTTTTTATTGTACATTATCCAATACAAAGGACAATATAATTTTACTGACTTATTCACACAAATTAAGAATTTCTTTTGTTATTATTATTATTATTTAAAATTTAAATAATTAGAATATGTGCAAATGTATGTGTCCATATAATTTTTAAAAGGGGTTTAAATAAGTTTGTAATGAAATATGATTATTTAAATTATTTTAGTGGGGTGAGTATTTTTGTAATTTGGCCAAGCAAAAGGGAGACCACTCCTTTTCTTTCTTTTCTCCTCCTCCCCTCACGTAACCCCTCACTTCTTCTCTCTCTTTCTTTTTCTACCTGGACGCCCCCATCCTTTCTCCCCCTTCTTTTTCTCTCGCACGGCTGCCCCATTCTCCTACACTTCCGGCCTATTTTTTCTTCACTTTTCTCATTACCCACCTATACCCGCTTAACCCAAACCCTAAAAGTTAGCATCTATTTTCTCTACTCTCTCTAAATACCTCCTTTTCAATTTTTTTCATTTTTGAACAAATTCTTCTTTACTCCAAAGCCATGGTGATTTTGGGAGCTTGTAAATAAGGGAGTTTTAAAGTTATAACACTATCCTTTCTTGAATCTTTGTGAGTAATAATTTTGAAACCCTAAGCCATAAAGATTTTCTCTCCCTGGATTTTTTTATCTCTCCTTATATTTAAAATTTTCTCTCTATGTTATTTAGATGAAAAACATTGCCTTTAGCATGATATAAATACTTCAAAAATTTGAGAGTAATTATAACCATTGTTTATGCTTGTTCTTGGTTCAATAGAAATTATTTTATGAATTTTTAGTGTTCAGTATGAGAGATGATGATGGAAAAACACCTTGGTAGTGTTTAGAAAATTTTTAAAATAAGGCCAAGAAGATAAATATTATTACTCAGGCAAAAATCACACTTTTGCGAGTCTATGAATAGGATTTAGAAGTAGTTATAGATTTTCCTATTGGTATTTAAATTATTTGGGAGTATTAGAATTTTATTTAATGAAATGTGATGATTTATATTTGATAGATTCATCAGTGACAAATTCGGATGTGGCTATTGTAACTTTTAGGCATTTATTGTAACTTGTTTGTGACTGACAGTTAATTTGTGAGTAAATAGTAACTACAGTAGCATATTTTGATTTTTAAATGACACCTTTTAGAATATCTCTTTTCCATATATAAATGTATCCTTCATTAAATTATTTCTTATAAGCCTGGAACTTGCTATTGGAAACCGATGCCAAATTTATTTGCTTATGACAGTGATTATATTTTTAGCACTTGTTATCCATTTCTACTCTTGTTATTTATTTTTACAAGGTCGCTGATTTTATTTTTCTTGAATTTTCGAAAAGAGAAACACTTTGATTTGTTATTGATAGTGGTATGTTGGATAGGGAAAGGGTTGGGTGTAGCCACCGGTGTGGGGCAAGGATCTGCCAACGAGGTATAACCACATCAAGGATCTCTCTATTGGGTAGAAAGGGCTGCCAACAAGGTGTAGCCGCCAGTGTGGGGTAAGGAGCTGCTTATTAGGTGAAGCCGTCCCATTAGAGGTTGGAGAAAGGAAAGGACTGCCTGCTAAGTGGAGTCACCCCTAGGTTAGTTGACCTCTCCTAGGAGGAAAGAGCTACCAATGTAGTGGAGCTACCTTAGGTGCTTGGTTCTTTAGATAGGATTCCATTCTACTACACTTTTTGATATTATTACTATGAGCTATACATTATAAATAATCGTTATTTGATGAACGTATGATTATGTTAATGGAAATCATGAGATGATAGAATTCTTGATTTGACACATCGTTTGTGACATATCATATTTGCTATGCAGCTATATATTTTATTTTAAAGTTTATTGTGGTTATTATACTTTCATTGAATCTGTGTGACTTATTCTTCGATTTTCATCCTCCCTAACTCTCTTTGGTATTCCTCCCACTTGCAAGAGCTTTGTTTGCTTTGTTGTTAGACTTAAAAGTGTTTTGCAGTTATAGGGTAGGGAGTCTTGTTGATAGTATGTTTATGTATGTACAGTATTTGGAGATTGATTATCGTATACTAGATTTGGACATTAGTTGTAATAAGAGATGTCCATATTTCAAGGGAAACTGTGTCAGATTTTTGACAGCTCTATGTCTATTATTAAGCATTACATGTGTTAAACTCGTTAGCTAAGTTTTTAATAAGCTTGCTCGGTCACGGAATCAAGTTGAGTTCGTGACAACTTTAATAGTGAAAAGTAGTTATTAGTTTTTTTTAGTAAAAAATGTTATTTATAAAACATTACTCAAAACTGCTGTTTGTTTTCAAAAGCTCAGGCAAACTGGTTTTACTAATGTGAACCGACAATTGCAATGAATGACGAAAGAACATCCTTAGATAATGCTAAACATATAAGAAAAAGAAATTAAAATTCACCCATCTTTCGTTCCATTAAATTGACCTTCAGATCAGAATCACATCAATATTTTTCTATACAAATTCTAGACACTTGTGTTGTTTTGCTCTCCTTAAAAATTGTGTGTGTGACTTAAAAAAGAAGACTCTTAACATTATCCAAATATATAGCCCCAGAATTTTTTTTTTTTCTTTTTGCTGAAAATATTAGACCCCAGATCTGACACTAATGCTCTTGAACCTTTACCAGCTTGGGCAGAATCTGCAAGGGCATGGAATAGTCGCTGATCTGCTTTGTGATACCATTAAACTGAATCAACACAGTACACACATACCTTTGTTTCTAAGGTAAACAAAATTTATTAAGAAAACCGCAAAACAGCAGTTTCTTGTTCGAGTAAAGTTGAAGTGATTAACTACAGTCTACAGCTGCACTAAGAATTTAGACAACTCTGAAATTAGGTTTATCAACAACCCTTTGATTGAGATTGAGAAAGAGGACTCAGTTACAAGTAAATCCATGTAGTTATTATTATGCAACCAGCAAGGAATACAACAAGTTCTGATATTTTGCAACAATTTGAAATTTAGAATAATCAATAGCCCCAATAATCGTTCCTGATCTCATCATCAAACTTCTTCTTCAGCTCAGGATGCTTGGCAAAGTACTCTTCTGCTGTCATGGTACTAAGCTTTTTCTGAAAAAATAAATGTGTGAGTATGTCATTTAAAAAGGTAAAAGTAACTGAAAGCTTTGTGGTGATTTCTATTACCTTCAACTCTTGTACTTCGGCAATTTCCTTTTCCAAACGCTCAGACTCCTTTAGAGATTTCTCCTCTGCTTCTTTAAGCTCCACCAACTGTAGCCAGAATAGAATAACATATATAACAACGAAGATTTATTGTATTTACGGAGAGAATTTAACCAAGAACTAGAGATTTGTGGAAGGTTCTTACTAGTGCATCAAATTTAGGCTTATATTGAGGAGTTACATTGTCGACATACTTGGGGATCTCTATGCCTGCAAAGAAACAGTCACCCAAAACATTGAACATTTTAGTAATGATATGTAAAAGCAAAATAGGTAACTTTGGTTGTGCATATATATGGGGAATTCAGCACAATTTCAAATAATAAACAATCTTTTGCCCAATGAGAATTCACATACAGGATCTATTCCACATTAATCGATTAATAGGCAATCAAAGCATAGGTGAGGCTGAAGTACTTTGCATTGCAAAAACAAGAAAGACCAGTGTGTGCTTATATGCAACTTCAAACAATTTCCAAATTCTAGTCCCTCAGATTGGTCATATAGGTACGTGATAAATGTGAGACAGCAGCAAAATATTGTCTTGGCTTTGTACCAGATTTCTTATGTTTTTTCTTTGTTCAATTTGATAAAGGGAAAAATGCAGACAACCCTCTTCATCTTTTGGACTTTGACAAATACACCCCACAACTTTTAATTTTGGCAGTTAACGTCCTTTAATTTTAAAAAGCATCTCAATAACTAATTTGCACTCAAAGAAATAACTAATTTTTACAAAATTTGGTTTGAGTATGAATATTTTCTACTAAGCAACCAATGGATCATGGAAGAATTGATGGTGGGAGATTATTAAGTTAAGCATGGTTTAAATACGAATGTGCTAAAAAAATTGATAAAAGCGGCTATTGAAACCTTTTTCAAAATTCAAGGGGTTTATCGCCAAAATTGAAAGTTGAGAAATCTACTTGCCAAAGGCCCAAAGTTGAAGGGGTTTTGAATATGAATTTACTAAAAATTTGATAAAAGTGGCTATTGAAACATTTTGCAAAATTCAAGGGGTTAATTGCCAAAATTGGAAATTGGGGCATCTACTCGCCAAAAGCCCAAAGTTGAAGGGGGGTTGTATGCATTTCTCCCTGCAGAAAAAGACAGAGATGGTTCTAAAATCTCCATAATAATTTTGTACTAAATATCTCCAGTAATATGTGTTTTACCACACATTAGGCAATAGATTGCAACATAAGGAAATCTATTGACAAGAGAAGAAACAAAGCCATCATTGTTCAGCGCACAATGAGGGACAAGTTAAAATTATTGTGCAAAAGCCCCAGATTTACCTAGCATGTGATTGTTATAATATGCGATGCAGAAAATTTTTTTTAAAAATAAATAGCAGGATATGATGAGCTTATGCTTTTTCATATCTAAAGCAGGAAGGCCTTCCCATATAATTGACACTGTATAATATTTTGATAAAGGTAAAATGAATTGGAAATGGAAGAAAAAACAAAAGATCAGAGGATAAGACATCCTACTCAGCAAACAAACAATATACAAAGGAAACAGAGAAAAAGGTATCAATGCAACAAAGGCATCCAATCCCAGAAAGACGTCTGACAAGCTAGAGGAAGAAAAGTCTAACAAACTGTTATGGATAGAATTACGTTAATGGCTTCTATTGGCTTTTCTGCTCAGGGCTGTAACGGCTGTTTCAAGGGAGTTGTTATTTCTCATATGCAGACAGACTGGGCAGCCTTGCCGCATTCTTGAGTTTTTTTATGTTTCACATATCTAGAATTCTCTATTTTGCAGGATGTCCTATCCTTCCCCTAGCTGTACTTTCCTCCTTTCTCTCAAATAAATTTTCTTTTCTTATAAAAAAAATATGGAAAGTTGGAAACAGTGCAAAAGATCAACCAACAGAAGAACAACTCAAATTCAACGAGTCAAATCAATTGCTAAATTTTAAAAACACATAATGCCTGCACCACTTGGTACAAATAAGTGCAAATACTGGAGTCTAGATCCAGTTGAATTCACCAATAATTTGATACTATGTATAAAACTTTAAGCCATTTCAAAAAGTCCTAACTTCACGGTACCTTGGAATCTTTCTAGACCTTTTCAACTACAATGAATTTATTTAAAGAGAGAAAGGAAAAGCCAAAATATTTAATTGAAGTACAATCATCATCCTTATGCTGGCTTGCACATAAATCAAAATGATTCAGCAAAATGGATGTAAAGCTCTCAGCTAACAGGAGAGAAAGTGCACAATAAGAATTAAATTCATGAACCTATAATTCAATCATGTTATTGCCACAAAGAATGAGTCAAGTCAACTAATCCATACCGGTACCATGAAGAATTCGAAAACTATATATGAAGGGATATTCACCATAGAGCTAAAAAAACATACTTTCATAATGCTCCTTGTACATATCCACCAAACGAGAGCCAATTCCTTTTCTATAATATTCCCAGTCTATAGATTCAGGCTCCTGCAGAATGTGAAAAATGAATAGGCAAGGGCTGAGTAATAAGTTAAAAAAAAATGCTTAATTATGCAAGCACTGTAATATAAAAATTTTTCCAGAACCCTCTAATTAATTTCCTTGCATGATCACTTTCAAAGGCAAGCTCTCATTTAAAACAAGATGAACTCTATGAGAGTGTTCTTAGATTAATGAATGTTACATAACAGGAATTTTTATACAAATTTATTGAAAATCATGTCTAAGGTTATGTTCGGGAGATTTAAAAGAAATGGAATGAAGTGGCTAATAATGAAATGGAATGGAAAGGCAAGGAGTGGAATGGAAAGATACATACCACTCTATTGTTTGGTTGATTAATGAAAATCATGTTACATAACAGAAATTTTTATACAAATTTATTGAAAATCATGTCTAAGGCTATGTTTGGGAGATTTAAAAGGAATGGAAGGAAGTGGCTAATGATGAAATGGAATGGAATGGAATGGCAAGGAGTGGAGTGGAAAGATACGTGCCACTCTATTGTTTGGTTGATTAATGAAGGGAGGGGAGTCCTCTCTTTTCCAATTTTGTTCTAATATAAAAGGAGTAATCATTTGATAAAAGGGTAAAATAGTAATTTAACTAAATTGTAATGATAATTGTCCCACCCAAGCCATGCCATTCCCTCCTTGACCCCCCCCCCCAATTTGGAGGGACAACAAATTTGCGGTTTTGAATGGCAAGGAGGAATCTTAGAGTCTCTCCATTGCCATTCCACTCCTTCCTTTCAAATAACTGCTAAACACACATCTTATAATATTTGCCATGCCATTCCATGCTACTCCCTTGATTGCCATCCTTCCAAACATTACCTAAAATTCTTTCTCTAGCATCATAATTACTGAGGAAGAAAGGACACTATAACATATTATGCAAGGAAAAGAATCAAGCTCTAAAGGCAGATTATAGTAAGAGTTACATTGATCTCTAATCTCACCTCTAATGGCATTTAATCTCATGATATATTTTACTCAACCCCTGCTGATGTAGTAAAAGAAAAAGGGGGGGGGGGAAGGTCAATTATAATACAATGATGTTATTGTATAGGGAGCTTTTTGGGATATAGGTAAGTTTAGGGTAATTATTTTAGAATTAAAGTCCTTTTAGGATGCCATATGGATTAGGAAAATTCTAGAAGATTGTTCACTTGCTAGTGAAGTTCTAATATGCTTATAAAAAGAACTGGTATGTGTAAAACAAGATACAATATATACTTTCAGTTATGAATATTTACCAAGTAGATTTCTAGGTTGACTACTATAATGATACCTAGCCCTCTTTCTCATTCCTTTTTCAAGCAGTAGCGTCATTTGCACATGACAATTAGAAAACCTTGTGTTCTCTGCTGACACCCTCACCCTTGGACCTAAGTTGCTCAAGTAATCCTCCTTTTGGCTCATGTCAGTTAACTGATTCTTTACTTGTAATTTGTCAATGTGCAATTTACACTCCTCAATTTTTTTTTCTTTTATAATGTACCTATAAATTTCATATAGAAACATACTGAGAACAGAAATTTAAATCTTCAAAGAGTAAGGGAAACAAAATGACTTGTCATATGGTATTCAACGAAGAAATTAGTTGGGGTGTTTTGGTCCAGATTTGTAGAAAATATCAGGAGTAAGACGAGAATATGTTGCCAAACTCATAATACAATTCTATAATCTCGAATGGAACATAAAACTAGTTCCATTCATATTTTTAAACCCCAAATTGCATAATCCACATACCATGGGGGCATCAAAATATCAGTTTAACTCTCTTTAAGAGTTCACTCAAAACAAATTGCACAGATACCAAACTCCGGCATGTTTCCTCTCAAATTCGTCATTCTTATTATTGACTACAATTAAGAACAAATAGTTGGAGTATCAGACAACAAAGCACTACCTATGCCACCATCAACATGTGATAACCACTCAAACCACATTGCTTCTAACCTAGTGCAACCAAGCCAAAGAATCAAAACAAAGTAAAAAGTTGGGCTTCAATTTTCTTTTAGAGTAAATGCTCATTTTAATCCTTCAAACGTCCAAAAATAACACACGACATCACATTTGTCCACCATTTATACGCAACATCAAATTGGTCCTTCATCATCACTTTATGCCATCAATTTGGTCCTTAAAGTGACATCAAATTAGTTCTAAACTGGACGAAATAGATGGCATTAATTGTCACTGAAGAACCAATTTGAAGTCGCATATAAATGGGGGACCAATATGATGCCGTATGTATTTTTGATGGACCAAAATGAACATTAACTCTTTCTTTTATTAATCAAAGATGTAGTATAAAAATTAATTTATGATCACATAAGTCATCTATGAATTTAATTATTTACAAGAAACAGTAACACCAATTTTTGCTTCTTATAATTATCTAAATTCAATTCATAATTTCAAATTTCCTCTCATAACAAAGGATGCACTAACCAAACAGAACAATGTTCATTTTATTTCACTTAAAAGTACCCAAAATAGTAGGCTTGTTTTCACAAGTGATTCTGGGGACCAAAAAGGGACGATTAATCTACAAACTACAGACCCAAAACGAAGAAATTATTAAAAAGAAAAGGAAAATTTCAGATATGAACTATATACAAGACGATCCAATCAATCACAACAAACCACAAGAAGCACAAAATAAAATCGTGGAAATGGCAGAGATCTATCAACGAAGAGAAGAGGGAGAGAGAAGTGAGAACCTGGCTGAACTTGGTTTGGAGTGCGGTGTTGACCTCGTCGAAAGCACGACGAAGAGTGGCAAACTCCTTGCGAGCCTCATCGGAGACGAGAAGCTTCGCCATTCCATCCCAGTCGATGTTCTTCCCCGCTTTGAATGCTGCATCGGCAACTTTCTTCACCGTTCCGCTCATTTTCGCGCTGATTTTCTCTTCCAAACGCCAAATAACAACAAAACCCCCAGCAAAGAGGTAGAGAGAGAATGAGACGCCCTTTGTTGTTTGCAGTTTGCTCTACCCACTATGGTCTATGGTTGGCTTCGCTGGGCTGGGTCGGGTTTATAATTATGGGCCAGCCCATAATTTGGTTGAACTCGTAAACAGCTCATTTCTATTTTTAAACACATTACCGATTGTTTTTTAAAATAGGGCATCTCTTGACCCAAAAAAAAAAAAAGAAGTATCGGCTTTTTACGATCCATTAAAAATCCCAGAATATATATATTTGGATGACATTGCATTGGCAATGCAACATTGCTAACAAGAATTGGTTCAATTGACAGAATTAATACTAAGTCAGGTTCTTTATTGATAGGCAATAAAAAATTATAACATAACATTTAGTATATAAGAATAGTTATAAAATGAAATGAAATGAATATATAATGAAGGGCTCATATGTTTGTTAATAAAAAAATAACATGAAATTCATGAAGTTTATTTCACAAAATAAAATATGGAGCATGAAATCTATTACTTATCAAAGAAGTGAGATTGTGATTTCATGCTTTATAGTATGGGCATTAATTTTTTTTTTGTTTAATATACTCTTATTAATTTTATAAAATTATATTTGTTAATTTTTATTAAAATTAACATATCTAATAAGATAACTTTAGCGAAGAAAGATTTAACACACTGTGTGACCCTTTTATTTCTTATATTATAAACTTGCATAAACAATCATATATAATTATAAAATATTATATGTGAACACTAATATTAATATTTTTTCTGTTATATTTTTACAATTATATTCAAAATTTTATAAAAATAAAAATTATAATAATTTAATGAAACATAATTATTATTTGAAATCTACATTAATTTTTATTTCATTCTACATGGATTTTATGTATCAAATAATGTAATGACTTAGAAAAACATTTAATTTTAAAAGATATTAACATGTGAATTAAGAATGATCATTTTATTCCATTCTATTCTCATTCTATTCTGATTTCATGGAATAAACATTCCATGTACCAAATATCATATAAGTCCTTGCTAAGGCTTGACATGTCCTGACTTGTAAAAATCTCTCCTCTCCCTAAATTTTCAAAAGCAAAGGATGGGTGTGTATTGAAAAACAAAATTATTTGTAAAACTTTTTTTATGAGAAGTATAACTAAGTTGAAAAGAAAACTAAAACAAGCTTCCACATTTCATAGCAAGTCTTCGAACATGGTTAAGATAAATAATCAGTACTTATAATTTTACTCGATTTGAATTTTAGTCCCTATAATTTTATTTTATATCGATTCATATAATTTTACTTATTTAGATTTTGATCCCTATCATTAAGCTGTCAGTCCTTATATTTTTTATTCATTTAAATTTTAGTCTCAATAGTTTTTATTTATTAAGATATTGGTCCTAATTTAAATTTTGGTCTTTATAAATTTTTTTTAGATATCAATTTTTATATTTTTATTTATTTAGATTTTGATTCTTGAAGGACTAATACTTTAACAATTGAAAATTATAAGAACAAATCATTTACAAAAAATAGGAACCGATACCTTAATAAATAGAAACTATAAGGAATAAAACTCAAATGAGTGAAAAAATATAAGAATCAATGCCTTAACAGTTCGATTTTTGGGACCAACATCTTATGAGTAGAGTCATATCTTTATCACTCCCAACATGAGGAGATTAAGCTTATAGGGTAATTCAAATAGGACGAATTTTGTGAGAATACTCTTAGTTTAAATTAAAAAAAATCTAAATAACTGAAATTATAAGAATTGATATCTAAAAAATAATTACATAGAAAAAAATTCAAATCAGATAAAATTATAAAAATTATTTATTTATTTTAACCCTTCGAACATTCATTAACCTTGTAGATTGATGTTCTACTTTCTCAACTTCTGGAAAACAATAAGCTAACCAGGCGTGAGCTCATATTAGGAGTAAGAACGTGTGCAATGAAGCATGTTACGAGCCTCTTTTGAGTTTAAAAGAGTTCAGTGAACGATATGTTATCTCCTTTAAATGTTGTGAATTGAACTTTGAACAATAGTACATTATCAACTTTTTTTTTTTGACTATTTTAATCCAAACCATTTTCAATGAATAATTTATGTTTGTCTCCTTTGGATGCTACAAAGAAAAATAATGATTTATGTAGAACATAGAAGAATTTCTACGTTGCACCTTAATCAAAAAGGTGCGTGGATACTTTATCAGACTGTGGCTAGAAACCTCTATCAGTCTGCCTCCTTCTAGATTTCGTGTTTCCGTGGTTAGAGTTTAGCCCGCGAGCGACCTTCTTTTCCAAATTTTGTTCGTTTGTTTGACTCTTCGCTTTCCACATCAAATTTGGTTCATTCTCACTTCTCCATTTTCCAGACTTTGTTGGTTTGGCCGTCCTTTCTTTACAACTTTTTCTCTATATATTTGTATTTTTACAAACCTTTATTTATTTCTAAAACTTACACATACTCATGTTTATTATAATAAAAAAAAAGAATAGAATAAAATGAATTATATAAAATCTCCAAGATCAAAATATAAAAAACTTCTTATTCATATTTCATTATTTTCCTTTTCTTTGTACCAAATGAACACTTAAGATATGTATGGATAGAGGTATTTGAAGAAAAAGGAAAGTAAAAGTTAATTTTTTAATTCTAAATTAAGAAAATTATAAAATATTTATAAAAATAAAAAAGAAAGGATACAAAAGTTACATGATAATCTCTCATTTTATTCTTTTATTTTAAAAAATTTTCAAATAAAAAGAATTTTTAATTAAAATAAAAAATTTACCCTTCCTTCCTTTTTCTCTCCAAATTTTTCTATTCAAACATACCCTTAAATACTTACAGACACCTCCCTTATCCCCTACTGAGTATGCGTAGGTTTTAACAGTAGAGAAGTTGTAAAAAAAAATAGATAAATAGATAAGAAATTAGAATAATTTACTCTTCTTTTTTTTTTCAGTTTGCCATCCATTTCAGCACCTGCTCACCATGGATGAATTTCCAGTTTTTTATTTTTATTCTTCTTTGCATTTTTTTTTTTATTCACCATTTCTCCAAATCACTATTTTTTTCATTTCATATTCACTGGCTCACCGACGGCGAACTCGCAGAGGTTTTTGGCCACTTAGAGTTAGGACAGCAGAGGTTGAGGATGGGTTTGGGAACTTGGAATTTTCGAAGCACACTAAATTTTTTTGCAGGGAGTTCCACACAATTTTATTTTATTTTTGTACGAGCACCCGTCTAAATAATTGATGACATGTGTACAATAAGTTGCAAGGTAGCCGTTGATCCATAAGTCTTCAAAATCAATGGTTCAAATTACATGGCCTATTGATGCACCCATGCCTGTAAGTCATTGCTATAGAAATAAGTTACCTCTTGTTTCATCACCTTAAACTTTCTTTAACACAGTAGAGAGTGGAGGTGTTGGTTAACTTCTCATTTGACGTTTCAAGTTTATCTAGATTGTTTTCAAAATTCAGAATATTTACTTCATATTTATATAAGTCAGTCCTCATTCACAAGGGTGTAGTTTAGTAGTAAGTGTTAAACATAAAATCTGTAATTGTTTACTAATCCTTTCATTGATCTTTTTCTCAGTAATTCTGATATAAGTTCTTCCAATAATTCTAATGCAGATTCTCCTAGTGATCTTGACGTATGTTCCTTTGGTGAGCTCATAGACACCTCTGATGTTCCAACTCCTCCTGTTGATGTTGTTTCGACCACTAGTTCTCCTCTTAAACACTACTCCTCTTTATGAGCATCCCTTTCGCATAAGAGCTCTCTCTAACTATTTTCGTGATTATCATTGTTTCTCTATCATGCTTCATCTCCATCAACCTCAGTCATATAAAGAAGCCTGATTCTCATTGGCAACAAGCTATGGAAGAAGAACTACAGGCTTTGGAACGCATTGATGCTTGAGATGTGGTTGATCTTCCTCCTGACAAGACACTTGTGGAATGTAAATGAGTCTACAAAATCAAAACTCAATCGGATGGATCTGTTGTGCATTACAAGGCTCGTCTGGTTGCCAAAAGATTTACCCAAGAGTATGGTATTAATTATGAAGAGACCATTGCTCTTGTTGCTCGTATCACTTCGGTTCACACACTTCTTGCTATTGCTGTTTCTCAAAAATGGGGTCTTCATCAAATGGATGTTAAAAATGCTTTTCTTAATAGTGATTTACAAGAAGAGGTCTATATACACCCACCTCCAGGCTATACTTGTCCAGCCAACAAGGTTTGTCATCTTCAAAAGGCTTTGTATGGTCTCAAACAAGCTCCTTGGGTTTGGTTTGCTAAGTTCAGCCTTACTGTCAATTAACTTAGCTTCTCATCTAGTCCTCATGACTCTGCTCTCTTTATTCGCAAGACTAATCAAGAAATTGTGATCTTACTCCTCTATGTTAATGATATGATTATTACAGGTAATGACACTACCAGTATCACTAATCTTAAACAGCCTTTATGTCACAAATTTGAGATGAAAGATATGGGCTCTGTGAGTTACTTCTTGGGACTTGAAGTCCTTTCCTCCAGTGATGGACTTTTTCTCTCACAAGCTAAGCATGCTTCCGATCTTATCTCTCAAGCTAGTCTTATAGATAGTAAAACAGAACTAACTCCTCTTGAATCGAATGTTTGATTCATTCCTCTAGATGGCTCTTAATGATGCTACTCTATATCGTCAATTAGTGGGCAGCTTGATTTATCTCACTGTTGCTTGCCTAAACATTTCCTATGTTGTTCACCTAGTAAGTCAATTCATGACAGCACCACATTCCACCCATTATGCTTTTGTTCTTCGCATCCTTTGATATGCTAAAGGTACTTTGTTCCATGGACTACATTTCTCTGTTGATTCTCCTTTGGATTTGAGGGCCTATTCTGATGCTGATTGTGGTGGTGATCCTACTGATCGACGCTCTACTACTAATTATTGTATCTTTTTTGGTGATTCTCTTATTTCTTGGTGTAGCAAGAAACAAACTCTGACTGCTCGTTCTAGTAGAGAGTCAGAATATCGTGCTCTTGCTAACACCACATCTGAGATCATTTGGATTCGTTAGCTACTTGATGACTTGGGAATTTCTCAAACCTCTCATACTAATATATATTTTGACAACTAAAAGCACTATTCAAATTGCCTATATTGATGTCTTCCATGAACGCACCAAGCACATTGAAATTGATTGCCATTTCATTCGACAACACATCACTTGTGGTGCTCCTCGTCTTGTCTCAATTGGAACACTTGACCAACTTGCTGACTTGTTCACCAAATCTCATCATCCTAGTTGTTTCTGCACTTTAGTTTCCAAACTCAAGCTGGTTTCTTCTACACCCCTTTAAGTTTGAGAGGGGATGTTAAATATAAAATCTGTAATTGTGGGATTGTATAGCAATCAGACATTATTCTAGGGATTAAGCATATATTTAGGACTTTTGTATTTATGTAGTTTCCTAATTTGTTCCCCTCCTAAGTGTATAAATAGGCATTGTATATTCTCAGTAATACGCACACACAAAATTCATCCTTGTCTTTGTTTCTCGTTCTCCTTCTTATTTCTATCTATAAGTAAGTTAGAATCTTCATAAGATGAGTTTTAATTATAATATTAGGAGTTCGAATCCTATTAGAGAATACTTTGTGAGGAGGGGCAATCTTAATATCTTAAACGAACATAAGAAATCTATTTAGGTTAACCCTCGATTGAATAACTTTATTCTTTTTTTTTTCAATTTCAAACATATATATGGCTCACTCTTGATTATTCATCATTAAGATGACAATTCAAAGAATGATCACAATTAATCTTGGTCATGACTCATGTCATAATGACCTTTATGCACCCTAGCTAGGCTAAAATCAAATAACCTTAAGAGCCTTTAGATTAATTAATATGTACTAGTTTTCTAATTTGCAAGTGAGCAAGTGCTATTTACTTGCTTACACAGAGAGCTTTTAGAGAACCTGGGCACTAGAAGCTTGCTTCTTTCCTATGGAGTCTTGGCTAAATTTCAAGAAATAAACACCAATATATTTAATGAATGATAGAGGTGTCACTAGGATAAAATCAAATTGAATAATACTTTGGCTCAAAAAATCATCTGAAAATAATAGCCCAAATGATTTGGCATCTAACGTGGTATTACATGTCATTAAATTTTTCTCACTTTCTCTTCTCTCATCACTTACTCCTAATCTGATCACCTTCCTAATCCTCCTTTATTCCTCGAAGACAGAGCTACAATTGTTTGATTATTGCTTGCACATATGGACTAGTTCCACCGCTTTTCATGTCAAATCTATGTCCTTTCCAACCACCTCCTTGACACTCATTTCTCCACCGTTCTCGAACCCAACCCTTGTCTCTACTACTTTTTCTGAGCTAAACCCTTCAATTTCGACATCAGAGAGATGCATAAGCTGATCGATATTTGACAATATGGATAATTACAAAGGTTTTATATTGAGATTGCGGTCGCATTGCGGCTGTCGCGGCCTAATGCAGATTGATACGAAATGCAATCACGGTGTGTCGCCACTGCAATCAAGATGGTGCGGCTACATCATTTAAAACACTTTGCAACTAGTTGTTCGGCTTAATCATACAGAGCAACCTCTTCAACCCACCACACTTGCAGGTAAGGTCTTCATCTCCCCCGATTAGTATGAAGAGATGACTGCGAAGTGAATTGGCTTTTCTTATAATTTTAAATTGTGATTGCAGTTGCGGTTGCGGTTATACTATGATCTTACAAATTGTAAACAATTACAAAAAAATACAGTTGATTCAGCCGTAATTACAATAACATTACAGTTGCGGAGATTCTCGCAACAGCAATATTGCGGTCATAAATGCAGTTGCGGACCTCAATTTAGAACGCTGTCCTGGATCAGCATCACAAACCAAGTCATATTGCTCAAGTCATCTTGGATCTCATCTGCTAGCACCCGCAAATAAACTGTGCGAGTGTGAGCGATGGTTGCCATGTTGCAGAGGTTCTTGTTGGTCACGAGTTCTGCGACATTGGTTACATGTCTCGTTGACGACTTCCACCATTGATGGATTTGGACTTTGAAGAAAACTAACAAGTGCCTTAGGCTTGGCTTTTTCACCACGATATTTTGCTTGGGAATTCTGATCAAAGGCAATCTCTTTGACAAAAGCTTTCACCACCAACTAGAAGAGATAGCATTGGTTGAGGCTATAATGGGAGCAAGGAAAGGACAAGGAGAGGGTTAACATTATCAGCCATAATAGGGGAATGATGATTGTCACGAAAGGATGTCTACAAATTCGCTTACAAAAAAGTGAAGCCCATGGCATTGGTTAATAGTTTTTTTATTTATATGTTATATTCCATTTGAATTCAAAAATTGAGAATGAATTTCATTGTCACTGTTTTTGTAAACAAATTTCGTGAATTCTCTTTCGTGTGAAATAGCAGTACTGGCCATAATATGTTAAACTTACACGTGGCCTTGCCATCTTACGTAATAACTCGCCACTTTATTATGTAAAATTACTTTTAGGCAAGTGTTTCGGGCTATACAGTATTGCTCAATCAAATTACCTAGAGTTATAATATTGAGTGATGCTACACAATTAGAAAAAATAGATATAATTTTTAATAAAATTTAACCAGAATTAAGAAGGATTATTAGATGAAATTAAGTGGTAAGGGTCACTCACTTATATAAGAGTAAACAAACATGCCAAATTACTTTGTAAAAATTTTGAAAAAAAATTCTTACTATATAATATTTTTCTATAATCTTTTAGATTTATTTAAAGTATTATGTATATTTTTTAGTTGTATGATAAGCATAAAGTATGTAATGGCCAATGCATAAAAGAAAAAAGTACTTAATGGCCAAAAAGAAGAAAAAAGATAAGCGTAAAGTGCTATATATAATTATATATAATTGACTTACTTAATAAATGTTCAACTAATGCAACATTCTTTCGTAATATTTGGAACAAAATATGCAAATTGAAAAATAATTACTTATAAATATTGTTGTTTATTAGTATTTTATAAATTTAATATAATTTAAAAATAAATCATATCTAGGCATTGGAGGTGTATGGTACTATAATATTTATATTTATATTTTATAGTAATTTTAAATTCGCTCTTTGCATATTTTCTCTGCAATTGTAAATCAATTGCCATCTGAGTAGCTCCATTTCATAATAATTAAGTGAGTTTTTTTTTCCTAATTTGAGTTTGAAATTCAAGGAAAAAAAGTTAAATTAATTTTTTATATTGAAAAGGACAAAAGCAATTGTTACAACGGCTTTTTTTTTTTGATGATTTTGGCTAGAAACTTACTGAAAAATAGTAAATACAGACTTCTCACGAAAAACTCCCCCCCCCCCCCCCCCTAAAAAAAAATTGACTCTAGCCAACAAATTCTGAGTACATCCTTAAAATTTTCAAACGTACAAACTGTGGCTTTCTAGGATAGTGTATTTTTCTATTTTGCCAAAGTCTTCTAACTTTATGTGAATCTTTCAAGTTTTCCAGGTTTGAAACAGCTTGCATGGGTTATCTTTTTTCCGAACAAAGCTTTCTTATGACTTTGTCAATTCCCTTGGCTTTTTATGATTAAAGTTTTTCTATTTTCTTCCTTACTTATTCAATTACCTTCTCAAAATAGTACATAATAATTAACATTTTCATTCTCAATTAATTAAGAGTGTGTTTGTTTAAAAAAATAAAAGTGAAATTTTTGAGGGAATTAAAAATAAGATTTTTATTAAAAATCATAATTTTCAGACACTGTTGTAGGCTAAGGAATAACAAATTACTTTTAACTCGCTATATCATGTTATAAGAGTGGTCAAAATTTTATAGAATAGAGTATATGTAATGGCATCTAGATGTTAACAGTTTCAAATGTTTTTTATATAATTCAAAATGTAAAGTAATTTTTATCTTAATAATCTTCCAAGTCAAAGAATTCCAATAGTCCATAAATATTAGCAAAAAAGTGAAAGAAACTCTTTCCATTCTAAAGGTGGAATGAGAAATGCATCTTTCCAGCATGGTATGAAACTGAAGAAAATTAAGCAAGTCATTTCACCACTTCTATTCTTGTGAAAAATGACACCAATGAAGGAGGAGACCCAAGAGGCAAGCCAATAATTTGTCCCTGTTGTCTGACTTGGCCCTTTGGACTGCACTATTCACCATCATTCGTCCCACCTTAACCCATGATGATGATGAATAAGTCAATGGTTCATGAAGATATATTAAAAGTTGGAGTACATGTTTTGATTAGTTTATTTTGTGTTTAAAATAATTTATAATTAAAATTTTACTTAAAAAACTTTAAAAAAATAATTTTTTTCTGAAAAGGTAAGTTTTACCAAACATGCACTAAATTAGATCCTCAAAAAGTAACTGATTTCCACTCCTCTCTATCTACATAATTTGATAATTAAAATCTTCTGAAAAAACAATTGATTTCCACTTACTTTCCTCTCTATCTAACATAGTTTGATAATTAAAATCTTGTATATGGGTACTAGTTGGTTTAGCAATATAAGTTTGGTATCAAATCTCACATTGATTAGTGAAAAAAAAATGTGGTCAAGATTATTAAGAAAGAAATAGGGCAATTAATTATAATTTAGACCAAAAACAAAACATAAAAAATAAAAATTACTTATATCTGTAAGTGAAGTTCACGTTAAATATATATAGTCATATCAATGATGAAAAACATTCAAAAGTTTACTTGGTGAAGTCTAAGCAAACCCATGTGATAGTCATATTCATGAAAATAATCAGGTCATATCTCAGAATATATACCATGAATCATACTTATATGTTTTTTATTTTTTACAGTTTCCTTAATGACCTATGATCTCCACAATAGGTCAATATAAGGGCGTGACAAAGGAAAATGGAGACTTTGTGTAACACAGTCTGCGAACATGAACTGAATTTTTCTCTTCTGCAAGATCATTATCATTTGCATCACTTTCCCTAGCCAGCTAGCTAGAGTATTATTAATTATAACTTCTTTTATGGTGCCTTTCACACACACTCACGCACAAAGATATATAATTTAGAATGTTCTTGACTCCACGTACAAGTTGCCAACTTTTACAAGTAGAGGTACTAGTCTTCTTTGACAGGGTAGATAGTGAAAAATGGTGGAGACATAGAATCATTGACAACCTGGAAGCTAAAAATAAATGCACGACTAAATCAACAAATTAGTCATTGAAGGATTTCATGGCATCATATTAGTTTTTGAGATATTTTAATTTTATCTTTAATCCTGATAGATCATTTCGTCATTTGAATTAATTTACTAAAAATTTAAAAGTTAGTCATATTAGTTCCTAAAGAAACATTAATTTAAATAACGAAATGATCAGTCAGAAATCAGTATGAGATTTAAATTTCTCAAAAATTAATATAAAATCGGTGAAGTCTTTTAGTACCAATTTGATAATTTAGTCTAAATCCACTAACCCATTAATTCTTTGAATTAAATGGTTTCACGCAAAACTACATAAACTTTAGGGATGAAGTTCATGAAGATTGACAGCCTAGCAAAGACTACAAACCAAGCATTGCAGGTCAATCTTTGTTAGCTAGAATGGGTCAATTTAACTACTTCATCTTTCTCTCAGTTCGTCGTATGGTTACAAAGTTTCTTTTTTCCAACCGTTTAATGTTCATCCTCATCGAAATGCGACTTTTGAGAGTTCAAACTGTCGTATATGAACAAGGCAGGCACAAATTATGCAATAGATCGATTTGGACTAACTAGCTAGGGAAACATAAGAATTGGTTGTAACAAGACAAAAGTAATTAAGAAGAATACAAAGATGGCGTAAATGGTTTCTCATACCAAATTAATTACAGGTCAGAAAAGACTTTGGTGGAGAATGCTTTTCTAACCATTTGATAATAGGGGTTCTAGTACATATATATTTGAAATCTGTGCATTTTAAAGAGTAAAATAGAACTGATAATTATTAATTAGAAAATCAAGGAAGTAGATGCTAATAAATGGTTTGTTTGTTATTTATGTGCTTGAATTTTATCAAAATTTAAAGCATTAATTTTTAATGGAGGGATAACTACATTAACCTCCCTTGAAATTAGCATTTATTACACCTCATATCTTTCTTATTTGGGAATCTACTCTTTAATATTTACAAGGTAAAATGGTGCAGGAACCACACATAAAGTAGGAGAGATAAGTAATTTATCAAACAAAGAATAGAGTCAAGTGTAAGAACACTATATAAAATAAAGGATGTGATTGTAATTTTTCAACATGCAAGATAGATATTGGGTGTAATAAATTCTAACCTCAAGAAGATCAATGTAATTATCCCATTAATAAATGGTTATTAACATTGCAATTTACTCTCTAAAATGCACCTTATCGTTTAGAGGATCTTATTCCAATATATGAGTAAAGTATACTTTAAGAACCTCAACTTTTATCCTCAAACCAATTCACGATCTCATCATTTTTATTTTCTAATCAAGGACTTCAAGTATTTTTCAGTTACCAGAAAAAGTTTACGTGGCAAATTAAATTACAAGTCAATAATATATATATATATATATATATATATATATATATATATTAATGACATGTCACCAAATTAACATCAGAAGATCAATTGAGTCATTGTTCAGGTACCAAAATTAAACTTTTCCCTCTATAACTATCTAATTTAATCAATAAAAGAGCTTTGATTAGTAAGAGATATCATAAAAGACCCTATTACATGAAAGAAACATAAGAGGATGAGAAAAAGATAAAGTAGGGATTACAGATTTCAAAAAGAATATGAGAAGTCATCAGTATTAACTTTTTTATTTTAGGTACAATTAATAATGAAATGTGATAAAAGTGTATTTAGTATGGACAAAATGATTTAATTTTTATTCAACTTATAAAATTACTTAAAGAATAAACAATTATTTGAATTGAAAAATACTTTTTTAATATTTAAAATACATAGTCACATATTAGTCTAATTGGCATTTGCCGGCATTTATTTAGCATTTTCCGGTGCTAATTGGGTGACAGAAAATGAATTGAACATACTGAGGTCCTTAATTGAAACTTTTAAAAGTTAAGATCCAATATTTTTCTCTCCAAGATACTACGTTAAAACATTAAATTTTCTATAAATACTTAATTTGTTAAGTGGAGACACAAATCTCTTTAACACTTTGAACATATACATTGATATTAATGGATTGCTTAATTAGTACGAAGAAATCTCGGATTTTATCCACTCTGGTACTCCCCCATTGCATTATTTTATGCAATGAATGCATTTAATAATTCAGGTGGGAGCCCAATCATGAACTAGTAGAATTAATCGGTGGTTTATTACTTGGCGAGGTCCATTGATTCTATCTTCTGAAAAGACTGCAAGAAACATACCACCATACTACGTACAACAAATAAATTCAAGTCATTGTGTCTTCAAATTTGATTCTATCGCACATCATTATACCAATCAACCTATATACTTAACTGAAATTAAGGTTCATGATGTCAATATAAGTTAATTGCAAATGACAGCTAGTGTAAAAGAAACACTAGACTTGGAGAGAGGAACAATAGCTGCCATTTTGAGAGAAAATAACAGGATTAAACATGCACGGCTGGCAAATTTTCTTGCTTAATTAGGGTTAAGTGTATGTCTGGTATAGAAGTAAAAATAAGAGTGTAAATTTTCATGGATGAGTTTTCTATTCAAAATTTATCCATACAAAATTGTATAGAAAACTCATCCATAAAAATTTAACCTCTATATTTACCGTCATACTAAACATACACATTGAATATGAAAAATCTGAAATGTTAGTCGAAACTATAGACTGGGAATAGTAATATATAGATGTTTACGAATATTCACATGGAATTTAAACTAACATATATTATATATGTGAATGGAATTTCTTTTCTTTTCTCTTATTTCACTTTATAAGAAGGCACTGCGGTAATCAGATATACAATGGAAATACTTGTTTTGGTCTTCAGAAAAAATCGAAAGGAGCATTGAGAAAGTGACTCAGACTTGGTTGCATTATGCCAAGTAGTTTCTGCACTTCTTTGGAAATTGAAGTTTGCCTCTTCTTATTAAGGTAAAGATTTTTAATTTGACTTGAGTGCAACGCGCTAATAATATCCTACATGCTGTAAAAGAAACCAATATAGGAGTTGGATTTTTACATTAAATATGGGGTTAAGTTCAATTTGCCCTCCTGTTGTTAGAGTAAAATTACTTTATCAATTTATTATTTTAATTTTGTCATTTTGTCATTTTGTAGTTAATTCGTTTTAATTCATTTAGAGACGGAATAAATCCGTGTCTAAATCCGTCTCCGTTAGTTTATTAAATATTATTTTACCTACCTAATAATGGAAAGATTCCCATGTCTAATATATTAATAAAATAATTAGAGACGGAATTCGAGATGAAAATTTTCTATCACTGATGCATTATATTTCAGTTCTGGAGACGGATTCATTAAATACTCAGAAAGGGATTTTTTTTTTAATAGTAGAGACGAAACAAAAAAAAAATTCATCACTGACTTGTCAGCAACCGGTAATTCAAAGACGAAAAAGTTATTAGAGACTCCAAATTCATCAATTAGAGATAGATTTTTTTCTTCTTTAAACCTTATCTTTTTAGTAGTGAAAAAGAAAAGAAGAAAAAAGACGTAGAACCTAGAAAATAAATATGAAGAGAGATTGGATAGCAGATCTTCCAATAAAAGGAGGACCATATGACAAGCCTAAATAAACATGTAATGATGTTAGGAAAATTACAGCAACTGTATATCGCCTCGTTTTGATACACAAAAAGGATGAATTTTGATGCACAAAAGAAGAAAGAACTAGGCAAAAAAGAATCATCAAGAATGTACCACATAAAGCAACGAAAATGAAAGGTTTTATATAAAATCAAGGGAAAAATTATGGGGAAAAGACTCAGCATGTGCATGCTTAGCATGGGGTAAAAATTAGGAGAGGTAAAATTTCATATAGAAATGTACAAAACTCATTCATAAAATTTTACTTTCTATTTTTACCCTCATATCAAATCAACCGTAGTGTTAAATTTTAATGCCTAAAAATGAAGCTTACATGTTAAAACCCAACTTTAATCGTGAAAAACACAAGACACTAGTACGATGGGTCTTTGATATCAAAGTGTGATGTAATGTAAATACAAAAGAATGATTAGAGGCCACAAATAAACTTTAAATAATGAGTTATTAAATAAGTTTGTCAATTCTTACACGAATATTAATATAGATCTTACACACACAATTATCCTTGAATGTGTGCGTGTGTGTGTGTGTGTGTGTGTGTGTCTATATATATATATATATATATATATTATTCTTTAAAATATAAAATAGAATGCTACTTTATGAAAAAAAAAGAAATTCATGTAAATGTGTACTTAATTATTTGATTTTGTGGGGTAGTGCTTTTTCATTTTTATGGGACGCAACATTTGAACCTTTTAATGGGTTCTGAAAATAGAACAACCAATGTTGAGATCACATTATTATTTTTTTATTCTTTGGTAGATTGGCTGTTTCATTAATTGTATTGTATGACATCCAAGTTAATGTTAGCATTTAAGTATTTACAATACAAAAGAAGCCATTTAAATGCCCGTGAATGAACAAACATGCATGGCTGCGCTTTGTTCCCTTCCAAGACTGTTACATAGTCAGAACCAAAGTTTTGAAAATTGGACTAGATCGGCAGGTTCAACTGATCCGATCGGGAACCGGTCCCCTTACCGGTTTGGGTGACCTCTCAGAACCGGTAGGGTCAAAAACTGATCAAAAACCGGTGAACTGGTTCCAAACTGCCTGAATTGGTCAACCTGGCACCAGTCCGTAGGACTGACGGTGGCATTCGACGACTGAATGGTGAAGTTGTTGAAGTTGGAGAACATGGCCTAATTGACGAGGGAGGAAAGGAGGGAGTTGACGCTTGGTTGCTGTTCACTCTGTTCTTCACTTGTTGCATCAGAGGTTTCTGCGGAATCCCTGGCTTCCTCGTCATGGATCTCGCTTCGACTTTCAATTTTCTGACCTACGCGAGCAAGTTCAGATGTGGGTTTGTTCTTCTTGGGTGCTTCTCCCGGGTTTTCAACCTTCTGGGGATGGTTTTGATTTTCGCGTTTTGTATGAAGGTTTTGCGATTGGGCTGGCATTCTAAGGATTTGGTGCCGTTTCTGTGTGATTCTGGAGGCACACCCAAAATTCGTTTGTGTTTGGAAAATGGCATTTGGGTAGGGCCTAAGTCAAAGATTGCACCTTTGGAGTGCAACCCACTGAAATCATCTTCGAAGAATCCGAATCCACCAAAGAAGAAGAATCCCACTGTTGCCAAAGACAAAGTAATTTCTAAATCAAAAGATGCTTTGGGAGGGAAGGATGATAATGAAAGAGAGTTTCACAAGGAGGAGGACGAGGTGTTCGATGTAATGTCACTGAGAAAATTGGTGAAGATTGAAAGGAGCCCGGCGTGAACTTCAGTTGAGAGCAACCCCTGAAGATGTAATTGTTTTCTTTCATTTTCTTTTTTTTTACAGCAGCTTAAAATAGATGTTTTAGTAGGTCTATAGCAGCAGAAAAACTTAGCATTTTAATTATGTTTACAGCAGTCAAACTTAGGTGTTTGACATGTTTACAGCAGCTAAAACAAGGGTATATTATCTGTTTAGAGCAGCAGAAAAATAGGGATGTTGTTTTGTGTTTATGTGTAGAAAAACAGTTGTGCAGTTATGTCTTTATGTGCAAAAAATTAGTAGTGCAGTATATGTATTTATAAGCAGAAAAATAAAATGTATTTATATGTAGAAAAACAAAGTAAAGTATTGTATTTATGTGTAGAAAAACATTGGTGCAGTAACATGTGTTGTATGCAAAACAATGTTGGTGCAGAATGGTGCTCATAGCCGTGGAAACTAGGGGTGTTGTATGTGAGGTTTTGGTTGTGGTGTGGTGTGTGCAATCATTGGAACCAAGGGTGCTAAGGGTTTACGGCAACAGTAATATTTGATAATGAGTAGTGTTTGTGTAGTTATTGGGAACTAGGAGTGTAAAGGTTCATAGTAACGGTAGACTTTTGTTGTTCTTTAATAGCTATTGACTTCTCTGTACTTTATTTTATTTGGTCCTACCTTGATTCAGCAGCTGTTTTGAATGTAGATAACTTCATTTCATTTTTTTTAACTGGAAAAGTTCGGTTATAGTCACAGTTTCATAGCTATTGACTTCACAGTTTTTTTATATTATATATATATATATATATATATATATATACTTATATTTATATATAAATACATATTTAATTATATTCCAGTTCGACCACGGTCGAACCATTTAACCTTGAATCAGTGCCTCAATCGGTTCAGTGACCAACTCAATTTTCAAAACCTTGGTCAGAACCAGATGGGGGTCCATTACCATGTTTTAAATTGAAATGTTCAGTGTATTTTACACAAATAAATTTTTAAGTAAAAACAATTTATATTTCTAAAATTTGTCCTTATATTAAATTGTATCTTAAAATTTTGTCTCATTAAATTTTCTTAAACTTTGATTTGACTTAAAAACATTAATTTTGCTATTAAATGAAACAAAAGTTATCCGCATGTGCACATTACATGACCATTCAATTAAAAAATTTTATGAGATAAAATATAATTCACATCCTTGAAGTTTACGTCTGTATCAAATTATTCCTAAAATTTTTGTTACCTTAATAAATTCTCTTGAAATTTGGTTTAACTTAAAATTGAAAATTAACTTTCGTTTCATTTAATAAAAAAATTAACGTTTTTAAGTTAAATTAAAATTTCATATATTTAATGAAATAATTTTTTTTTATGAAAATAATTTAATATAAAAGTAAACTTTATAGATAAAATTATAATTTTACCCTAATTTTAATAATGATCAAAAGAATTTTTGCAGCTCTTGAATATACACCTCTACATATAGCAATGGAAAGTAAGTGATCATGGTGAAATATGTATTGATTTTGGGGTTTGACTCCGAGCTTTCAATGTCAGTCTGTTAGTGGATGTGATGAGACGGGAGTATCCTCAAGGGGGCACATGCTTGTCAAAACAATATATTCCTTTTTAGCGTAAAATGTAATCAATGGAAATAAAGCATGAAACACTATGAGTTTGTGTTTCTTGACTTTGTTTCTGTTTTTATTTATTTTTTCTTTCACCTTTATTTTTTCTTTTTTTACTTTTCTTCTTTGTTATGTGATGACAGAAGGGGGTGCAAAACGACGCAGAGAAGAATTTGCAACGCGTTTTTTTGGGTAACGAGAAAAATAACAAAAAAGGTTCAGGATGACAAATAAAAGAGATTAAAAACAAAGCGCGTTTTACTTAACCTAATGATTGCAATGTTTCATCTGCCTTGTCCTTTTTTATGCCCACCAATCAAAAAGAAATGTTCCCCAAGTTGATGATTTAGTACATCTTGCACATAACCTACTTAGCTTTTTTATTTTTTATTTTTGAAATAGTAACATCTATATATCATTTTATATTTTTCATAATATCATTTTTTTTTACACTCAAAATTGAAAAAAACTATAGTTAGTTGTGTTGTGTAATACCGACAAGGCTGAAAATATCATGGTAGCTTTTAACAAGTAATTGGATTATTTGAAAGGGTTAAATTTACTTTCTTTCATCTCATGATCTGTGTCAATACTACTAATTTTGACTTTGTCACTTTATATTCATGTGACAAAGTTAAAATTGTAGGATGATAAAGTAATTTGGCCATAAATCATAGAAAAACAAAGTGAACTTAACCTTTATTTAAAATGGTATATGATGAATAATTATTAATAAAAAAGGTAAATATATTAAAGAAAACTACACACACACACATATATATATATTAACAGAATAAAATTAATAATTTAAATTAGCAAAGAAATAACTTGAGGGGTTAGTTTAGTGATTAAATATATGTATTTTTTGTCTTAATTATTTAAATTTAAACTTTAAGCTAACACATAGAAATTAATTCTCATAAATATATTAGGTCAATATAAGACACCTTTAAGGACGTGCTTAGTTTGACTTTTGAGGCTCTAAAATCATAATTTAGATAAAAGCTCTAAAAAGACAACTTTTTGTTTAAATTATAATTTAAAACCTTTCAAAAGTCAAACTAAATGTACATTAAATCATTCAAGAAACAACTTAATTTTTGTCAATGTAAAAATCAATTTAATGATTAAGCTAACCCAACTGAGGGACAATGATATAATTTAATAATATATAATGAATTTAACACTCTTGTACAGGGCGCATTTTATGGATGAATTGTGCACCATAATCAAGTAACTATTATGAGAAATTAATAAAATTTACTCTTGGAAGAAGCTCAAGGGGCATTTGTTTGGATGTTAATAGATACAGAAGCAGCTGCCAATCAACTTCCATCTCAATTGGCATCGATTTTAATTTTTAACACTAAAATTTGATTATGCAAGAGATTTTATTCTCATAAAGTCACTTATCTTTTTTGTTTTTTATTTAAGTGCTAATACCATTACAAACCCAAAAAAATAAATAAATAAATAAAATAAGGAAGGAACTTTTACATTGTCAACAGTTGGTTTGACAAGAAATGCAATATCTCAATGAAAATTAAAAAAAAAATTAATTAGGTGACCCATACTGTTGAAGACTCAAACTGAAACAGCTATCTTATGTACTCTTTTTCTTTGTCTGTTCCCTCTTTTCTCTATTGAATCATTATATTAGAGAGGACCACATCATGATAAATATGTTTCTTTTTCTTTATTTTCTTTTTCCCTTGTCAAAGTTTTGGCTCATGAAATGGCCAATGAAGTAGCAAGCATCATGAGCCATATCTACCATATATAACTAATCACTTTATTGAAATTCCCTCACTATAATGCTCATCATCTCTTTCGCACTAAGAGGTTGAAAATTTAACAGTTAATTACTATAAAACAAATTAACCTTTCTTTCGCTAAATAGATAACATCTTCACTAATTTCATGTCCAAAGAGGCTCCCAAGCAGAGGCCAAATTGTTGTCATCTAAGAAGCTCATATCAGAGTGTGGTTGGGGCTGAAGCATGTGCT
>NSJW01000909.1:0-24393 GCA_019955255.1 Castanospermum australe | reverse complement strand
TCCGCTCTTCTCCGCCCGCAACCCAAGAAGTTGGCTTTGCCAACACAACATTAGGGCCGTCCCCTTCATTCTATGCCGACCCCGGCCCGGGGCTGGCTTTTTGGGAAGCCCGTTCCCACCGCGCTCACGGCCCGGCTGGCCTTCCAGCGGTAGTGGGAATTCTCCCGTTCCCTGGTCAAAGACTTGGTTGGATGCGGGATCTACTCCACGAGGAGCGGTACGGACGTAGATGATATCATCACGACCTCTCTTTTCGTACCGCTAGGGATGCTTAACGCCACTTCGCCAACTGGCGTTACCTGCGCTTTCGTGTCTCTCAGTGTGGTCAGCACTGGGTGTTTCCGAGCAGCGAGGCTTACACCCATTCGCATTAGTTCATCCAAAGTTCCTTACCCTTATGCACGAATTATTGAATAAGCCATCTTCCTATCAAGGTTAAGAGTCAACTATGAAGCTGAATTTGTGGCATGCTTTGAGGCCATGGTTCAGGCTAAATGGCTACGAAATTTTATTTCAGGGCTTGGACTGGTCGACAGTATTGATAGACTGCTGAAAATATTTTTTGTGACAATTTCGCAGCAGTCTTCTTTTCTAAAAATGACAAGTATTCCAAAGGTACTTAGCATATGGAAGTTGAAATACTTTGCCCGTTAAAAAAGACGTTCAGAAACATAGAGTGTCAGTAGAGCATGTTAACACCGATCTTATGATAGCTGATCCCTTGACGAAGAGATTACCGCCCAAAACATTTATTGGTCATGTGTATAGTATAGGCATTATGTCTGCTAGCGAATGTTAAACATTATTGTATTATTAGTTATTAACACTCTGAGCTTATTAATGTATAAGTTTATGAAATTTTCCTGTTTTCAAATTTATGTATAAATGCATGTATGAATGATGATGTTGAAAACAAGGATTTATCTCTAATGAAAACATTATCGTTGGACATAATTGTGTACTTCCCGTTAAAGTGTCATGTTAAGGAGAAGAGCTAATATAGTAGTACATGGAAGGAACTATGTCAATTTGATGATATAGAACCGCTATGACTCTTGTTGATTTTATTCTTAATTATGACTTATTGGAGCAACCAATGTGTGAAGTCTTTAGCCTTATATGTGCGCATTAAGATTGATGTTTCATTAAATCATATAATGATACTTTGTCACATGAGCCAAGTGGGAGAATGTAAGAAATAATTCATATATGACTCATGTTTAAAGGATAAATGTGTAAATGTGTGTGATTTAATGAAGGGCTAATCGATAATTTTGGTTGACTTTTGGAAGGCTCTGTTAACCTCTTGATGGGAGTGGTTATCTGATGGTTGTGGGAAGTTATCCTTGGTAATAACTGATGGTTTTGAAAATTTGAAAGAAACCGATAACTGATGGTTTTGAATTTCAAATGAAACCTCCCATATATTCAGTCTCTACCCATAAGGATATGCAGAATTTATTTTTCCATCAAGAAGGGAAAAGCGTAAGCAAGAAAGGGAAATGGACCGATAAAGATTCAGCAATCAATAGGGTTTCGTAGATCTGAAGTTTATTCCGCATCATGGACAGAGGTTAGCATTCATATATTGATTTAACCTTGAAATGTATGTGAAAACCATGAATTCCCAATATTCCAATTGTATTCTTGTATGATGAACCTTAAGGTAGAGGACGCAAAATGTTATGTTTACAGACGATAATGCTAGCTTCCATAAGAAGTGCTTTTCCTTGTGCCCATAAGAAGTGCTGCCATGCTAGCTTCCACTAGAAAGTACCAACCATCTTCTTCCCTATCAAAGCAGGAACCTTCTCTCTCTTTTTGTGTAACTCTCTCCTTCTCCCTCCTTCAATGCTTTTCACACCCGGCCCCAAATGTTAAGAAAGTTGGCAGATAATTGAAACTGAAGAAAGGCTTAAAGTTTGTCAACTTTCTATCGTCATCAGTATAAGTAAGAATCCAAATCTTGCTCTGCCTCCTGTAAGCATCCAAAGTGGGTTGAAAGCCAAGCATAAATGGTAGAAGTGTTCTCTCCCATCTCCATCCTTCTCCGATTCCTCTCCTTGTCTCTTTTTAGTTTCTACTACTTCAAATATATTAAGATCTTCTCAAGGGTCTCTCTCGTTCTGATGTTTAATTTCCATTTTTATCAACCCCAGCCATTACCAGAGAGGCCATTCATGGCTGCTATACCCTTATCCTTAGGTATTGTGTTATGTATTAGATTTAGTTTTAGATTTAACAAAAATGAAAGAGGAAAAGAAATAACACGTAAATGCCCTCATTCAATTTTGACATCCCGACAGTTTTGCTGTCGTGGTCTCTTCTTCCAAGTTAATTTTAAATTGGGATGGTTTTATAAAATAAAACAATATTTGGGACAAGAATAAATTTTACAACTCAACCTAGTACATCAGCTAAAATTGACAATATGTCCTCATCTTAATTGTTCGCCTTAAGTGGGTTTTAAAACTTTCCCAATGTTAAAGGTACCGTAATCTCCACCTTTTTCTAATAGAAGACAACAATTGATGTTTACTCTATTTTTTTTTCCTTTTATATTGCACCGGTGTGCACATATATAATTAAATTTCAAAATCATAACCTTTTATTTTTAAATAAGGTTTTGTCGTTTTGCGTTTTGCGTTGCACACGTGGTGACAAATAGATGTTTATCTTTTACCCGTAAATACATATTTCGGTAAATTATAGTTAAAAACATTTTTCTATGCGAAAAGATAAAGAGATGTTATTAAAACAATAGCCAAGGCCACGGTGTCTTATGTCACTTACTTTTCTCTTTTTCAATTTTACTCTTTACATATGTTTCAATTAAACAGACATTCTTAAAAATTAGTTTCTTATATATAAGTTTTGATATATTATCTTATTTAAAAAATTATTATTTAGTGTTATCCAAATTCTATTAACTACCATATTTCAATGAAATATGACGTTATTTTCAAAATAAAAATATTTTATGGGCTATTACTTTATTACAAAATGATTTGTCAAATAGTAAATTTAGAGGGAATTTTTTTTTTGAAAAAATAAAACTTCCGAGTAAAAATCCAATGATACTTGCATTCCTTTTTTTGTAATTTTTTTCTCCTCAAATTTACCTTTTGAGTAAGTACACTCCTAATAACATAATAACGAGACTTTTATATAAAATTTATTATAATTCAGAGAGTAACACTTTGCATAATTTCTTAATAAAATAAACAGTGTACATATAGTAGTTATACTTTAAAAGTAACCATTCTCTTATAAAATATTTTCAAAACAAAAAATTATAAATAAAAAAAATGGAGAGGTGGAATGTTGAGAATTATATAAAGTGAGTGAAGAAATCCAGCATTGAAAATGAATGGACTAAGTGCAAGTTTATTTTAGATTATGAAGAGAATAGAATCACTATTGGCTCTCAAGAATTGATTCTAACAAATGTGCAACTTGTTTGGGGTGAATTTTCATAATTAGTTAATTCTCACAAATTTTTAAGTTGTAGAATTGAGTACGAAAGAAGTAGGATTTTCTTACTTATGTGGTAAATAGAATTGAGTATTGATTCTTAAACTTTTAAAAAACATAGCTATAATTACATTTCAAAAGTAATTCTACTTTACAATTACACACAATCTAAACAAAATCAATTATTTTATACTAACTTGGTTTTTTAATTCACTAGTTTTATCATGAGCTCTAAAAGACCAAGCTTGAAATGTTAAATAATGAATTGTGTCAATTGAGGTCTTGAGACATAACCAATTCTTCATAATTGGATCTGAACTTCGCACATGAATAACATTCCTAATATGCCTAGCTTGATTCAACAAGTCTTGACAAGCTCTCATTGCATTATTGTGTGACGAGCAAGGGTCCTTCCCTATATGTTTAAGAAAAGCACAATTCTTTCCATTATTAACTTTCTCCAACTTATAAATCCTGTAGCAACGAAAGCATCCAATCCAGGACATCCACTTGGTTTTTGGCTAAAAAGATAACAAGGTAAAAAATATGCAGAGTCTTTTGAAGGTGAATACTATAAAAACCATATTTTGTCTGACCTTTTAACAATGATGAATTAAAAAATTAAAAATTGTGGGGTCAGTCCTGATCAAAATAATAAAAGCTAAAAACAAAAACAAAAATAAATAATCAAGGATAAGTTAGATTTAGTCATGAAGGGTTATAAGGATAGGATAAGGTGTTTAATTTGAATTTAAATAATAAGTGATATAATATCTCCTTCTTAAAATGAAATTTTATCTAGATTTAGATGGGGTTCTATTAAAGGGGAGGTACAACAAAAATTAAAGAAAAAATAGAAGAGAGCACTTACACACAAACCTTATTAAGAAAACTGATAAACTGGTATATAGAAACTTGACTAGAACAGAAATTAAAAGAGTTGTGTATTATGTATTTACTCTTCAGATGCTACTTTAACTTTTTTAGGATTGCTAGTGGGAATTTAGATGATATTTAATAATTTTTTTTAAAACATTATTTTTTTACTATGCTCATTTAATTTAATTTTTTTCATCATATGTGTTAAAGTCTCACATTACTTACCTCAATATTCGGGGTGCGGTTCACATATCTATAAAGTAATTTCACTTAACACCAATTGGTTTTAGGTCAGTCGTTGACGATGCTATTGAGAAAATTACTATTGGATCTTGCCAATTATGCTAGCATGATATGATTCTCACATTTAAATAAATAAAATCTATCATCTAGTAAAAATGATAAATGTAAACAGATTTACATATTCCCAACTTATGATGGCAGTGAATTTAAATTTCATTTAACCATTCATAAGAAAACTTATTTTATAATTCATTTAAAAAATTGTTCATTTTGTATATTTTCTCAAAAATTAGAATTGCCAATTCACCACTTCCGCTTGATGTGTTATGAGTTTACCTTTGTTGGATAACAAAATGTCTATTTAGCCACCTAATTTCTATTTGTCTTTTGTCATCATTTATAATATATGCACTATAAAATGAGACATATAAAAAATAAATAAAACAAAAAATATTATTCTAAATATAATGACTAATTTTAATTTATTTAGTATATAATATTAAATTAAATAAATAATTATTTTCGGAATAAATGGTGTAACTAATACATTTTTATTCATAAACAACCCTTGAACGTGAATCCCAGAACGCAAACTACTTTTAAGATATCCAATCACACTATATAATTTTTCTAATAGAAGACAACAATCGGTGTTAACTTTTTTTTTTTTTTTGCCTTTTATATTGCACCCGGGTACACATACATAATTAAATTTCAAAATCATAATAAATAGCGAGACTTTTATATAAAAATTATTATTATTTAGAGAGTGACACTTAGCATAATTTCTTAATAAAATAAACACTGTACATATAGTAGTTGTACTTTAAAAGTAACCATTCTCTTATAAAATATTTCCAGAACATAAAATTATATAAAAAAAAAAATGGAGAGGTGGAATGTTGAGAATTATTCAAAGTGAGTAACGAAATCCCACATTAAAAATGAATGGACTAAGTGCAAGTTTATTTTAGATTTTAAAGAGTAAAGAATCACTATTGGCTCTCAAGAATTGATTCTAACAAAAGTGTAATTTGTTTGGGTGAACTTTCATTGTCAATTAATTCTCACAAATTTTTTAGGTTGTAGAATTGAGTATGAAAGAACTAAGATTTTCTTGTTTTTGCAGTAAATAGAATTGAGTATAGATGTGAGACCCTTAAACTTTTGAAAAAAATAACCTATAGTAACATTTTAAAAGTAATTTTACTTTACACTTACACACCATCTAAACAAAAATAATTATTCTATACTAACTTTTAGAATATCATTCCAAAACGCAAATTAATTATTTTAATATCAATTCTTTAAAAATAAATTCTTTCATTATCAATTCTTTTAAAATCAATCCAATTAAAATATAAAACAAACATACCCTAACTGAGGATCATATATATATAAGTGGAATGACTCATAGATCTAGGGCCATAAAATTTGAGTCAAGATATGATATAAGTTCACAAGTGTTGTAAACACCATATTTTGTCCAGCCTTTTAATAAAAATTAATTAAAAATTAATTTAGTATCAGTCTTAATAATAATAATAATAATAAAATAATAAAATGAAAATGATAAAAATAATTTAATAATTAAAGATAAGATATATTTGATCAAAAGAAGTTATAAAAATAGAATAAGAAGTAAAAGAAAAAGAATTTAATTTAAATTGAGATGTGAGATTATCTGATATCTTTTAAAATAATCTTAGCTAGATAAAGGGGGTCTATTTTAGAAAGAGATATCAGAAGAGATAGGGGGGACTCATATAAAGAGAAAAATACATAAATTGATGAAAAAAATAATAAGAGAAGAGAGGATACGTACAATATCAAAGGAAATAACAAAAAGGGAAGAGAATAGACAATACTTAAAAAAAAATTGCCGTACAATGGAGGAAAAGAAAGTAAGGAGAGAATTGTAAATATAACATAGAGAAAAGATAAGAGGGTTCTACGAGAGAATTTCCGTCAACAGGTAAGATGATTTTTATTTTTGTATTCATGACATATTTGTTGAATGCCACGATCTGTTGTTCTGAATACATGAGGTGTCATATACTGCAACTATCTCTATTTTGATCCCGTTTGTTTTCTTTTCATTTAATAAGTTCTAAAGAGTCTCACTGTCTACGTATCTTCACTATGCATTACTATCTTAGGCTTTTGTCCCTAATCCATAGCAATTCCTTTATTTACGTATGAATCTCCAAAGTCCTTGACTTGTGTTGCTTGGTTTAACATATTAAATGATTAAAAGAAAACGATGAAAGCGAAAGCCCAAAGGTGCACGTATATTTACACTATGATTGTTAGTGTCATGCATTCATTGTACAAAAGGTAAACTTAAATGATTCAATAGTTTAATATTTTTATTTAGTAGTTAAAATCATGATTTTTCTCCTCAACATTTACCTAAATTTTATCAAAATAATCTGGGTCAACTTGTTTGACTTAAAAAATAATTCTACTATGATTAATATTGTCGTTATGGCTCTTTGGTCCTAAAATAAATAATAATTATGATAATTTAAATATTTATTAATATGATATACCTTGATCTCTTAAGTTATCTTATCTTATCTATTTGGTTGCATCTAATATTTTATCTAATATTCAACTTTGATTACTTTTGGATAGGATCTCAATTTGATTTGGCTGTCTCTATTATGGCTTATCGGGAAAATAAAAATTCATAATTATTATCTCTTTGGAAAAATAATTAATTAGGATTAATGTTATCTATGATAATTTAAATATTTGTTGATGTGATATACTTTGATATTTTAATTTGGCTTATCCTATCTATTTGGTTGCATTTGACATTTTATTTTGATATTCCACTTGATTGTTAGGGTAGAATTTCAATTTGATTTAACTATTTCTATAGTAATCCTTAATTTTAATAAATTTTAGGAAAATAAAAAAATTTATAATTTATTTTAATAATCTGAGTCATGTTAACTGTAATAGCTTGTTTGACTTATAATTGGAATTAATGTTGCCGTGACAGCTCTTTAGCCATAGATTAAAATTTTAATCATATTTAAAAAATAATTAATTGAGATAAATGTTGTCACGACAACTCTTGAATCTTAAAAATAAATTTTGAATATGATTGTGAATGTTGTCGCAACGGCTCTTTGATGATAAAATATTTTTTTCAATTAATAATTAATCAATTATTTTTTAATTAAAATCCATCAACCGACAATCATTTTCTAGACGAACTATGTAGGTTTTGATTCTTTACTTTGGGGATACATAAGCACTTTGTACAAGCCCAACCTAAATAAACTCTTTTTTTGGTTTATTAAAATTTTAAATATATTTTTAATTAAACTTGTAAATAATTAATTCTTTCTTCAATTTGTAAACAAGTGTTTATTTTTTATTCAAATTTACAAATATTTTAATTTATTATTTAATTTTCTTTAATTTTATTTTTAGGGGTAAATTAAATATTATTAAGGTTATTAATAATTTACATAATTAATTTAGGATAATCATCTTAGGATGTATGTATCAGGGGTACATGTAATAGAATTAAGTTCCGTCATTCCCTGTACATAAATAGACTCTTGAATCCAACTCTGATAAATAAAAATTGGTGGTGATTATTTCGATCAATTTCTCTTGCATTTCCGTTGCAACACCTTTCAGAGATGGTCGTGACAAATGTGATTCTTCGCTAAGTCAATAAAAAAAGTTTTTTCAATGTTTCGAGCTCGCCGCGATTTAACTAGAAAAGTCCTAGTGGAGTAATTAAGATATTGCTCTAGTTGAAAAATGGGTTCATGCCCAACCTGTACCGTGATGAATTGACAAACACACAAAATCGGAAGATAAGAAAAAAAAAAGGTAATTTTGGGCACAAATTCTCTGTTATTTTGTACAATTACTCTGATCAGTAATGAAGTCCATATAAATACATTATTTATTTGTACTTTTACTATTAATAATTTTCTTTCTTTTCATTTTTTATTTTTTTCCCAACAATGGAAAATCACATTCTTCTCATTTTCATTCCTCCCCATTTAATCTTATACAAACAATTGGAAAGTTACACTCTATATTTTTATATTTTTATTCCTTATATTTCACTCCCTTGATTTTCTTTGTTTGATACAAAGGAGGTTTAAAACCTAGTGTGAGGAAAGAAAGGGAAGGGTAGGCTAATGTGCATGCAAAATGACCTGCCAAAGATATTCGATCTCAAGATCAAATAATCCCCAAAAGAATTTAGTGACACTTAAGGCTCTTGAGCCATTCCTCCTCTTTGATTTTCATCCAAACATTGCATAAGTATGTAGATGAACTTTATTGATTACTTTTAGATTACATGACCATTGTTAAATTTCTCTTCAATTTTGGAGATAATGATCTTCTATAAATAAAATAAAGAGTATAATTTTTAAAATCATTCCTCTTATTTTCTATTTGATCCCCAAAAAAGAATATTAGATTTCTATTCTTTTCGTTCCATCCAAATTGATTGCCTTCAAAATCATCTAAATGAAGCAGACGATTAGAAGCCCATTTGGATACACTTTTTTTTTTAAAAAAAAGTATTTTTTTTCAAAAATGAGTGTTTCAACATATTTTGAAATATGTTTGGATACAACTTTTAAAAAGTAAAAGTTAAAAAGAATTAATTTACCTCTTTTTTTAGAAATCAATGATCTCTAGCTTCTGAAAAAAGTAGAAAGATAAGTGATTTTTAATATAATTTCATGACAAAAATATCATTTACCTTTATTAAAAATTATATTTCATATCCTCTCTTTTTCCTCCTTGTAAACCTTATTCACATAAACCTCCCTAGGTAGCTCTGTGAATTATATTTTAAGCAATGCAACTTTAAGCCATTGTACTCTAATACCTTAAATCGAATTAACTATACCACTTAGAGAAACTAAAATAGAACAACATTAGCAACATGTTATTAAGTCTTTAGGTACCAAATTAGACATATTTTTATTACTTTACGTCTCATTTTTCATAATGCTATTATCACGACATACTTGAAAACCTCACCGTCCCTATTATGATAACCCATTTAATCATATCTTACATATCATAACTCATTATATCTTGCATTTGGATGTCTTTTTCAGTAATTTTGATATAAATAAAATGCTTCTATTCTTTTTTATCCAAACAAACTTAAAAGTCTTTTTATTTTTGAAAAATACTTCTTAAATATTGTATCCAAATATAAAATTACTTTTTCTTATAAAAAAGTCTATTAAAATAAGACATATAAAAAAAGTACTTTTTTAAAAGCTTGTCTAAACGAACCCTAGGTTATGCTTGTTTAAGTATATGAAAATAAAAAGGCGAAAACTAGAGAAGGGTTGAATTGAGTGTGATGGAAATGTTCTAAATTCGTTCTTAGTTAGTAAATGGTTGAAAATCACTTTCAATTCACTTCATGCAATAGAGATATCCAAAATGTATGGGGTGAAGCGTATCCTTTCCACATTTTCATTGTCTCCATTTTCATTTCAAATCTTTGATCATACCATTTTTCACCAATTCAAACAAACAATGCTCATAATCAAGACTATTGTAGCCGTCATATCTAACCCTTGCGTCATAAAAAACCAAGGTAATTAAAATTATTAACCCAATTGTTAATTAAAAAGTAGAAACTACACTCTTTATATTCATATAATTTAATAATACAAAGGTAACAAATGGCCTTATTCTAGTTGCTTTCGTGATCTTACTCTGATCAACGATAATGCATGCCTTATATGGCCATATTACACATCAATACATAAAATGAGCTTACTGAAATACGCTCAACAACAATACATAATAGTACACACATGACATGCATAATAGTTCACAACAAATGCCAAAGGGCTAGAAATTTAATGATCAGCATTAGGAATACTTTCATTGTGGCAGCACTTGTAGGTGATAAACAGTTCCATTGTGCGGGGACACTCTGGACACTTGATGGCCTCTGGTATTTTTCCAGCCACGTTAGGGATTTCAAGATGGGAGCAGCGGTGAGTGGTGCGAACAACCATCTCATGTTGCTCTCTGAAGGTGATCTCAAACCCCTTCTTGATTGCCAACTCTTTCCATTTGTCAAACTCTGCCACTGTTTTGAAAATGGTGGTTCCATGGCCAGTCAGCACCACAGTAGAGCCCTTACTAAGAAGAGCCCATCCAGTCTCATTCTTGTAGGAAAGCAGTTTTTGGACCTCTTGAGTTACAGTGTTGGTTGTCTTGTGCATCTTGGTGATAAACAAACTCTCTATCCCCTTCCAGAAGCGGTTAATAAGTTTTGGGTGCTCGACATTCTCCACACAAAATAGCTCAATTAATATCTTTTTCTGCCTTAAGAGTTACATCATTTGCTAAGATGCCTGCATACTTAGTGAACTGTTGGATCCATTCTTTATCCTTGCCTCCATAAAAGAAGATATACTTTTCCTCCTTGATCTTTTTCAAAGAAAACATAGAATTTTAGTTAAATATTGTCAAAGATAATTTCTTAGTTAAAACACGAATGACAATTTAAACATAATCCTAGGAGTGTGTTGTACATAAAACTTTTAAAATATGCATTGGGATAAGGTTTATGTGAATATTCAAATACTTACCCATGTGGCTATCTGTGGGCTAATGTTAGGCACCAAGGAATTAATCCAACTTTCTCTTTGGGTAAGTGTTGCTTCATAGGATTGAGTGAAAGGGAAGGCCTTTACCCCCATACATACTTGAATCATGTGGAATGCATTTGAATGCTCAATCTTTCCTTGGGGGTTCATCACCACAACCATAGGCTTCTTCGTGAATTTCCATTCCTCTTTTATGAACTTGAAGCCATTTATGGGTGCAAAGTATTGCAACACATACCAAGGCATCTTAGACTTCAGAAACTCAAATTTCTTCCTTAGTTGGTCATTCCATTCCTCTACAATGGGAACCCACACAATCTTATGCTTGTCTTCTTTTTTTGTTGTTTCATAAATTGGTGTGAAAAGGGAGATCTCTTCCTCGGTAATGTCCAAGGTCGAAATGAACAAAAGTATGTTCCGCTTTTTCAGCACGTCAATATTAACCTAGTTCCATAACAAAGTCAAAATAAAAGTTAAGGCTACCTCAGCATGCTAACTATAGAACTTTCAAACTCATGAACTAAATTCTCAAAAATCTCCATGGGATGCATATATATGTTACAAACCGGTGTTCTAGTTGCACCATCATATATGGGCTTTTGTGGAGTGTCCTTCCAAAATATTAGCACCTTAAACACCTCCATAATTTCTGTAGGAGTTTGAAAGATTTTCCTGAGTCTCTTGATATATTCTGCCTCTTCTGAGAATTCAAATAATTTTCTATCATCAATTACAAAATCAATTATATTAGCATTCCAATGCTTCTTCGACAATTAAAAAAAATACCATCTTTAAATTTGAAGTTGGGAAAAATGAAAAAAATAATAATAATAATCTTGATGCAGTTAATTACCTATCTGTTGCTTGCATAGTGATGTATGCTTCCTCAACTTGCTGAGTATGATGTTAATCTTCTGACCAAATGGGGACAATTCCTGCCTTTTCTCCCTGAAGTCATAAAACAATTATTTGTGAATATTTAGACATCAATGAATTGATTGGTTTATTAATAGAAGTAACTTACGAATTACAAGTGAGGCAATCAATTTGAGTAACAATTGCCACAATGGTGATGATAGTCCAATAGACATCAACTGGGATTTGTTCTATGGCAGGTGCCAAAGCTGGAACATCCCTTGTGTCATAAGAGCTAAGCTTCTCAAGCTCAAAGATGTACTCAATCACTTGGAATGTGGCCTTGATGAGATTGTTGAGCTCCAAAATGGCTTGGCGGTGTTTTTGTATGGCTGAAGGCTTGGTGAGCATAGGCACTCGCTTCAATATGGCAACAGATTTGGCAAGTGGGTCTGTTGGCTGAACCAAAGAAAGCAACCAAAACTCCCCGTACTCTAAAGCAAAAGCCGCAAGAGTAAGCACTGCTTTTGCATGCCAGGGGTAGCTTGACAACTTGTTGAGTATTGACAATGTGGTCTTGTGAGCAATTTCCTCGCCTGGAGGCTTGCAAGACATCTGCAATCATGCAATTAATTTCAATGTAATTGTGATCTATGATGATGATAATATAATAAAAAAAAAACATTTTGCTGTGCTCAAATCCACCAACGAGCAAATGCTAGCTCCTTAGAAAAAAAAAAAGGTTATATTCATTAAATTCAATTTGCCCCTTCAGTTTGAAGTAATAGCACTTTGTCACTCTATGATTTCAATTTTATCACTTTATCCTCTTATGGTTAATTCTATTAGTTTTTTGCCCCCTGTGATTTGATTATCCAACATATTTGAGATCTTTTTGTATCTTTTTTATTAATCAAAGTACGAAAGTGCTGTTTATATTATAATCTTGTAAACCAATAAGTTTACATGCAAAGAGATGTCCAATTTTCATAGTTAATATTTCATTTTCCTCGATAAAGTTTATTGTCACCACAACACCAAATTTTTCAAACATTTCTAGATTTGTCTACTTGCCTTACTAAGTTTATATGAGATTTCGTGAAGTTAAAGGACTATATAACAGAATGAAACCATGTGCAAAGTTCTAGAGGAACTAAGCACATAAGATAAAAGTGACAAAGTCAAAACCATAGGGTGACAAAGTAATTTCACCTTAAATCACAGGGGGCAAATTGAAAATATCTAGAAAAAAAAAGGTACATAAGATATGGGATTTCACACAAAAAAAATATTGCAGAGATATTGTTGTATTTATTGATTACTTCTATAAGTTTAGTTGGTTTAGCTTGTAGATATCAAAGGTTAGTTAATGACCTCAGAAGAAATTTGCTTCAGAGTACACAATGGAGAGGAGAAGCTAGCTTGGGGAGTCTTGTCATCTATATGCTCTGGGCTTCCATGGGTTCCCTGTAACAATCCACCAGTATTTAGACACACAAAGAAGAACAAGAAGACAAAAATGAAATTGGCAAAATGCCAGAAAAGAAATTTAGAAAATTAACAATAAAAAAGGAATAAGTGTGGAGGTGCATATACCTGCACAACATTGTCAACAATCTGGGTTGAACGCTTGAGAATGTTTTCAACAAGGGTGAAAAGAGAGTCCACATCAAACTTAGTGTCACTGTGGACATTGGTTGAGTAGATTTGCTCCAAGATCTGCTCATCAGACATGGTTAATGGGTTATGGTCATTTTTTTGGGCAAGGACAGCACTGGCCATGATTAGTTTTGGGAGCAAAAGGGTTGGAACTCTTTTGGGATATGGTTTGGAAGATAAAGAGAATTGTTGTTGGATGGTGCATGTGGTAGCTTTAGTGCCCCTATTTATAGCCTTGAGAGCGGGTAGATTTACGTGTGTTAGGACCACCAATTTCTTCACATGTCTTAAATTAAAAGGTTCTTTATCCTTTGTACCATGATAAAAATAAAATTATGTTTACATTAGGCTGCATGTTCCCGCCATATTATATTAGAAGATAGAGTGTTTGCAATACACAAGTCTTTTTTAAGAAAAAAAAAAAGAGTTTAAGTGAAGAAGTTATCACATTCTAAAGTCAAAACACATCACTGGTTACAACTGAAGTGATATCTTACACAAAATTTAAATTAGAGTAAAATTCCTTTTTAGTCCTCTAAGTGTCATCATTTTTACTTTCTAAAGAATTTTGTTATTAATTTAGTCTCTAAATTTAAAAAGTGTCCTCAAAATCGTCTTATGTACGGACATGTACTAAATTGACAAAATTTTAATGATTGAGGGAACTAAATTGATGACAATTTTATATAATTGAAGGACTAAATTGATGATATTTTTCAATCATTGACAGATTAAATTAGGATTAATTTCTTTGACGGATGAAAATGATGTCACCTTATAAATTTAGGGACTAAATTATAATAAATTTTTTTGAAAGAATAAAGTGATGTCATTTATCTTTTTAGAAAACCAAAATAGGAATTTACTCTTTAAATTATTATGATGATAGTTTAGACAAAACAAATCAAGATAAATAAGCACTTCCAGTTTTGCATTGGTCTTTGAACTATATAGATTTAGTTCCCAGTACCCAAACTTTATTCTCTCCAACTCTTAATACAATAACTATGCTTAACTATATAATCAAGTATAATAATTTTATAGTTAAAAGATTTTAAGTCTGTTGTATTTTACACAAAAGTATAATCAGCCATTCATTAATTTGAAAATATAACACGCATATGAATGATTGTGGAATACTTTTTAGTGAGTTTGCTTTTGTGTCACAATTAAAATCAATCTTGTTAATTCTAAATAGTAAATTCTTTCTAAATTTTTTGGAATTTTCCATGTTTAAGGGTTCAAAACATTCACATAACTAGTAGTCTCACATGATGGTCATCCCTTCTTTAATGGAGATCTTCTAACATCAAGAGACTAGTTGATTAATATCCGTTTACACCAAAAAAAAAAAAACCTATCCCTCCAGGACGTTATCATTTCTATCATTTTTTGTAGCAAAAAGAGAGCATTATATAAAATCATAAAAAATATTTAATGATAAAAAATTCTCTGAAGGTCTTTTTCAAAATATCTATCTCTAAAGATTCAGTTTGATACACTCCACAAAATTTAAGTATGAATTTCTTAAATTTTATATAAAAAAGAGTACATAAAAACGTTTGTACTTAGACATTTCGTCTGTTTAGTGAACTTATTTAACTTAAAATGAAATTATTTATAAGATTTTGTTAACGTATATTTTAAAGGTACAAGTTAAAGTTAAAATAATTAGTAATAAGATTTAATCTTTAATGCTTTATCTTTTACGGAATATAATTTTTACTTATTTTGTAATGCTTTATCTTTTAAGAAATATAAATTTAGTACATTTTCTAAAGGGTAAAGCTTTCGAGAGTAGTTCTTTATTACTAATTTTTGTAACCTTTACCGTAACAAAACCCTTATCTTATCTTATTATATATGAAGGAGATTCTCTCAATTTAGTATCCATTTTTTTGATTTCTCCAAAATATCATTAGAAAACATATTAAAAAGCATCTTATATATAAAGAAAATTCTCCCAATTTGGTACCTATGTTTTGATTTTCTCATAATATCATTAATAACCAACTAATCATAAACATATAAAAGGATAAAAATGTAAATATGTTTTATGTAAAAAAATCATCACATTCTTATGTTAGAAGTTAACTTCTTTTTTCACTTTAAATTTATAATTATAATTATCTACAAAAACTTCTCACTTTAGAGGTGTTTTTTTTTAAATTTATTGATCTTAGTTATATTTTACAAAATTTATGTTTAGACTGACAATATATTATTATCCCTACATTCTTAATTTATAAAAAAATAAAATATATTTATAATATAATATTAAAATTATCAAAAATAAAAAAATACTAATTTAAAAATACATTAGTACCTCTTAATTTACTAGTCTATATAGTCATAATATGAAAATTTTAATAAAAAAAAATATACAGACTATTAAACTTTAGGTCATTTATAAATAAATTTTAAATTTTTGAACTGTAAAATTATCCTAAATAATACCTAAATTATAACAATTACATGAATCAACTCTTTCATTTACTTTCTATTAATTTTATATTCTTTTTTATTTAATTTAAAATAAATAAAAAATGAATAGAAAATTTAATTTTATATATATTATAATTTAAGTATTAATAAAATAATTTTAAAATTTATAAACTATTTACAAAATATATACATCATAATCTAAACAATATCTTCGTATGTTGATGTTTCATGGAAACATCTTGAGATGATATGCTATCAATTTCCATTTCTTTATTCTCTTATCAATTATATTACATTGGTTATCCAAAAGAATGCAAAGGAATAATGTCTGTAGGAGAATATAAAATAAAATCCATCATTCTATAAATGAGAATAAATGAAGCTCTACCCTCCCACGGGTGAAGAGATACAATTGTTAGGAGTTCCCTCCATTTTATTTGAAACAAAGAAAGCATTCTTAGGCTAGCAGCAATTTTCAACCAGCAAAATCAAGTGTCAATGCCATTTCACATATTTATGTCAGCATTGCAAAAAATAAGCTGAGTTGACATCAACATTTTGAAGGGTTATTTGAGTCATCAGAAAAGACAAAAGGCTATTAACGCCTCAGTTTCAGCCGAAAGGCATGCCAATAATATTGCTCATTTGCTATTGTGAACACACTAAAGCATTCTTTTAAACCAGGCAAGGCAGATCTGAACTCTAAGAAAGTCAGATGTTGTTTCCCATTTAATAAATGACATTATCTGCCACACCCGTTTTGCTGACTTTATTAATAAATGACCACTGATTTGGTCACACAGTTCACACATACACCATCAAAATAATGAGTAATAATTTGATGGGTTAAAAAACTTCAAAACAAAAATGAAAAGATGCTACAACGATGTAAGAGATGTCAACAACGTGAAACCTGTGTGATATTGTCACCATTTGTGATTAATGTGTTTCGTTTGGCGTGGAAAGGACAAAGTCCGTGTACACTTGTCGATTTAGTATTACTCTAAAATAAATAAAGGAGATTGAAAACTTGAAATATGAATAAACGTTTCAAAAACTTATTAACAAGGCCAGCTGTATGCACTTATAAAATTATAAGTTAGAATATTTTTTAAGAATTTAATTTTTATTTATTATTAGTATAAATTTCTTTATATTTTCATATGATTATTTATTGACACATCATTTAAAATATATAATATTTTACGTAATTATTGTTATAATCGGTGTAAGAGTTTTATTTTTTACACTGGTGTAAATTGATCCCTCCCCATATAGGGGAAAGATCAATTTACACCAGTGTAAGATAAAAATGATTAATATGATATATAGGTTTAGTTCAACGGTTGGATTGATAAAAATTACACAATATACAAGTTATTATGTGGTATAAAATATAGGTGTAAGTAATGGGTGTTAATTGATCCCTCCTCATATATATATATATATATATATATATATATATATATATATATGTTGAAATTATAGGGTTTAGGTAAGGGAAAAAGGAAGAAAGTAGAATGAAGATTAATTATAGTATTTGATAGATGTATTTGATATGTTACAAAAGATAAAGCATTAACCTCTATTTATATTCTAGTAACCCTAATCAAATAAGAAAATAAATCAGTAAATATAATAAAATTATGATATGACTCCTAAATTACTTTATCAATTAGAGCACTAATTGATTCCATAATATATTCTAAAGATCTTTTAAAGATATTTTAAATATATTCTAATACTCCTCCTCAAAGTAAAGCTTACTAAGCTTTAAGCTTGTTACAAATAAATACTTTAATTAAATAACATAAATATAAAATGGACTCCATGGCTGAAACACAACTCAGGATGCTGGAGACGCTGGAGAGATGAACATTACTGGAAAGAAATCACCATCGGAATGATCGTCGATAGGAAGATAACATCACAAATACTAGTATTGAAAAGTCATCATTGATATGACTCATCAGTAGAAAAGAAATCATCATCGGAATGATCGTCGATGGGAAGAGAATAACATGACAAACACTAGTATTGAAGAGATGTCACCACTAGTATAATTCATCAGTGGGAAAGAAATCACCATCAGAATGATCGTCGATGGAAAAATAACATCACGAACACTAATATTGAACAGACACCACTGATATGACTCATCAGTGGAAAAAAAATTACCATCGGAATGATCATCGATAAAAAGATAACATCACAAATACTAGTATTGAAAAGCCAATATTATCATTATCACTCCCTCTCAATGCTATGCTAGCATTGGAAAAGAGATAAATAGTAAAAAAGCACACCTGTTTATAAACTAACTCTTTCATTCATAAATTACATAAATTAACAATTAGTAACAATTACATATATAATAAAAGAGATAAATAGTAACAATTACATAAATTAACTCTTACATTCACTTTTTATTAATTTTATATTTTTTTATTTATTTTAAGATAAATAAAAAATGAATAAAAAAATTTAATTTTATATATATATTATAATTTAAGTGTTAATAAAATAATTTTATAATTTATAAACTATTTACAAAATGATCTAGACTTTAGAAAGTCAGATATTCTTTCCATATAATAAATGACATTATCTACCACACCTGTCTCCTGAAGAATGGATATGTGGTTTTCTTACTTTAAACTGTAAGAGCCACACAAGTTCGAATAGGTCACTACTCACGAGGATAATGGTGGCACTGGGCCTATCTCTATTCTTTAGGGTGCGGGATGGAGTGGAAAACTTCAAAACAAAAATGAAAAGATGCTACAACGACGTAAGAGATGTCAACAACAACGTGATAACCTGCGTGATTTTGACAATGACACATACTTCACCTTTATAACAAGAGGTATATTCACATTTGTCAAAAAAAAAAAATGGCAAACACCATTCGTTGTTACATTTATTTTTAATAAAGTTATAAATGTTTTTTAAAAAAATTATAATAAATTAACATAAAATTATAACGTAAAGAATTTTAAAAAATTTTGAACTTTTTAAATAATTTTATCTTAAAATATTTTAAAATTTTTAAAATATTAATAATATTTTCAAAAATTAAAATACCTCTATACAGTTTTGAAGGTGACGCACTTTTCAATGGTCACTTACAAAAATTACGCATCATGGATCTAAGCACTGACAAATATTATTTTAAAAATTTGATCAGAGATATCAACCGAGGTACAAACAATGAATGATAATTTGAGAGTGGTCACGCAGTTCACACATCACCATCACAATAATGAAGAATAATTTGATGGGTTAAAACTTCAAGACAACGTGAAACACACACTCCAGCTCACCATTTGTGAGTAACGTGACTTACGTCGGGAAGAGACTTGGAGCCTACGTCACAATGGTGAGCTGGACTTTGAGTTTGCCACATTCTCATAAAATCACGACAATATCAACACGAGTTTCACGAAGTGACTAACTATTACATAAAAATGTCTTTCAATTCTCTCTCTATACAGCTACGTAAAATAAACGCTAGAATAAATGTATTATGGTCAATTTGAAAAGAAATGATAGAACAACATATTAAAACTTCAATATTCTAATAAAAAACGCACCGAGGAGTACCCTTCTTATTTAGGAAAGTAAAATATAAAGAGAAAACTTTAACACTTTGCTTGCATGTAAGATAGAAAATAGGAAAGAAGAAAAATAGAGAAGAAGAAAAAAAGAAAAAGAAAATAGGAAAAAAAATTTCTCTTATTTAAATGTGTAGAAAAATGAGAAAAAAAATATATTTATTTGAAATGATAAATATACACTTACATAAATAATACTAATATATATCTTAAATTAATACTCACGGGCATTTTTCAGTGGATCCCATGGCCCTTCTTCTCTCATGCTTTTCTTTCCAAGATTGAGAAGGATCTTTTTTTTTTTATGAGCCCACTTAATAATTTTTTCTCTTTCCCACTTTTCGCTCTTGCAAGTTTCTTTCCCTCTCATTTTATTCTCCCCCACTTTCTTTCCTTCTTTCTTTTCTACCATCCAAGCAAAGAGTTAGTGTTAGTTTGATAAGGGGTAAAAAATGAAAAGTAAATGAGAGGGAGAGAATTCACCATAAGGAAAGAAATAATTTTGTATATGGATTTGGGTAATAATCTCCTTTAGTTGAACTATCTTTGATTTAATCTTTCTTTTTTTCATTGGAGCTTTTATTAGCCTTCTTATATGGGGTTAGTTTGATAAGGGGCAAAAATAAAAAATAAATGAGAGGGAGAGAATTCACCATAAGGAAAGAAATAATTTTGTATATGGATTTGGGTAATAATCTCCTTTAGTTGAACTATCTTTGATTTAATCTTTCTTTTTTTCATTGGGGCTTTTATTAGCCTTCTTATATGGGGTTAGTTTGATAAGGGGTAAAAATAAAAAGTAAATGAGAGGGAGAAAAATGAGAAGGAGAGAATTCACCATAAGGAAAGAAATAATTTTGTACATGGATTTGGGTAATAATCTCCTTTAGTTGAACTATCTTTGATTTAGTCTTTCTTTTTTTCATTGGAGCTTTTATTAGCCTTCTTATATGGCCAAAGCACCTTAGGTGCAACTATGACTTCTTTAATTAATTAATTATATAACGAAAATTGTTATTTAATATTATATTAGTAATAATATTAATTAATTATTTAAATTTTATAATGATAATATTTAACAGTAACTCCTAATAAAAATTTTAAACTCTATAATTAAATAAAATATTATTTACGTAAGATATTTACTTAAAATATTTGTATAAGTATTATTAATATTTTTATATATTATTTTAAGTAACTAATAAATTTTTAGTATTCTATGCCATTTATTGATGTTTAAAAAAAATTACAATAAATTGTTTTTAAATTCGTTAAATAATAAATATGTAATTTATTTTTTAATTTAATGAACAGAATCAAAATATTTTTTTTATTAAATACAGGATTCTACTATTAAAAGTAATTTTTACCATTCTCCTTTATCATTAAATTTAGTGATTTTAAACAACTAGATGAAATTGAAATTAATAGTTAAATATCAGTGTAAGAGTTTTATTTTTACACTGGTGTAAATTGATCCCTCCCCGGATAGGGAAAATATCAATTTACACCAGTGTAAGATAAAAATGATTAATATGATATATAGGTTTAGTTCAACGGTTGTATTGATAAAAATTACACAATATAAAAGTTATTATATGGTATAAAATATAGGTGTAAGTAATGGGTGTTAATTGATCCCTCCTCATATATATATATATATATGTTGAAATTATAGGGTTTAGGTAAGGGGAAAAGGAAGAAAGTAGAATGAAGATTAATTATAGTATTTGATAGATGTATTTGATATGTTACAAAAGACAAAGCATTAACCTCTATTTATTTTCTAGTAACCCTAATCAAATAAGAAAATATATAAGTAAATATAATAAAATTATGATATGACTCCTAAAATACTTTTTCAATTAGAGCACTAATTGATTCCACAATATATTCTAAAGATCTTTTAAAGATATTCTAAATATATTCTAATACTCCTCCTCAAGGTAAAGCTTACTAATCTTTAAGCTTGTTACAAATAAATACTTTAATTAAATAACATAAATATAAAATGGACTCCATGGCTGAAACACAACTCAGGATGCTGGAGACGCCGGAGATATGAACATTACTGGAAAGAAATCACCATCGGAATGATCATCGATAGGAAGAGAATAACATGACAAACACTAGTATTGAAGAGATGTCATCACTGGTATGATTCATCAGTGGAAAAGAAATCACCATCAAAATGATCGTCGATGAAAAAATAACATCACGAACACTAGTATTGAACAGACACTACTGATATGACTCATTAGTGGGAAAGAAATCACCATCGGAATGATCATCGATAAAAAGTTAATATTACGAATACTAGTATTGAAAAAACCAATATTATCATTATCACTCCCTCTCAATGCTATGCTAGCATTGGAAAAGAGATAAATAGTAAAAAAGCACACCTGTTTATAAACTAACTCTTTCATTCATAAATTACATAAATTAACAATGAGTAACAATTACATATATAATAAAAGAGATAAATAGTAAAAAGAGACTATTAAACTATGGGTCATTTGTAAATAAATTTTTGAACTGTAAAATTATCTTAAATAATACTTAAATTATAACAATTACATGAATCAACTCTTTCATTTACTTTGTATTAATTTTATATTCTTTTTTATTTAATTTAAAATAAATAAAAAATAAATTAAAAATTTAATTTTATATATATTATAATTTAAGTATTAATAAAATAATTTTAAAATTTATAAACTATTTACAAAATATATACATCATAATCTAAACAATATCTTCGTATGTTGATGTTTCACGGAAACATCTTGAGATTATATGCTATCAATTTCCATTTCTTTATTCTCTTATCAATTATATTATATTGGTTATCCCAAAAGAATGCAAAGGAATAATGTCTCTAGGAGAAAATAAAAATAAAATCCATCATTCTATAAATGAGAATAAATGGAGCTCTACCCTCCCAGGGGTGAAGAGAAACAATTGTTAGGAGTTCCCTCCATTTTATTTGGAACAAGAAAGCATTCTTAGGCTAACAGCAATTTTCAACCAGCAAAATCAAGTGTCAATGCCATTTCACATATTTATGTCAGCATTGCAAAAAATAAGCTGAGTTGACATCAACATTTTGAAGGGTTATTTGAGTCATCAGAAAAGACAAAAGGCTATTAACGCCTCAGTTTCAGCCAAAAGGCGTGCCAATAATATTGCTCATTTGCTATTGTGAACACACTAAAGCATTCTTTTAAACCAGGCAAGGCAGATCTGAACTTTAAGAAAGTCAGATGTTGTTTCCCATTTAATAAATGACATTATCTGCCACACCCGTTTTGCTGACTTTATTAATAAATGACCACTGATTTGGTCACACAGTTCACACATACACCATCACAATAATGACTAATAATTTGATGGGTTAAAACTTCAAAACAAAAATGAAAAGATGCTACAACGATGTAAGAGATGTCATCAACGTGAAACCTGTGTGATATTGTCACCATTTGTGATTAATGTGTTTCGTTTGGCGTGGAAAGGACAGAGTCCGTGTACACTTGTCGATTTAGTATTACTCTAAAATAAATAAAGGAGATTGAAAACTTGAAATATGAATAAACGTTTCAAAAACTTATTAACAAGGCCAGCTGTATGCACTTATAAAATTATAAGTTAGAATATTTTTTTAAGAATTTAATTTTTATTTATTATTAGTATAAATTTCTTTATATTTTCATACGATTATTTATTGACACATCATTTAAAATATATAATATTTTACGTAATTATCGTTATAATCGGTGTAAGAGTTTTATTTTTACACCGGTGTAAATTGATCCCTCCCCATATAGGGGAAAGATCAATTTACACCAGTGTAAGATAAAAATGGTCAATATGATATATAGGTTTAGTTCAACGGTTGGATTGATAAAAATTACACAATATAAAAGTTATTATGTGATATAAAATATAAGTGTAAGTAATGGGTGTTAATTGATCCCTCCTCATATATATATATATATATATATGGGGAGGAATCAATTTAAATTAGTATAAGAGTTAACATCTAAAACTTAATTTTATTTTAATCTAATGATAAAAAATTACCCCAATGAAGAAAGAGAATAAAATTATTTGAAATTAAATAATCAATTTTAATTTTCCTAAATTTGTGTCTAGATAGAATTTGTAAGAAACAAATGCATGAGCAAGAAAAAAATTATTAAGAGAGACTTTCACCTTCAATTATTATAATTGATTTATTTTCTAAATTATTACACTAATTTATGTACATAATTTCAGTAAATCAATTTTGATTGATCAATTTTAATTAATTTATGTCCATATGAAATTGTAGGAAACAAATGTATGAGTAGTTAAAATAGACTACATGAGTGGGAAAAATAATTCTGAGAGAGACTCTTACTTTTAATTATTATAATAAATTTGTTTCTTCAAATTACTATACTAATTTATGTAAGTAATTTGTGCATATCAATTTTGATTGATCAATTTTAATTTTCTTTTATTTGTGTCAGCATGAAATTTGTAGAAAGCAAACGCATGAGTAGGGAAAAAATTTTTTGGGAAAGACTTTTATTTTAGTTATTATA
>NSJW01000908.1:0-175220 GCA_019955255.1 Castanospermum australe | reverse complement strand
TTTTTATTTATTTAAATTTTAATCTCTATAATTTTTATTTATTATTTTATTAGTCTTTATTTTTTATAAAAAAAATATATTTTTATAATTTTTAATTATTAAAATATTACTTTTTAAAAAATTAAAATTTAAATAAATAAAAATAGAGAGACTGATATTTAAAAAAATTATAAAAATTTAAATTTAAATTAAATAAAATTATAAAATGTAATTATTTATTTGAACCTAAAAAATTATACTTTTCTATGCTTATTTTTTTGTTTTTTTTTCAAACGAAAAAAGCACAAAAAATTTAGTATAAAAATAACAAAACTCTTTAAGTAACTAATAATTTGTCATTTCATCTATCTTTATTTTTAGGTTGTGCTGCTCCAGAACACTCATATTATTCACACCGATGCCAAGAATATGTTTCTTTTTCAGTAATCACTGTAGAAGCAGATGCCATTCCTGCATTTGCCTTACAACTATGAGCCCAGTACAGCTTCTGTCGGTATCAGATGGCACCAAAAACTTTCATCATTCATTCAAAAGCAAAATGGTCAGAGAAAGGCCGAAACAAGGCCAAGTACTTTCACTTTAACATCCTTTTCTCATCCTCTTTGTTTACTAATGATCCATTATTTATCTGGTTATTGTCTACAAACAACAAAGCCAAAGCCCCTCAGTCTCTTTTTTCTGCAAAACAAAGGGTGCCAAGGACAGTTTTGTCCAAAAATCAGAGAGAGAGATTTGTCTTTTAGGTGTCTTATTTGGGCCCCACAACAGTCCAAAAGTCCTTGGGCTAATGAATCTTTTTCTGTGGGGCCATGTAATTAACATTCCGTACAGTGATATGGGCTAGAAGCGTACCTCACAGATTATAGGGTGGTGGCTGCTGCCTTTTGTCAAAATCATAATCTTCCCATACCCACAGACTCACTGAGTGGGGTGCTGCATGTGACAATTATATTTATAAACTAGAAATTGAATGAAAAATAGAAAATATACAAAGAATAAAAAGATAGAAATCATGATGATGATGATGCAGTGTGAAAAGTAAAATTTTTCTTCTTTTCAAACGTTGTGAAAAATTTTACTTTGAACTCGGCAGCGTGGTTCCAAAGCAGCAATCATGAAGGCGAGAGATTTAATCAAAAGAAAAAGAAAGAGATTAACAAAAAGATTGTAACATCATTTTCATTAAAAGTGCATGGAACTTTTGTAAGTGTTTAAGCTTCCACTTTATACTTTTATTGGAGATGACAAAAGGTTGTAGGCGGTGATGGGACCGATGAGTTACATAGTGAAAGCTGGATTTCATGTGAGAAAGAGAGAGAGATTTAAAACCAAAGATGATTCTTTTTGCTTTACTTTGACTGCAACTGTGCATTGCATGTAAAAGCCAAACATTTTGTTTTTTTGAAGAAGAGTTTTCTGTATTTGCTCTCAACTTTCTTTTGGGTGTAGAATGTTCCTATGTCCATTTTTTCCTGTGATGAATGGCGATATAGTATTCTATACAGTGTTATCATGGGTATTTACCAATTTGGTCCCTCTCAATTATTTAAATAGAGTTACGAAGATTAAATTTGATTAACATTGTCATTTAGAGAAATTGTTGGTCCCTCTCAATTATTTAAATAGAGTTACGAAGGTTAAATTTGATTAACATTGTCATTTAGAGAAATTGTTGACTAGAGATGGATGTGGAAAGTTTTATGAGAAAACTCTTGAACCTTCTGGGGTGCTAGCACGAATCATGACATCAGCTTTCGGACGCGACAATTATGAAAGGTGGAAGTATGAAAATCAAATAAATTTTTTGCTTAAAAAAAGGGAAAATAAAAAATGGTTTTCATATTCTAAATCAAAAATCTTTCTGGAAAATATTATCAGTCAGTTGATCATACATAAAGTAATTGAACTTCTAAGGTCTTGTATAGTTGGATGGGTTAATGTCTGGATATAAGTATTTTACCATATAATCTTTCCCCTGTGCAACTTTTCACGTTCTTTGTTAAAATGGAACTTAATTTTCATTTTTTTTGCGATAAAAACTTTTATTTATTACATAAGAGGTGCTAAACAACTTGCGTGAGAGACAGATTGGTAATCTCGTGAAAAAATTAAACTTAATGACATCATCAAAACTTAGCCATAGAAAGTTAAATTTCCATCAAAGTTACATTTTAAAACGTTTATCTTTGGGCTTATTTTGTGTTGAATTAGTTAACAAAGAAAGAAAGCCCAGCCATCTGACTCCCCCGACCCATCAAAAAGAAGAAAAGCCCAAATGTAAGGAGGGAGATCTGGCTTGATTTGGGAAAACTGGCTTTGTCTGGTAACAAAAAAATGGGCCTAGTTCGATCTTACAAATGCTCCTGAGCCAAAATTTATACATGTTAGTGTTTTAGCCTTTATATTATATAGTCCCGCATATTACAAGATTGATGCTCATGTGTTTTCTTTCTTTTTTTTTATATCAGAATATCCTTATAGGTATTATTTTAAAACTAATCCCATAGGCACAGTGGCTACTGATTACTACCCTACAAGTATTTACTCTAGAGTTTAAATTTTGATCCTTGCCTTAAAAGTATAACTCGCTTATATCACTGCACCCAACTCTTGTTGATTGCATATATGGTTTTTAATCCATCCAACTTTGAGAGGAGTTTTTGGTAGTACATAAAAATGTCCGGTTTGATTTTTTTTTTTCCCTTTTACAGCAAGGAATAAAATCAAAGTTAGGATGCATTAATTATGCATGAGTTTCGGTGTTTATAGTTGTTCTAGCTCTGAACCTGTTTGTTGGTTTGCTGCGAAAAAAAAAAAAATTCTATTTTGATGTCTTTGATTTATAGCATATCCCATGCTTAAGCATATACTATCTGTTTTGCAAGAATGCTACACTCAGAATTCTTTCTTTTTTATGCAGATAAGATGCAACATCAAAAATTGCAAAGAGTGGTTCAGGCTCATTAAAATCTGATTGTGAAGAATGATGAGGGACACAATCATTCACATTATTGTGCTGCAAAATCTAGCAGTATCGACGTTTGTTTCAACCTTAAATCAAATCAATTAAGCACTGGCATCGATTGGAAATTTGTGCCACTGGCACTCTTGACCTTTGTGCACTTAACGGATTGGATTGGAAAGAGGAACATTGATAGAATCAATATCAACGTACTGGTTTATTACAAGAACAGAATGATTACAATGGAGAATTAGATGAGAATCCCTTCCTTCGAGTCCAAGGGAGAAGACTCCTAAGCATTCATGCTACTTCCTTCTTGACCACACTCTCCCCTCTGCATCTTATTTATACTACGCATACCATTTTATTATCAACTAACTCCTATGCTACTGTTATCTTGACAGTTACAGTAGTTAGCCAACTTGTGGCTTTTCAGCTGCAGTAATCCTTTGCCCAGTATGGTGCTCCTCTCATCCTGTCTTTGCTCTTCATATCAAACATCCGTTCTCCTTGCTTTCAAACTGCAGTGTTTGGGGAAAAGGGAAGAAGTACCTAAACGACATATAACAGCGTTAGACTTGAAACAAAAACCAGGATAGATGTCCATTTTTAGTACAATCTACAATGCTCGTAACTTCAAAAGTCCACTTGTGGTGTATCAAATGAAAATCTCGTAACTAAATCAAATTTATGAATCCCAGATAGTTATTACATTAAGAGAGATCAAATTGGAACCTTTTCCTTTTTGAGATAAAGTTTTATTAAGCATATTGTTCAGATTAACTTTGAACGAAATCCATGTTGAGACTAGGTTGTCTTGTGAGTTGTAACATTAGATTCCCCACTTCACAGTCCTTTGTTTTACTGCCATTGGTTTTAGTTAGTTAAAAATTCTGATGGTGTCCTTAATTGTGATTAAATTATTATGCTGGCAAATATCAGCGTGCCACTCCCTGTCCTGATAGGAGATTAAGAATAAGCTGCATAAACTTGCCTTCGTTGCTTCATGGGGCCATGCCCCATATGCTCGTCAGAAAAGCATTATTAAGATCCTTTATTAGATATTCAATTAGCAATTATTTACTTACTTTGTCTTTGTTAGTTGTTGATAGGGAGGAGATCTACCTGAATCCTAATCCTAATTCACATGACATAAACTCTATCCTTCCACAGAGACCCTCTCAGTCGACCACAACACAGAAACAAAAGAAAAACGATATCTTTGTCGGCTATAACCAGAGAAGAGGATATCTAAGCAAAAGTTGCACCAGTTATTTCCACCTACGAACGACCTATGACTTGCCACTCAGTGAAGAAATTGCCATGTGTTAAGTTCTATGATCATGATGTTCTTTTGTCATACTATTGCTCTTATTATCCAGTGTTATTGATTATTAAATAAATTTTTAACAAATTTAATATATTATCAGCATGTCACTCCCTAGCAAATTTAATATACTTTCTGTTTCTGCCTCTGTTTCATGATATTTCTGGCGCCACTTTTCTGATACCATAACAGAGTTTGTGTATAGTGAAAATGGTATTATGAATTGATATGAGGCAATGATGCCTTTATATATAAGAGTACACACTAGTTGCACCTAATAACAGAATAACAGAATTTAACTAACCTTCAACATATTCTAACTAACTACATACGAATTAAATACAAGTTACAATCTGCTACAGAGCTACTGTACTATCTACTGTATAAATTGCATCATAAAGTATTTGTACGAAGAACATTATTTTTGTTTCCTAATACTCTGTTTTGTGTAGTTAGTTTTCTTTTTCGTCTTTGACCCCGTTTTTCCACCCATATATATAATCAAGACTTGCATATAATTCTTAACTACTTACATAAGTATCTCTTATTCCTTTAAGATTTTTTTTATATTTTAAAAATACATTACATATAAGTTCATTAAAAAAAAAAAGTCTGTGTAAGCACTTAAAAAGTATATATAAATTTTATAAATAGAAAGTATATAAAAAAATAGATAAATAAATAAAAAGTATAAATTTTGTAAATAAAAAATTTTAAAAAAAAGTTAAATGAAAGAAAAGTCAGAGCAATAAATATATATATATATATATATATATATATATATATAAAAAGTATGTATAAATATTTAAAAAATATGTATAAAATTTTATAAATAGAGGATTTATAAATAAATAAATAAAAATTACATATATATATATATATATGTTATCTATATTATATATATGTTATGTTAGAATATACATATAATATTGAATATATATATATATATATATATATATATATATATATATATGTTTGAATGACAATCTATTTTTTATGACTAGTTTATAGTGTGAGGTGTTCAAAATCAAATTAAATAAAAAAAAACCAAGAAAACTAACTCAAAAATTCAAAAATTGAACAAATTTAGTTTTTTTAATTTTTTTTAAAAAATCAATCAGTTTAATTTAATTTTAAATTTTAAAATTGAATCGAACTAAATCAAACTCATATATATAATATATATATATATATATATATATATATATATATCCTTTTTTCAGTTTTATTATATAAATAAATATCTATTTATTAATTTACATTATTACTCCCACTTACTTGCCTTTCTAAATTCCTAATTTATTCATTATTCATTATAATCAGACCTTTCACTATCTCTCTTGTTGTCTTCACCACTGTCTTCTCCCTCTCACTCTCGTCTATACTCTCTCATTCTACGTTGCGCTGCCCACCCAACAACCAATTGGGTTGTTCACGACTTGCCTCCGTTCACGCCGCTCTTGCCTCCGTTCATGCCGCCGCCCTACCTCAGTCCAACGGCCAAGGTCTTCCTCTCTCTCCTCCCTTCGCAGATTCTTGCCTCTACTTTCTCGAACTGCGGCATCGCCATCCACTTGGCCGTTCACACCGCTCTTGCTTCCGTTCAACGACCAACCAACGGCCAAGGTCGTCCTCCCTCTCAGATATGCGACTCTACGCCACCCAATGGCCAAGGTTGCCTTCCCATGTGGCCGGCCTCTCCTCCCTCCAACCCTCCCTCCCATTTGCGCTGCCATCTCCGGTCTCTGCTCCCCTTCCCATCATCTCCTGTCTTTGTGTTAGATTTAAAAAAAAAAAATCAAAAAATCGAAAAACCAAATCAAACAATAGGTTTGGTTTGGTTCCATTGTTGAATTCAAACCAAATTGATTGGCATATGAGAAAACCGAATGGTTCAGTTCAGTTAGAATTTCTTCCCAAAACTGAACCGATCTGCCTTGTGAACATCCCTACTTATAGTTAACTTTTAAGAACACTTATTTACATGTATATTTTTCAAAAAAAAAATAGAAATCACATCACCGAAAAAATGTATACAAAAGAAATTTACAAACTATTAAAAATATGTTTAGATAGGTATCTATACTATTTAAATAAATATTTGAAAGCTCATAATGAATTGTTGTTTATTTATTTTAACATTTTTTTAATATAATTTTAATTTTAAAAATTCATTATTTTTAAAATAATTATTTTTTATTTTTATATTAAACATAAATTTTTTAAAATATAAATCATTTCATTCAAATTAAAAAATAATTCATCTAAAAAAAATTACAAATTATAGTGCAAAGACACACACGCACAATATGTCATTATAAAATAAATATTAAACATCACGTGCAACGCGTGTGTCAAAAGCTAATATTATTATATAAAAGCACAGATTTTTTTGGTACATATAAAAGTACAGATTGCGAAACCTTTTGGTTTGCCAAAAGAAAATCCTTATACTTTGATATTATCTTTCTTAGTTATAAATGTATTTACGGGACAATAGATAATATCTCATACTTATCTTAGTAAATTTTTGACATTAATTATTTTACTTTTATATTTTTAATTGTAGAAAATATACAACTATTTTTAATTTTTATGTTGCTTGTTTTTATTTTCTTGCAAAATTAGAAATAAGTACTAAGTTTTAAGTGTAGTACATGTAACGAATATCAGTATATACAAATACAAAGCGAAAAAAGAGTTGAAAGAAGAGTTATATAATTTTTTGACATAAAAAAAAGAGTTATATAATTTTTTTTTGGGTATAATAAAGTTGGAGAATCGTGTCAAAGAAAATAAATAAATAAACAAAGTTGTGTAGAACAGAACTGGAGACAAAATAAAAAGTGGAAGTGTCCGCGTCAGACCCAAATACTAGGAAAATGAACGGGGACGCGAGAGAGGGAAGGTTCATTTTATTGGTGAGAGGTGTGGAATGAGCCATCTGGCTGAGCAAATGAATGAGGTCAGTTTTTCTTTGCTTGTTGCCCAGGCTGCCCCACAAATAGAAAGATAAATGGATGTGGTGTGCTTTTTGAATCTTGAATTTCAAATCACGAAGATTCATGGCAACTGCGAGACAGCAAGACAAAGTGACAAACACTAAGTCCAAACACCACACGCACAATTATCTCGTTCAATAACTTTATATATATATATATTGAACGAGATAATTGTGTCAAAATTTTCGTGTGGTGTTTAGACTTTAGAGTCTTTGTCACTTCGTCTTGCTGTCTTGCAGTTACCATGAATCTTCCTGATTTATATAATATATATATATATATATTTATACCTATTTTTATGATTTTTTATAATAAAAAAGAAAAAAAGAAACTAACTTTTCTCTTTTTTTAATAAAAAATAAGTGTATGTTTAATGTGATGAAAAGAAAAATAATATAATAAAAGAAAAACATATAGAATTTTCAAGATTAAAAGTATAATAAACCTTTCATTTCATTTTTTTTTTTTTTCTTACAAAATATACACTACACTAAGTATAAGGAATAAGTGTGTGTGTGTGTATATATATACATATATATATAAGTACGTTTTTTCTAATTTACAATAAAAGGGTTCAAGTAAAACCTTTTAAATTCAGATAAGATTGCTTGTGCAACATATGGATAGGCCATGGGTGATGTTGCTTCCCAATTTTCTTTCTTTTTTTCGGTTGTATATATATATATATATTTGGGTTGGATGCTTTCCGTTTGTGTCCATTAAGAAGTGATGGAGGCATGCAGGAGCATTGCCACTCGCAGTTTTTTTTAATTGAAGATTCTGTGGTTGTGAATTGACCAAAACGTTAATGGCTTTATGAAATTGCTTGCGTTAGGTTGATTGAGTACAAAGGAAGTTTCTGCTGTATTATGACTGGTGAGAAAGACGTGCCACTCTTGGCTCTTGGATTATTTGCATGTTTCCAAATTGATGTGCTGTGAATGCCGCCGCCGGAAAAGATAAGGAGTGAAATCCAAGTAGTTTGACTTTTGCACTTTTTTTTCTTCAAATCGATCGGATTCTCCTGTTGTTTGTCGTAAAATGTCCTAACGTTAAATTTGATAAGCAAGAATAGTAATTTTATTTTTATATTTATTTTATAAAATTAGATATTTTTATATTTATTTATAAAAAAATTATGAAATAGTATCATTTTATGTTTCATCTCATGAAATCAGTAATGAAGTATAAAATTTATTTTTTTTAAAGAGACGAGATTAAAATTTTATATTCTATAAAATGAAAATGAAAATTATTTATTTTTAATATACTTTTAAAAATTTTATATAATTACACTTATTATTTTTCTTTTTTTTATTAATAAAATATTATCAATTTTAATATTTTTTAATTTATGATATAATTTTTTTATGATCAAGTTTTATGTATTTGATTATTTATTAACTTAGATAGTATTTTAGTTTATCATTATAATTTTTAGTCTCAATATAAATTTTTTTTATTTGATTTAAATACTTATTTATATATAAAAATAAATATGAAATATTTATTCGATGTAATAAAATTATTCTTTTAAAAAATAATAATATTTATTTTAATTAAATTATTAAAAAAAATTAAAATTAAATATTATTGTTAATATTTAAAAGATTTATTTTTATAAAAAATATTTATGTCATTTATATCAATTTTAATTTTATTTCATAATAATTTTATGTATTAAATAGTAAAGTAACTTAGAAAGATATTATATTTTAAAAATTACTAAACTGTAAAATAAAAATGATATTTTTTTATTTTATTTTTATTTTATTTTAATTTTATAAAATTATCATTTTGTATACCAAATATTATTAAGCTATTGATTTACCACTTGAATGGGTGCCTCTTTGCCTTTTGCTATTTCTTTGCCTCACTCCTTGTGATATTATGAATGTTTCAAATACAAGACATTCTCATAATCATAATTCGTTAAGTACCCGTGCATCGAAAAGTTACATGTTACATATTCAAACTTCAAACCTTGTCAAATGTCTCTCTCTACCTATGAGGTAGCTTAACTGCTAAATGGGAAATATATATATATATAATTTAATTTCTTAAATTAAAATATTTTCATGGTATGAATTGATCAAAATAAATACTTTTGAAAAACGGAAAGAAGATCATAGCAATAAAATAGAAAAGAAAACGGAAAGAAAGAGAGATTCGTAGGAGCAATGGAGCATGTCACCACCAATGCATTCCAAACAGTCAAACATCAAGCATGGTGGTAACTAATTAGGAATTAATTTGGGACTAGTAAACAAAAACAAAAGCAACTGCACAAGGTAAGAAAAAAATGTGTCCAGGTTCATCCTCCAGAATCAGTCCCTGTCAATTTGAGTTCCTATAAAACCTGAAATTCCTCTCTTTCTACGCAAGCCCATATGTCTGTTTGAGATCAGTATCAGACCAATTTCCCATTCAAGATCAATTTTTTTGCCATCCTGCAATGACCCTTCTGCTCCTCCTCCTCCACTAGCTCTTCCTGTTTGGTTATAAAGCACCGCCACAAGGGGCCCCAAGCCAAAGGACAAGCCTTGGTTTCCACCTTCCATGGCGTCCATGGCGACCCTTCTCGCCAAAACTTCCTTGCCTTCTCATTCCCTCTCCAAAACCTTCGATACCCATTTCGCTCCTTCCCTCAAAGTCAGCATATCTCTTGGCGCGAAGCCGAAGGCCCACCGGGGACCCAGAATTTCTGGCGGGTTGATTGAACCCGATGGTGGGAGGCTGGTGGAGCTGCTGGTCGAGGAGTCCCAGCGAGATTGGAAGAAAGGGGAGGCTTTGTCTCTGCCAAGGATCAAGCTTTCCCGGATTGACGTGGAGTGGGTTCACGTCCTCAGCGAAGGCTGGGCCAGCCCCCTCCACGGGTTCATGAGAGAATCCGAGTTCCTCCAAACGCTTCATTTCAACTCGCTCCGTCTCGCCGACGGGTCGGTCGTGAATATGTCAGTGCCAGTCGTGCTGGCCATTGATGATGCCCAGAAGCATCGGATCGGCGAGTCCAAAAAAGTTGCTCTTTTCGATTCTCAGGGCAACCCGGTAGCCATTTTGAACGAGTAAGACTCCCTCACTCCTCTGTTATCTTCGAATCCCATGTTACTGTCAGTTTAATTATTAGTATGTTTTATGTTTATTAGATCCTGTGTTCTGTGAATGGTCGTGTTTTCCTTCTTACGATGTCAAATTCATTACTTTAGCATTGTTTCATGTATCTGATTCGAAAAAGAGGGGTTTATTATTTCACATATGACTTTTGTTCTTTGTCCATAAGAAAGGTATTGGTTTTGTGCTCTTTTCACATATGCAGGTCTAATTAGTTTCTTCAGTTAAAAATAATTTGAAAAGTCTAAATAGTCAATTATTGAGAGCTGAAGCTTTTATGTCTAATTTTGTCTTGAGGGATTAAAGGAAAACGTTGGCATACAGATTCGGGAATTGAGATCGAATATGCTGGGGAATGGGCCATTTTCTTCCCTGTTTTTGTGTCCATCCTGAATTCTTTTCCATTCTGTATTGTACTGCTCTGGTTGCTTTGATAGTCAACCACTTATACATAGTCGTAGCCCATAGTGGAAATTGAGACAGTTTCCATTTTTGTTCCTGTTCCCCCCATTTTTTTTTAAATTTTCATGATGCATATAATGCTCTAAACTAGGCTATGAAATTAGGCTACTGACTTAAATTTTTGACTGGTGGGTGACCGGTCCATGAATCCACTCATAGGAATGGGTTTATGGTAGTACAGTAGCTCTTGACTTCTATTCTGCTGCTGTAATCCACACTTTTTTATATATTCTTTTTAGATATAATACATTCTCTTGGGATTTCCTCCTCAGACATGACTATTGCTGAATGAATATGCCTGAAGATTGATGTCAATCCCAGCCATCTTCTGCCTCCTGTTTGATTAACATATTGCTATGTTGGAAATCGTTAAGATGGTTTATCTTGTCTTACTAAGGCATATTAGGATCTATTTACACCCTCGTGATTTTAATTGGAAAATATGAGAAAAAAAACAGAGAGGAGTAGAAGATATCTTAGTAATATAGTATGCCGTAAAACTTAGTCAAAAGGATATAGTATTTGTATGAAGTATGAACATATGTAAATGGAGTTGTGGACTTTATTTCCTTTCTATGGTCCCACAGGACACGACAGTAGATTGTCTCTGAAATTCTTGGTGCAAATATATCACCAAATTAACAAACTCGACCATCCTTCTTAGGATAAAAGGCATGGTGGTACGGATACCAGGCAAATGAAGTTTTCATGTCCATATCGACCCATATAAAGACACTCATGGCCAAAAATGCACATAATTATAGACATTGATAACGTTGACTTTAGATAATATGGTTTGACGAAGATACAGGAGTCTTTTAAAGTATGAAAATGTGTTAATAACATAATCATGCCCTTTATTATTGTTTTGGTATTCGAATGTGTTCACCTTGTTGTTCAAGACTAGAGCTTTACATGGGATTAGTTGTGCTAGTTACGTAACGTAAATTTGATCAATCATTTTTTTCTGGTATTTTCTGCACTTTATTAATATATATATATATATATATATATATATATATATATATATATGAAGCACTAGATATGCCAAGTTCTTCAACTAAATTTCTTATGCCAGAAACTTGGTTGCTCAGAAGGATGATAGTCTTGGTTAGCTTTTTTTTTCCCCATAAGTCGTTTCATGCCGGCCTTGTGTTGCTATTGAATCAGTATTTATTGAATGGGAATATCTTTTATTGCTATGGTGATATCTGTCTTTTTCTACTTAATGATGTTTACATATATTTTAAGCTGAACTAGTGTGCAAGCTAACCCTGACAAGGATGATGAAGAATATTTAAATGTTTGACATTTGACCACTCCTACAATTAAGGAAACTACTACTATGTTCAGCAGACAGAACCGTTTTTTAAATTTAATAACCATAATTGTCTGAACAATGAATTTTGTATTCATGAGGTTGCTCTAACATGGGTTTTTGGATAACTTTGCTTATGGTTTATAATATTTGAGGAAGCTTGTTTATAATGTATTGAGTCACCATGATGAATTTGTATGTAGTGTAGAATGTTCAGGCCTGTTTTAGTTGATACTCTCATATAACTAGACAACTTGCAGTTCCTAGTTGATTTTGTTGAGCACCTTTATATGTGTGCATTATAATTATTCTTATGAAGTGTGTTGTAGTAGATTTTGTTGAACACTATTTGATCTAAGTAAATGCATCTTACTTATATGAGTGATATATGCGTCATTCCTGATTTATAATATAGTCATTCTTTCTGAACTGTTTACTTGCCTTTCTTTCCTATGGCTTATATATATTTTTTATTTTTGGGTATTTTTTAGTATTGAAATTTATAAGCACCCTAAAGAAGAAAGAATAGCCCGAACTTGGGGAACCACTGCCCCTGGCCTACCTTATGTTGAAGAAGCTATAACTCATACTGGAAATTGGCTGATTGGGGGTGACCTAGAGGTTTTAGAGCCAATCAAGTTCAATGATGGGCTTGACCGTTTTCGGCTGTCCCCTGCAGAACTCCGTGAGGAGTTCACAAGGCTCAATGCGGATGCTGTGTTTGCTTTCCAGCTCCGGAATCCTGTGCACAATGGCCATGCTTTGCTAATGACTGATACCCGTAGGCGGCTTCTTGAGATGGGTTATAAAAATCCTGTCCTCTTGCTTCATCCACTGGGAGGCTATACCAAAGCAGATGATGTCCCACTTCATTGGCGAATGAGACAACATGAGAAGGTATCTGTACTGAATACTTTTGTAGGCAGATGTGACTACTGAGTCCTGTTGTTGAAGCTATGTCATTTCTTTCCTTTCTTTTCCTGTTTGGTTGTAATCCCATCAGCATTTTGTGTTTCTTTCCTACTTTCTTGCATGGCCCACTAGCATTCTATGTATAGGATGTAATATTGATTCCAAAGATGCCTGTCACCCATATAACTTCTCCTGCCTTCCAACTGTAGTTAACTAAGAAAACTTATTGGCTTACTAAGAAAATCAGATTGACCTCCCCCAAAATGGTTCAAATTAGATTTTCTGAACACAAATTCACTGATATTGTCTTTGGTCTTTCTTTAGGTGCTTGAGGATGGTGTTCTTGATCCAGAGACAACTGTGGTATCTATATTCCCTTCTCCCATGCACTATGCTGGACCGACAGAAGTACAGTGGCATGCAAAGGCTAGGATTAATGCGGGGGCTAACTTCTACATTGTTGGTCGGGACCCTGCCGGCATGAGCCATCCAATTGAGAAAAGAGACCTATATGATGCTGACCATGGGAAGAAAGTATTGAGCATGGCACCTGGACTAGAGCGCCTAAACATTCTTCCTTTCAGGGTAATTTAAGAATTTTCCTTCTTGCTAATGCAATAAGGTTCACTTATGCTTTCTTTGATATTCATAGTGATTATTTCCGTTCATTTGCAGGTTGCTGCATATGACAAGACTCAGGGTAAAATGGCATTCTTTGACCCCTCAAGGCCTCAAGACTTCGTCTTCATATCAGGCACCAAGGTATGCTTCTTCTGTGAATACAGCACCCTACTCTCTTGCTCAGTGGCTCTATAGGTACTTAAACCTGGTTTCAAAAAGAACATGTCCCCTCTCTTTCTAGGTGTAACAGGACGGTGTTGTTTATGATAGTGACTTAGTTCTTACATATTTATAGTGTCTTAACAAAAGGTTACTTGCTTACAGATGCGCACACTTGCAAGGAACAAAGAAAATCCTCCTGATGGATTTATGTGCCCTGGTGGCTGGAAGGTACTGGTTGAATACTATGATAGCTTAGTCCCATCAAGCAACGGCAAAGTCCCAGAAGCTGTTCCAGCGTAGTTGGATTTGTTGTGTTCTAATGTATATCTGATTGGGAGAAACCATAAGTTTATGTATTCTCCTGGTAGTGGTAAGATCCAGATTCACAGAGATCCTCTGGCCCAATCCCTAATAAAAAATGAAAACTTCAGGGAGGCATTGGCACAGAGACACATAATTTGCCTCCCTCTGTAAGTATGGCATTCAGTGTAGCCGCTTGCACTGATCGTGCAATTGTGCATGCGAGCCCTTTGTATTATATTGTGCTTGTGCTAAAGCATTTAGTTTGAGAGTTCACATTCGCTGCACTTTTATCATTGTTGAGTTTGGGCATGAATCCCTCTTTAATCAATCTACAAGTTATTTTAATGATAAAATTGACACCACCGATATAAGATTCTGACATAATCGTCCGTTCATGCTCTTACCATCTCTCTAATGTAGGGCCTCTTTGTACCCAGTTCAGTTGCAACTGTTTCAACGCTGGGGAGGCTTGTTGAAACTATGTTCCTAATAAGTTCTAAAGGAGGAATATTTCTGATAAACCATTTATTCACATTATTCCAAGTTATGCAGATGACAAAAAAATATATATTTGTTACAGACGAATCGAAATCTCCCATTTTGTGTATATTCACACGCCAAATATATTATGGAAAAAAAAAAAGAGTATTTGAAGTTAAGGAGTTGCGGAGGGTAAAATTTATCAAACAGCTACAAGAGTCACTGTCAGCATTCCACAATTCTGGTCGAGGGAAGAACTTTTTCTATTGTCAAAGGGTTTCAACAAAAAATCCAGACAGAATCACAAGTAACAAGAATGGAAAAGAAAAGTAGAAGTAGTGTACTTCCTGTATCACTGAAGTCAAATGCTGGACTGAATAGCACATCAAAGTGCATTATGCCAAACAACCTTCTCAATTATGAATTAGCCACTCAGCCTCATCCCCATCGACGCGATGAACTGATGCAACGGGTATACAAGAAAGCAATGGAAACATTCATTCAATTATCACGGCTAAGTAGATGAGTGTAGTAAAAACTAAAAAGGCAACATGAGGGGGTAAGAAAAGAAAGGGTAGGAAAAAAATCTTTTTTAAAAAAAGGAAAATCTATAAATAATACAATATGAACTGGAGATTGTTCTTTCACATAATCACAATCATAATTAGATGCTCTTATTCCTTACTGTGATCAATTTCAACTACTGTTCTGAAACTCGGATCGGACTGGCCAGTTCAACTGGCCGAACTGGAAACCGGTTCCCTGATTGGTTCCAGCAATCTCCCAGAACCGGTGAAGTTAAAAACAGGTGAATCGGTCCCAAACCGGTTGAACCGGCCAAACCGGTATCGGTTCATACGGTTACTGGTTCTGAACCTTTTTTTATTTAAACTTCTTTAAGCAAAACGACATCGTTTTGCTCTTAATTTTATATTAAAAAAAAAAGTAAAACGGCGTCGTTTTGGACCGGAGGTAGGTGGCGAAGGAGGTAGAGGAAGAAGGGGAAGGGAAGGAGGGAAGGGGTGAAAGGGTTTCGCAGAGTAAGAATGAGGGGATTTGAGGTAGGTGCGGGTGGAGCAAACAAGGTGGTATAGACCAAGTGAGAGCAACGCCGTCAACGAGAGCGCATGGTACAAAAGTGACCCCATTGACGGCAGTGACAATAAGAGGGGAAGGAACAGACACTTTCCTTTCTCTCTATTTAATATTTATTTTATTTCCATGTCTTGTGTAGAGTTGTGTTTGCTTTGCTGATTTGCGGATCCGAGAGTCAGTGTCTAATTGGATTTTAATAGACGAGGAAGAAGAACGGCCTTGTTTGCTTTTTTGCTTTATGAAATTATTTTGTTGTATTACTTATATGAATGTTATTATTTTTTTATGTTTTAAATAATTTTATTATTAATTTATATTGTATTTTTATAATTTTTATTTATTTTATTAGTATATAAATAATTATATATATATATATATATATTTATATTTATATATAAATATAAATATATATTAAATTATATTTTAATTCAACCACTGAACCTTGAATCAGTACTTCGACCAATTCACTGACAAGTTCGATTTTCTTGATTTCAATCTTATTTGCAACTGCATCAAGTCCATTCTTCACTATGGTCTTCAATACCATTGTTGACAATCGAAGGTTCACATAGCGCTTCCCAACTTCCCACCAAACTTTCTTGTACTGCAGGTTCACAAACTGCAATTTTTATGTCTTATGGTATGAAAAGGAAACTTTATTGGCCTTGTTTGCTTTCTTTCTAGTGAAGGGACTTCTATATTAGATGCTTTCAGAGAGGCTTCTAAAGATTTGGTAGAAATAATAATAAAAGTGTGTTTAGATTAAATTTTTTAAACTTTATTTTGAATAAATTTAATTTTAGTTAAAATTAAGTTTGAGTAAAATGATTTATGTTCAAAAAAAGAACTTTCAAAGACAAAATCAAGTTTAAAAAATATACAAACATCAAAACAAACAGAATAAAAAATAAATAAAAACTTATTTAAGCCTTCAAAAATCATTTAGATGATGCAAACACTCACCAAGGATGCACTAACTCTATTGAAGCTAGCAACGAGAGAGCTAGCAAACTCCCTTCTCTCCAATTCTGATGATCCGAAACCTTTTACTTAGGAACACTATACCTATGAACTGGCCAATCAAAAGCTTCAACCAGAGGAGAAGGCATTCAGAAACTAGGGGAGGATGCAAGAAAGTGAATCCAAGAATCACATCAGAAAGGTCCATACAAGTAGGTCAGTTCATCTTCGTTGGATAAAGTAAGCCAAAGCTTCTTGATTTGTATACAGTCATCGTCTGTCTCTTCCTATCATCACTTAAAAACCTCAAACAAACGCAATTTCAGGCAGAGCAAACCATCAAATGTAAGTTGCCATTTGTAAAATCATTTTACAATTCATTTCTACAAATATAACGAGTTTTGACTAACTGCAAATGGATTTCCAATCAGAATTTTTTGTTAGCCCAACCGAAAAAAATTAATAACAAAAATAAATAATAACAGTAATAATAATAAATACTTGGTTGCGTAAAAGCTTTGTTCTATCATCACTACCGAAGGGGAATAAACTAACTGATCACCTCATCATCCAAATACATCCGCATCATTTTTATTATCAAATTACATGTCATATAAAACACTATTACATGTCATATAAAACACTTACTTTCTCTTCCTTCTCTCAACTGCAGGATTCCTCAGGTCATTTTTCGCTAGAGCAGATACAGGGGGCATACCATATGGCATCGGAGAAAGAGCTTGAGTAGATGATGCTGTCACAGCAACATTTGTAGCAGGTACTGGTGGCAGTGAAGGCACAGGTGGCTGAACTGGAGTTGAGGCAGGAGCAGGAGGTGCAGGTGTGGCACTAGGTTCAGGAAGTGATCTTGGTAAAATGTGTTTTAGCCGATTGTTCCTATAATTCTTCCAGAAGTAGAACTGTTGTCTATGTGCCAGTTCCTAAAAATACATAGAGACAAATGGTATTTGGACAATCCATGAGACAATAGTATGGCAAAGCAATTCGTCAAAGTTATCGATTTCAAGGACATGCAAGTCATTTGGCTTGATTTATGGAAAGTCCATAATAAACCAACTAGACTGATCATCTATTAGTGACAACTGACATAAGATAGATACAGACTGATCACCTATTTTTATCAATACCTATCACCTCACAAATACAACAAAAGACTGTAGATTCACCTAGAAAGAGATTGTTCGAGTCAAGTAGAATGACTAAAAGGACCAACTCACCAACCTCAACCTTTGTCTCAATTCATATGATTACAAGCATAAATTGCTAATCATGTATGAACATCTTAAGGGAATCTATCCCATATTATGTCAAGATTTCATACAAATTACACATGATAGGAACTAGAAGGACTAATCTCAACCTTTGTCTCAATTCATATAATTACAAGCAAAAATAGCTAATTGTGTATGAACATCCAAAGGGAATCTAACCAAACAGGAAAGAGCATGGTGTAATTTCTGACGAGAACAATCTTGCATGAAATCCAGGAGAAAGGGTGATTTTACAGCAGGGTAAAATAGAGAAGCTGCTATTTACCTTATTGTTAGGATGCGCCATTGCATTGCGAAAATTTGCATTCTGAAGGAGCTCAAGAAAATAGAGGCAATGAGGATACCTAACATTCATAGAAATTGACCAACTGGATCAGCAAAGCAAACCCAGCTAGAGTCAAACAAACATCACTAAAGTAAGGCAGTGGGTACAAAATAAATAAAAAGATGCTAGAACCAACCCTAATTGAAAGACCTCAAGGGCAATAAGGAGACCTCAAATCTCAATGCCCTATAGTAAAATTGTATTACATAATAATCCCTCTCCTTTGTTTTGGGGGGTGGGGGGATTTGAAGATAATGCTTACATAATAAATTTAATGTATTCAGGACGTTGCCAATATTGAAGGTACTTCAAGTATCCAATGAATGCTTCATCCTCAAAATAGCGATTCTGAGCCAAATCTGTTCAAAAGAGTAACAGATTAAGAATAAGATTAGACAAAATTAGATAAGTAGTTCACACACGCATAGAAATGACAAAGCATGCCAATTATTTGCAAGATGCTTTTTCACAACTTATTCCCAGTTTACAACTAAAGAAATTCTTACTCTTTCAAATACATAATGCAACAGATGCAGCTATTAGTTAATGAAGCTCAGACTCTCAAAGCATATTGGTAAAGTGGAAATCATACAGTGGATGTAGGTGGGATTAGCAAGGCATTGAACAAATTCCAATTCAAGCAAAAACCGCTGCCGGCCGTCATCTGGATCTTTGTATATATTCTTTGGCCTGAAGAAAATGCAACAACCATTAGTCCTTTTGCACAGCACAGCCCAATAGATCCCACTGAACCCAAAATGGGACAGACTGTATTCTCCTTAATAAAAAATGGGGCTTTGATAATGTGAAAATTTTACTTATATATGAACAATGCAAAGAGATGAAAACAAAGGAAACGTTCGCTTACGAAGATGGCGTAGCATCAGTTGAATTCTCGCTTTCGTTTTTAGAGGCCATAGAAATTGAACCCTCAACTACAAGAAAAAGCACACAAAGATTCAAAGGGAATGCAGAGACTGAAAATCAACAAAGGGGGTGTGTCAAAGCCATTATTGACAATTCATTCACACTTTATATTTAGTAAATTGCACTTCAAAGGCAACTCCAAGATAATTAATATTATACCCAAAGAGCTCACAGAGTCAATAACAACCACTTAGGTTAATAATAACCCAAACCCAAATCCTGAATCAATTCTGTAAGAACATTTGATCACACACACACAGCAGGCACACAATGGTAAGCAACAAAAACAGAACCCACATAACCCACTGAAACAATTTTCCATTGAGCTCACCTGTGAATCAGAAACAAAGCGAAATCTATCAACAAGGAAGATGGAACTTGGCGCGGTCTTAGGCAGTGCCTGGCGAGATGCAGGATTTAATAAATTTTGGCAATGACTGTCGTTTGCCCAAATTGGCGTGCCTCCAAATTCACAATTCACAAGCCCCCAAAAAGGTAGAAACTTTGAAATAATTTTTCTCTCGCAGCTAGCTCGCTCAGTGCACTGCTCACCCAAACCCCATAACATCACTCGCTAATTCATTTTCTTCTTCCTTTTTGTTGATGTAATTATGGGCTGGACAAAAGCTCAATCCAAAGTATGGTTTTTATGGGCCTTTCGGACTTTGGGTTGCTTGTTCATGTTGAACTTTATGTTTTATTTTGAGAGTTTAATGTATCAGACAGAAATTAGATAATCTGAATATTAGATATTGCCAAGACCTATCATTCCCATTTTTTTAATATTTAAAAATATTTCGGATATCGATAGAGTACGATACGGATATAAAAATGATTTTTTAAAATAAGATAAAATACGAATATTAGTTGTAGATTATTATAAATCCATGACATATACACAAAACCGAAGGTTGAAATTGATGGATGATTGACTAGGTTGGGTTAATTTATGGAACCCTGCTTATGTTACGAACAAAAACAGTAGTAACAAACCATTCTTATAAGCTACTGAGAGTGAATTAGTTGTAGGGAATTTGGATAATTTGTAGAAAGTCATACATTTAAATTTCTGTATTACTGTTGTATCCAAAATAAAACATTAAAAAAAAACAAGACACATCCTATGAAGAAGACCTATCGCAATTCAATTCTCAATGGTAAAGGCACGAGTTTAGCCCATTTTAATCTAACCCTACCTTTTGATTCATAACCTCACCTCATTCACCCTACAATTTTTGACCTTCAGTAAATTAACAAATTCAGGAAACAGTACATCCAAAGCATATGTACAGCGGGGAAATAAAATGATTAAAAAAAATGGAGGACTAAAAATATAGTTGGTAGTCATTGCTATAAGTAATATCAAGAGTGTCTTCTGTGTCTGTGGTTTCCAAAGTTTTAATAGCAATACTCCAACTCTACTTGCTCCATAGTATAAGAAACTTGTAGACAAAGTAGGGGATGGAGGGCAGGTATGCCTAATCTCTAGGAGCACAAAAATGGTACAGTTAACAAAAGTTGGTAGAAAACTACTCTTCACGGGGACAACTATCAAAAGATGGATTTTTGCAACACGCACCAGAGCAATGAAAACATAGCATTTACTTGAAAAATATGGATGAAACAGTGAGGAAGAAGCATGTTAAGGAACCACCTTCAGTTCCATTTCTTTGGGAAGTAAAGCCAGGCATTGCTAGGAAAGATTGGAAACCAGAGGCCTCTTCTGTTAGCCAGGTTCCCAAAACTCCACTCAAACTAATTGCCTCAGTTCCCTTTGTTTGGGAAGAAAAGCCTGGAAAACCCCTTCCTAATTTCTCACAGGTTTCAGTGGAGTCTGTTGCTCCAAAACCAGAGGCAGAGCTCATTCAGGCAGCATCATCTTCGGGACACTCTGTTGCCTGCAACTATGGCTGTGATGACAAAGACAAAGCAAGCAGCAGTGACTGTGTCCACGAGGATGACAGCTACAGTGATGACAGTGAAAGGATAACAGACATGGACCTTGAAGCATTTAGCTTTGAAACAGATGAATCATTTAGCTCAGTTCCCTCTTTACTAGCAAACTGTCTTGTACCATCAGCAAACATTTCTGCTGCCATTCCACTGCAGAAAAAGTCATTGTCTAAACATAACTGTGACCAACTCGAAGCCCCTTTCTCCCCTACCTCCTCTGAGACAGACAGCACAAGCACCTATGCAACAGGCAGGCCAAGCCTAGTTGGTGCTTCTTTCCTGGAATGCCTCTTTCCATTGTATCCACCCAAGTCTGGCTTCCTTGAAAGGGATGGGCAACCAGAAAACGTGTCTTCAACTCCACTAGAACTAAAAGCCAAAGATTTCGATCATGAAGATAATATCAATAACTTGGTAAGGAGGCCACCAACACTTGGAGAGCTAATTATGATGAGCCGAAGAAGAAGCTACAGAAGGAAAGCCGTTCAAATGAGAAAATGGGATCCGCCAAGGGTAATACCCCACTTTTCTTTTTTTTTTATTTAAATACAATAAAGCATGGAAATATCTTATTTTTAAGAAGAAAAAAATAACTTTTTAAAAGATTTTGATTATAAATTATTTAGATCACAAAATAAGTTAATTCATATACACACACAAGTTCTTTCATTTACTCCCCGAAGATGCATGTTCATAAGCTTCTAGACCTCCCTTTTATATAGGAAATCTGGAAATCCTATTTATTCAGCACAATATTGAATATCCATAAAGTTATGGAATCCATATGTAAATTGATTCATTTTCGAACGCGGATAAATTGTCGTATGGGTATGTTCTTGCACAAAAGCACATTTTAAACCAACTTTTACTCTTTTGCCCGAATGAATTGTGCAGAAAATCACAGGAAAGCAAGCTTTTGGATGCTGCGCCTTTGCAACCAGCAGCAATATGATTGAAGGACTGCTCAAGAGAAAGTATTTCCCAAGACTGAAACTAGTCTAGCCAGGATGATCGAAGGAAAGCTCGGAGAGAAAGTACTTCCCAAGACCAAAACTTGTCTAGACCAAAACGCCTATCAGCCTGCTGATTTCAAATCAACATCTTTTAATTTACTTATTTAAGTCTCTTGCAAATTATGGGTTTTCTTTGTTGAGGCTGTGGTTTGTAAAAAGAATATTACTCTGCATTGTAATAAATTCTCTATTCTGCAAGATAGCTGAACTCCACAACCAGGGATGCATAGTTCGTTCCCAATATTTTGCAACTTCTGAGAGCAGCACCAGGCAATAACCATAAATGTTAGTGAAAATAATGGAACTTCAACCGTAAGATTTACAACTTTCAACAACTCTCCCAATCTGTTCAATAACTAGAGGGATGTCTCCGAAGTTATAGCAGTAAAACAACTACCAAACCAACCTGGTTCTATGCAATGGCAGGCTGATCCAGGAGCTATATTGAACTATTGATCTTAGCAACACTCGTAAACTCCTCCCATAACTCAAGCTCCCCTTTTCTAACTATAAGGTCGAACTAATCCACTCGTATCAGCCCAACGGTACAAACCAGCACTGCTCTTAGCACACTTGATTCCTATTTGACTTAAACTATTCCCAAATTTGTCATGAACTTCTCATACTTTTCTCTTCTGTTTGGTTTCAAAGTGATCCTTTTATTTCTTATGGTTTCAAAGTACTCCTGAATAAATCTTTTAACTGAAAGCATTTTGGTAACTAACCTCTGGGTCGGAGCAGATACAGAGAATACCCCAAGCTAATATTTCAGACTCCGACCTAGATCATCGCATGTTAGATGAAACAAAACATCTACTTTGACCATACAAAACTATGCAGTTACATATCAACTACACTAACTTGCCATCCAGTGGTAGCATAAATCTTGATAATTATATTAGAAAATAAATTTTGGCCGGTCTTTCAACAGCCATAGGTAGAAAAAATTGCTGGGGCTCTATTGGATATTTCTTGTTTAAATTAATTTTCAATTTAAAAAATCAGTAGTTACATGTTTTTATTAACTACGTATAGATTTTAACAATTAAAACCGTCTAGCCGAACTAAGGTAACACAAGCTATATATCTATCCTCGACCATTCGAGAGATCGTATTACCATACATAGCTACAAACAAATGCTTGCACAAAGGATAATAGAAACTTCTATAACCTCTATTCTCTTGTAACCGTGTAAAAAACCCATATGGCCCATCATCCATTTGCAAGGTTAAAAGAGCAAGTCAACTAATCCCCAAAAAAAGCTAGTTCTTTCTTTCTCTCGTCACCCAACTTTTGTCTGTGATATGAAATCTTAGATACAAGAACTTAGAGGGTGTTCTTGGATACAACATCCCCAAAGCGAACAAGCCACTGAGCATCAGATGAATTGTTCTCCTGCCGGGGCTCCATTTTCGGGTGTTGCCCCTTTTCAATCACAAAATGTGCATAATCAATGGTCTTGGCAGGGGTGGCAAAGAATTTACTGGGAGGTGCAGGGAGCAGTGATACCAAAACCCTGGCTACCTCATGCATGGTAGGCCTCTCACAAGGGTTTCTTTTTGTGCAAAGCAGCGCAAGCTGAAAGGTTTTCTTAACATGGGCCATATCCATGCAGGTAATAGAGACCTCAGGATCCACAGCCTCCATTACAGTATTGTTATCTGCCTTGGACAATATCTGCAGATTCAGGTAAAACTCAGTCAAAATCTGTAAGAGGAAGAACCTTGTTATCTCAATAACTCAGGCGAAAATATATGCATATTAGTATTATTCAGGTCAGGAGCTTCTCACAAGAATGGCACTGTTCTTACTAAACACAAGTTTATCATATATATTATATGATCACAGAAAAAGCGCTAAACAGGAACAAACCATATAAACATCATTACTCAAAGATACATGGTAAGTCGACGTATATGATTAACCAAAAACTGAATAATGCATAAAATACATACCAATTGATGCAAGTTAGACTCGTTGTCCACTGCTTTCTTCCCAGTCAGTAGCTCAAGTAAAACAATGCCAAAGCTATATACATCTGATTTTTCATTCAGCCTAGATGTCCGGGCATACTCAGGGTCGATATAGCCAATTGTTCCAAGAACATGTGTCGATGCATGGGTTCTTGTAGTTGAAATACATTTGGCAATGCCAAAATCAGAGAGGTGGGCCTCAAAGTTCTCATCGAGCAGGATATTCGAGGACTTTATGTCCCTGTGAACAATTCGAGGGTTGCAGTCATGATGGAGATAAGCAAGCCCTTCAGCAGCTCCAACAGCAATCCTCAAGCGTGTTTCCCAATCAAGTTTTACCTTCTTCAAGGGGCCTGTCATAAAAGCACAAAAACTAAAACTGTAATGCTACCTTGATTTTGATTGAAGGAAAAAACGAACATGCTTCTTATTAATCTGGGGAAGATTCAAAGGTTCATGCACCCCATCCAAATGAACACTTTATGTGACATTAATAATTTCCTATATCTTCTGTTGAAATTGGAAATTTCTTACAGTTCAGTAAATTTACCATGAAGAAGATCCCACAGAGAGCCATTCTCCATATAGTCATAGAAAAGGAGATTTCCAAAGGGAGTTAGCGCATAACCATGCAAAGTGACGAGGTTTCTGTGTCTAATGCTGCCAACAGTTTCAAGTTCCGTCTCAAACTCCCGTAAGTTGTGTGGATGCTGGTTGTACAATCGCTTAATTGCAATTGGTCGCGAATTCTTCAAAACACATTTGTATACAGTACTAGAAGCACCGTACCCTATGATATATTTCTCATTAAGATTCTCAGTAATTCTCATTATATCATCTAAGGTGTGGATGGCCATATCCATATGTAGAATTACAAGCTTAGGAGGCCCTGAAAAGAAGCAATCACAAGAGAGTAAAGTTCAAGCGTGAATTCAGACTCACACAAAACAACTTTCACATATGCAGTTCTAACATGCAACATGCCTTGGCCAGTTATGCTAGATCCTTTCATCAGTTGCTTTGATTGACTGGATCTGTAGATAGCAACTATTACCATGGTCAATAATGTGATGATGCCAAGGGTGAGACAGACTACTGCAACCCTCGAAAAAATCACTGAAAAAAAAAAAAACAAAACAATAGGTTATGGCTCTATATTTAAACATTTGTCCCAAAAAACCAATGCTATAGAATTAAAATAGTATATATAAAGGCATTTCAAATGGGTGTCACACACCTCTGGACTTTGGTATGTAAGGACGACATATTGATCCTAGCCAATTTCCACATAATAAAGAATTTCCAATGAAGCTGCAATAAGTCACATTACAAATCAATGATAAATAAAAGTTGAAAAGCATGAATTTCCTAGGTCTTTCCACAATACCTGTCAGCCGAAAACCGAGAGAAGTTCTTCATAGGAGGAATAACGCCAGACAAGTTATTGTAAGAGAAATTCCTAGAACACGAAATAAACAATGCATTCAAATATGAGACACACTTCGGAAACTGTACTGAAGAAAAATAAAGGGAAACAATTGGCTGGCTGTCAGGTATACTCACAGAGAGGAAAGACTGAAACAATTGGTCAGCTGATCTGGAATCTTCCCATGCAAGTGATTGTTATTCAAAATCCTATCACACAGTTCCAGTAAAGACAAACTAATGAACATGTAATCATAAAGAGATCAATGCAAAACATCAAGTAGAAAGTACTTCGTAGATAACGTACAGAGACACAAGGTTCTGCAGCTGACCAATTTCGGGAGGAATGCTACCCGATAGATAGTTGAATGACATATCACTACGGGCAGGAATAAATCATTACACAAACACAAAACCACAAGGTTACACAATTAAATAGGACAATGAATCTCAACAGCAACAAAACTTACATAATCTGTATGCTTCTGAGATTCCCAAATTCAGCAGGCAAGGAACCATCAAGGTGGTTATGACTCAAGTTCCTGCATGTGTGTAAATATTACTCAGAACTGCAGCAAAACGAAACCCCCAAAAATCAGATCAAATTGTTTAGTTGCAAATTCCATCTTACAGGGTCAGAAGATGCTCAAGATAACCAACAGATACTGGGACATGCCCTGAAAAATTATTGCTTGATAGGTCCCTGAAACAAAAAAAAAAAAATCAGCATAGATTGCAAATCTTAATGTTAAAAATATATTTACATGAAACTTACAGTGTATCAAGATTTATGATATGGCCCAACTCAACAGGTATACTCCCCTTAAAGTTGTTTGCAGAGAGATTTCTGGAGATAATACAGAATTTTATTCTTACATTACTAAAGAGGTAAGAAAGCTAAAAGGAATGAAGCAAATAGAATGAAACGAGTCTACAGTTTTGCCATAACATACAAGTAAGTCAAACTCTCAAGGCTGCGAAAGCTCAAGGGAATGGAACCGCTTAAGTGATTACCATGAACATTGCTGCAAAAGAAACAAATGCATGGCCAATATTCCATGCTTAGGTGTTTAAAACTACAGAATATTATAAAATTTTCCAAATAACTTCTGAATAGAGAATCTTACAACTGATTCAAGGCAGTGCAGGAGCTTATGTTATGTGGAATAGATCCTTCAAAATGATTATTGGCAAGATTCCTACGCAGTAGTAAAAGAAGTAACTTAACACCATTGATACTGCAACCACAATGGCCGTGTTATAGAATGACTAAAACTCACAATTCAAACAGATGTTCAAGCTTCCCAATTTCATTAGGAATCCTGCCCACTAGTTGATTGTCATTCAATTGCCTGGAGAAACAAACTCTTCTCAGTAAAGACATGCAGTAAAAAAGAAATTAATGCTGATACAGAAATTGGAGATCAACTGACAGGTAGCTTAGCTTAGACATATTTCCGAGTTCAGGAGGTATTGGACCAGTAAGCTTGTTTCCATGGAGGTACCTGAATAAACAAAGAGCTAAGACAAGAAGCAATAATTAAGAGGAGTTTTAATGGTTGTAAAACTATACTTACAGCTTTCCAGTAAAAGACAAATTGCCAAGTATTGGAGGGATGGATCCCACCAGCTCATTCTCGCTCAAATCCCTGCAACAATGCCAGCAGACAGTTAATACACATTTCGGCAGTCCCTGAAACATTCTCTGGGAAAGCATTCTCACACCAAAAATATGTATGATCTTTACATTGATTATTTTAATAGAACACTTACAAAATGGCAAGGGCTTGCATCAAACCAATCACTTCCGGAATCTTACCAGTTAGTCTATTTCCTTGCAGTGACCTAGGCAGAAAAAACAACTATTATCGGATTGATAATTAAATTGCCAGGAAGAGATAAAAGACCAAAAGCAAATGATTTACGGTTAAGACAACATTAGAATAATAGCGGGCCACAGCCAAAGTACTCACAAAGTAGCCACTTGGAGAAATCCAATATTATAGGGAATCTCCCCAGTAATCAGATTATATGATATGTCCCTGAAACTCAATGAAGAGATAGAGTGACAATGTAGACAAAAAGATGTAGACGTTAGACATTGAATGCATGCACCAGATTGTCAAGTAGACACATACAAGACTTCAAAACTTGTACAGTTCCCAATGGTGTCAGGAATAGTGCCAGTCAAATTATTGCCTCTCACATCACTGGGAATTCATGTAAACAGAACAGAGTAATGAAAGTCAAAACAGAAGGAAAATTAAAGGAAAGAACAGCAAAGAAACCTTACTCTACCAGTGTTGGAATACTTACAAATACCACAAACCAGTTAGTTGACAGATATCAGGGGACAGAGTTCCACTCAACATGTTCCCTCGCAACCCTCTGCTTCATGAACACATAACATAAATAAATATATAAAAGTTGATCCATTTTTTATAAAATACAATCACAATAAACCTTCTAGTGTGTAGTAGAAATATTAAGAAAAATATATGAGACAACATCCAGGCGTAAATGTAAATGATACAACCAAAAGGAAAACCCACAGGTACTGCAAGACTTCATTCCAATAGAGTAGTCTTGGTATCTCACCAGTGAGCCTATTCCGAGCAAGATCACTGAAAACATGACAGTACAATGATTAGAACTTATTGCTGAGAAGCCCAAGCAATAGTGATAGCAGAAGAGTTTGACAACTCCAAATTAACTGAAAAACTACTAATTCCATCACATTGGACCTCATATGCGTTGTACATAAAAGGCTAGAAGCCTTGTGGAACCCAAACAATGACAAAAGAACTTACAGAGTCTTCAGGTTTGGTAGTTGGGTTAAAGTTGAGGGGATGGGACCAGTCAATTGATTACTCTTTAAATTCCTGCATTCACCTGCTCAACTTAGGACCCATAAGCCATTGAAATAAGCAGAATGACACACTGAACTCAAACTTACAAAAACTCAAGTTGCTTTAGCTTTGATATGGAGAAAGGTATATCACCGTACAGCTGATTATCTGACAAATCCCTTCAATTATAAGAAAAAGTAATGTGATCAGCACTTGTGTTCATAGGGAAACTCCATGCAAAGCGGGACAAGGATAACATGCAAATAATCAATAATAGAAACAAGACCAGAGTTCATACAGATGAACAAGTGAAGCACAGCTCCCAATTTCATCTGGGATTTGACCTGTTAGTTTATTCCCCTGCAGGTCTCTATCATTGCCAGAAATGCATAATTCAGAGTATAATAACCGAAGTGGCACAATTCAGAGTATAATAACCGAAGTTTACACAACGACGAATGTAGGAGAAAAAGGTTGAACCAGACCAACCCAAAAATACATACATGGATTGCAAGTTTCCTAAATCACCAATTGCCGGTGAAATCTCCCCACCCAGGTTCAAGCTTGACAAATTCCTTCAAAAACATTACAAAGTACTTGGAACTCAATTCAAGCTTTAAAAAAGCAGCTAACACGAAAATCTAGCTAATAAAAGAGATTAGGACAACTGAGAAGCAAATGGTCCCAGAAATAGAAAACGCACAGAGATAGCACAGTAAGGCTGACATTATCGCAGTAGACTCCACGCCAAGAACAGTAGTCATCATTGTGCACGTCATCCCAATCAAGCAGAACGTCTGCTACATTGCTGAAGGAAGCCTTGATCGCCATTAACGCTTGTCCTATGCATTTTCAAGCATTTCAAATCAAGAAAACCTCAGTGACGTACGAATCTATCTATAGCCTATGCTGTTATATTTATCTATGCCAGTCCTTCACAAATACATATTGGTGGTCTATGTCAATATATCTGGTAAAACTTAATTTTTAACAAATAAAAATTAAATTCTTTTAATAAAATTTTAATTATAAACTGTTTTCGACACAAAATAATCTAATTTATACCTGCAAAACTGTAACACACTTGGCCAACTAGTTATAAGCACACCATAACGAAAAAATAATAGGGAAAACAAGTTACAAAACTTATAGTCAGTATAAATAAATAATTTAAAGATAAGCAGCGTTTAAGATTTAAAAAAGAAAACCAAATTACCATTTTCATTTCATTTAATGAAAATTCAAGTTTAGCTGATGTAGTAAAAGAAGCACGTTTTTCCATGTTACCCAGGTCTCATGAATACTATAATTTAATAAATAGAGTAAATATACAAATGCAGAAGAAAACATAAATAATATAATCTCACAACCCTGAAGAACTATCAGTCAAATCCTACGTACACAAACAAATACGCATTGTTTATTTAAATGTAAATGTAATAGCTTGAACAGCTTAATACTTAAAGACGCTTCGTTATTGTGGCACTGTTGCCCCTATCAAACAACCTAATATAACAACCATTTTAAACTCATCAACGAACAAATCGGCATTTTTTTACAGTTTTAAGTCTCTCTCGCCTTGGCTTAAAAAGGCATGAGGTAGCCGCGGGCAGAGAAAGGAGAAAAGCATTGCGGAAGTCGATTTGTTCATCAGAAAAATACAGGTACACAACGACACATAAAATGTTTCACCAAGCGCAACAAATGTTCTGCTCAGCCGCGGACAAAAACACCTGGGAATCGAACGCCGAGAGAATGCAATGAAAAGGAAGAGAAAATGCATTTGACTTTTTGTTGAAAGCAAAAAATTTCCATCTTCACTGAAATGGGGTCGAAAACACACTGAAAAACAGAGTTCGTTGTTTTCCCAACTCTCTAGGAGAACGAAAGAAAACGAAGTTACATTTTGAATCCTTTCACTCAACCCATTGTCTTCCTCACACTGTTTTGGCCTGTAAAACACACTCTGCGTTACAGAAACAGAACCAAAACTCCACAAGCAAGAAACGAAGATGCTGAGTGCATTGCCCAAAAAACCAAATGCAGGAGAAAATTGTTGTGGGTCTAGTGAGCGAAGGAAACGTAAAGAACTCAAAGGATGAGTTGAGTCTAGATGACATTGTACACTTACCTTCTTCAGTGAGCGGCGAAGCAAATGGAGAGAGAAGTAACACCACCACCATTGTCAGCAGCAGAAACCGCGTTCTCTGCTTGCCCGGATCGAACAACAGCACCAACCCATCTTCCATTGCTACCCCAACGTACAAAACCCACACCAGCAAAGAGAAGAGAATGAGAATAACAAGAAGATGATTACAGAGCTTCTTTTGGCATCGGTTTACATTGGAAGATAGAGAGACAGAGAAAGAGAGAGCGAGCAGGCGTTCGGCGTGAACCGTAAGGTAGACACAGGAGCGGGTGTTATGAAGAGAGAGAAATGGAGAGAAGGAGGACAGAGGCTAGAGAGAGAGAATGCAGTGTGAGCCAGAGAGAGAAAGAGAAGGGGAAACGGCGGTGAAGCGACGTTAGGTGACTGTGACTGAGGCAACGGATAATGGTGGGAGCCGCCGTCATTCGTACTCGCCGTTTCCCACAGTGGTTATAAAATTTGACATCTATCGTGGAAATTTTCCCACGCACCTAAACGTCGCGTGGATTGAAGCGCGTGATTCCTAGAAGGAAGAACTGCGATCAACGGCTTGGAAAAAGGATAGTTCGTGCACGCGCTGGAGGAAGCGTGGAACCTTCTGTCTCAAAATTAGATGGCAGGGAGAGCGTGTTCTTGTGGCGCGTGGTAGGAGAGTGATAGTGGTAAGTGAAAAGGTGCTAGTGACTACTGAGCAGTAGTAGTAGTAGAGAAAAATATGGCTAATTTCACTCTGATTTTTTTTTTTTGACCTTTTCAGCTTCTTCATGTGCTTTACTTTAAGAAAATAAATTTAATTTAATAAAAAAGTTAACGTATTGAAGAGGTTTTGTCCTTGTTTGCTGGGGCTAGGTCCATATTTGCCCTTTGATGTTATTCGGAGAGTTTTGCGGGTGACAAATTTATAGGTGGATAGAATTTTGAATTTAATTATTAATAAATGAATAAAAATTTAATTAAAAAATTATTAAAAATTTATTAAAAATTATTAAAATTATTTGTTGTATTTATGATTAATTTTAATAGATAATATTTAATTTATTTATTAATTTATTTTAATAAATAGATATTTAATTTATTTATTTTTAATAGGATGTATTTAGATTTTTTATATATTTAAATATATTTTATTTTTAACTTTTATATATTATTGAATATAATAAATATTTTAATTAATTTATTAAGTATTAATTAATTAAGATTAATTTAATTATTTAAATATATTAAAGTTATTATTATAATTAAACAAATAAGATTGAATTTATATATATAAATTAATTGAATAGGTAAAGAAATAAAGAATCCATGCACAGAAAAAAAATAAATAAATAACAAAATCCAATCATAAAATGAAAATAAGAAAGAGAGAGAAGAAGATGAACAGCTTTTGGAGGGTTTTGTTTTGTTGTTTGTATCAAAAAGCAATGCATTGTCGGGGGACGTACGCGTGTATCTAAAATATGATCCACAAGTTGCCACCCATGGAGAGCAGCAAAAGAATGGAGTGGGAAAATGGAGTGTGGTTATTGTGTTTTTCCGCATACGGTTACCCGTTCGGTGTAAGCAGCCCAGACGAGGCTGGCAAGAACTTCCTGTCCATCAAAACAAACATGACAATCGGCGCCCCACTTTTCTATACATTCGATAAGTATTACTGTTATTTTCCCAATCCCTAAATAAGTAAACAAAATATTTCATTTGTTTATTTGTATTTATCGTTTATAATTTTTGCATATAAATTAAAATATAATAAATAATTTAGTTATAAAAAATATAATTTAATATAATTAAATTATTATTTTATTTTATTTTATTAATATTATTTTGTTTAATTTTACTAATTTTTTTTTCATTAAAAAATATAAATAAAATTTAAAAAATTTAATTAATATTTTTTAAATATTTTCAAATAACACATATTTTTAAATAAAAAAATTTGTTTACATAATAAATAAAAAGAATAATAAATAATATTAATTCATTATTAAACAAATTCTAGTAACTTTTTTTTTAAGGTAAGAAGCACCGAATCCATAGGCCAATAACACTACATTAGGATATCAACAAGGATTGGGTTCATTCGGTCAGTTTTTTATCACATTTTATCATAACATTACACTAAGCATGCTTTGATTTTGAATTAGGTTGAGTCTTCCTCAACTTAAATAATCAAATTTTTTTATTATTACACTTATTTTTATAATTAAAACAGTATCATTTTTTTATGAAATTAAGAGGTATCTTTATATTCTTTAATAGTAAAACTAATCAATTCTCGTTTAAATCTCGCTTGATCTCATCACAAGATGCTTATTATATGATTTGAACCCTCCGCTACAAGAAAAGTCCATTCACATAAAATTTAATTTACCATCTGACCCACACTTCATGGTTTTACAATTGAATTATAAGTGCATAGGGAACGTTACCAAATTTTACTTTACTGTATTTTGATTTTTGTAAACTGAATTGAGAGTTTAAATTTTTTTTATATGTAAGTTGAGAATATAATAGTTAAAATATTTTTCTTAAATGATAACTTTAAAATTTAAATTTCATTTCTTAAGTTTTCATACGCTAATCATTTGCAGGTTGACTTTAAATATTTTTTGCAAATAATATATGTATATTCTCATTCTATTTATTTATAAAATAAACACTTAATGATTATCTTATTTAAAAATAAGCATTTTATGTTATATAACAACATAATATTTGACGTTAAAGTTTTACCTAAATTTAGTTTGAGTTAGTATATTTTATTTCATTTTTTAGTGACCAATTTATTTTCGTAAAGTTGGAACGAAATAATTTCTATAAATACTTAAATAGAATGAATGTATCATAAGGTGAATTAAGCACAAATATAAACCGGCGTACTTTCAATTTTTTTTATTTAAAAATGAGTGCACTGGAATTTTGTGATGAAATTTGAAATTTAAACAACAATTGTTTTTTGTATATAACATTGTCTTTCATATTTATAAACATACCCACCTTAAAATTCGTGATAAATCTCAACTTACATATTTTTGTGTGCATATATATATATGTGTATATATATATATATATAATATAATTTTATATAAATATATATACATATATAAATTTAATATAATTTTGGATTAATTTTAAGATTGAAATTAAATATTATAAAAAAGTAGTAATGATTCTGAATCTCTTCAAAGAATCAATTTTTTTATAATAATAATATGATAATTTCCCACAAATTATGTAAAATTCTTTCCGCTAGTCGCTCACAATTTTTTGATGTCACATGACATCGCTTCTTACTGCAATTTTGTTGGAGGTCTTGAATATAAAATTTTAAAAATCCGTCCAACTTGAATCATCATTGGGGCATCACATAAAAAACCCAGAGAGGATGATTTTGGTAAGATTGAAAATGGAAAGATAATGAAATTAAATCATTTTTTTAATCATGTTTGGTCTGATCATGAATGTAATGGTCATTCTATTTAATTTTGAAGATTGATATGATTTAATTAAGGCATAAATGAAAAATAAAAATTTAATAATATATATCTTTACATAATAGTAATGATAATAACGAAGTCTAAACTAAATGTTAGTAATATAAAAATTTTATAATAAGTTTGGTTAGAGGAAATAAATTGATCAAGTACAAGGTTCTTCCTCTGAGCAAAGTAATGGTTAAAGGAGTTTTATTTTGAATATCATATCCTATTATAGTAACAAAAACTAAACTAGATGTTAGCAAGAATATAAAGAGATGCGTTAAAAGATCTAGGAGAAATTATATTAGATTTCTTTTGAAGTTGGTGTTTATTATATTTAATATTTTTTATTTAAAAAATTATATATACTTATCTTATTATATTATTTATAAGAAGAATTGACATAAAAACTATACATAAAACAAGGAAGGTAAATATAATTTATAAAAAAAAATATCAAGTATAAAAATAATACACAAAATAAGAAATACAGTTATAATTTTATAAATAAAAAGAGTGTCAAGTATAATAAATTTTAACTTAAGTTTATGTTTTAATTAATTTATTTTACAGTCAAAATAATTTATAATTAAATTTTTAAAAAAAATTTAAAAAAATTAATTTAAAAAAATTGTCCCAAACATATTGTAAGTCAATATAATTTCTCCAAATATCTAAAATTATCAAAACCAAACAATTCTTGAATGAAGTGACATATTATACATATAAAATGGTTGTTAATTATTTAAACTTAGCCTTAACATTTTTTATTAATCTAGAAGTGGAAAATATCATTTCTTGTGCGAATAGGATTGACTGCTGTTTTAGCATACGTTTTCTTTCGAAAAGGGAAAAAAAATTCTTGATTACATTATTCTTTATGATTATGTACTTTTAAATAATTTTATGAATAAATAATATTTGAAAAATAGATATAGAAAACAAATTATTAAATTTTATAGAAACTAATAAAAATGTAAGTAAAATTATATGGACAATAAAAAATGAGATTAAATACACTTTATCTTCTCAAAATACAGTCCTTTTATAACATATTCTTTAAAGTTTATTTTATATTATTTAATTCTTTTAGTACATATTTGTCAATAATCTTTTCAAAAAAATTTATTATTTTTATAAAAAAAATTTAATAAAATTTTAATTATAAAATAAATTAATTTAAATACATATTTAATATTTAAACTAAACTAAAAATATTATTTTAACTATTAATTCAAACAAAATGTACGATGCTTATACATTATGTGACTTTATTTTTACAAAAAGTAAAATTTTATTTTTTAATCACATAATCTTTTATAAAATATGGATCATTATTACAACCTTCGTAAAGTTTATATTTTTATCATATAATTATTTTAAAATTTGATTTTAAGTATATTTTTATTTGATTTAATTAAAAATTAACGGATTCAGTGTAATATAAATATTAAGTGATTAATAAGTACAAAGTAAATTTTAGAAAATAAATTTAAAAAATATTATGCTCTGTAAAAATAAAGTGTATTTGATAAATAAAAAAAAGAGCATTACTTGTTTAAACAGGAGTAGCTGCCTAGGGGGTTAAAGCAAGCAGAACAGGGATTACAAATGTGCAGCAAGAAAAATAGCAGCTTTCCGCACTTGTAGCAATAAACAGGTTTGCAATTGCAACGAATAAAGCTGACTATGCTCTGTCCCTTTCCTCTTAAATTACAAACTGTTTTCCCCTCATTTGGTAATGGTCTTTTTCCCTTCTTTTTATCTTCTTTTTTAAAAATTTTTACGATATCTTGATTTCTTTCTGTTGTTTTTTTTTTGGGCTGAAAAGGATTTTTCTATCTTTCCCTTATACTTTCCCTTATCTAGTCCAATGACAAAGATACTAACATAAGTTCTCTTAACTATAAGTTATTATTACAAATAAAAATATTTTAAATATTATGTTAAGAATTTAATTTTTTAATAACTATAAATGAAACATACATTATTAATAGACCTTCTCGTAACGAACTCCACCGAAGAGCTAAAAAAATTCAATGGCAAAGAGGCAAACTGGGTTGTTTCCAAGATTCCAACAAAGCTAACTTTTGAACTAATGTCATGTTTCTTAAAAGTAATTTTTTGTTCCATAATCCATTGCCAAAGCTGCCATCGTTTTGGGTTCCCAGTATTATGCATGGGAAAAATATAATCTAAACAGCCTGAAAAACAATAAAAGGTTATTGCATCTATCATGGGGGTGCTTGTGTTGGGTGCTTCTCTATGACTAGAACAAACACATGCTTGCAGTCGTTAGAAATGTTAGTCATAATAAACAAGTAAAATTCGATGATGATCCCTTATAAAATAGAAATACACCCAAATGATCAATTCCATGACCAAAATCTTCTCCTTTTCAAGTTAGTTACTATCTAATAGCATATTCAGTTTAATTTTTAAAAATTTTTAAATCATAATTTAAATAAAATAATATCTTTTGTTGCTTTTGTTAAAATTATAATCTTATGATTTTGAAAGTCAATCTAAACGCAATATAAGTATATTTAGTTTGAATTTAAAAAAGTGTAACGTAGGACAAAACAAAAATGGGCATTTGAAGTCTTGAACCAATGGTCCAATACAATAATAGCTAGTTACAACTCAACTCAAAACCAAGACCAAAAAAAAGAGAACCAACACCAAAAAGAATGGCAATGGCAATTAAGAGGTCATAGACGTGGCAAGATGAGAGGGGCAGTGCTTGACTGGGTCTAAGAATAGCAACAGAGCAGAAAGTGTCAGTGACAAAGGAAGAGGTGGCAGACTCAGAGAGAGGATCAGAACTGATCGGATCAGAAAGGGATTCTGCCGGCACCATATCCGCCGGTTGTCCGCCGTCAGCAGCGTACGGCCGGCCGGCGTGACTCCGTAATGCGGCCCCACTCCCAGACGACGCTTCATGACAAAGGCACTTTATATTTATTACCATAATGGATATTTTACTTATGCCTTTGCCTCACGTTACAACAGCTAGACTTTAGTTTTTTACTTTTTTAAAAATAATATTTTTTAACCTTTTTGAACTCCAAAAATAAAAACTTTAATTTTAATCATTATTTAACATTTTTAATATTATTATTTAATTTTTTATTAAAAAATCATTAGAATTAACTTTCAAAAAAACTTATAAAATAATTTAAATGAACTGAATTTTATTAAAAAAAATTTTAATTCATATTAAAAAAATTAAATTTTAAAATAATTATAAATCAATACTTTAATAATATAATAATATGAAAAAACTATAGAGTTATATTGGGCAAGGAAATTACATCCGAAATAAACACTGCCCCTGACTGTAATGGAATGGTTCAGTTAGACTTTTAGAGTGGAATATTTAATTTGATTTAGCTTTGGAACCCTAAAGTGGGAAAAAAGTAACAAGAGTGGTTAATTAAACCAAACATACAGTTAATACTTGTAACTTGTTCAAACTCTTCTTTTCCCAACATGTTGCTAAGACATGCTTCTATAACGGTTCAAGTTCCTAGACAAGTTCGAAAGTAATATGCCTTGAGGTGATCAAAGGAAGAATGATTCTATTATACCACTTTTCTTTATGGCTTTAGGCAACAAGTTCATCCGAGTTTCACTAGGTGATACTGAAGAATATGCAGAGAAGAGGACTTAGCAGACTAGGTTAATTAGGCCAGAAAGTGAGCCCATGGGAGTTTCCGTCTTGCAAGTCATGTTTCAATATTCAGTTGGATTGTTCAGCTTACTGCATGGGGGTGGATATCTTAGAAACCCTTTTCAAGATACAATGATATTTGATAAAAATTGCTTCTAATCTCCTTTTGCGTGATTTTCTTTCTAAATTGAAGCAAAACTTTGTTTTTTTTTTTATAAAACTATTTCTCAAATAAAAAAATTTTAAAAATAAATTATTTTACTATAAATTTACTTATAATTAAAATTAAGTTTGTAAAATTTAATTTCAATTCACACTTAAGGATGTATTTGGGTGGGGTAAATTGGTTTTTGATGGCTCGAGTTTTTATTTATTTTATATTTTATTTATTTTAACGTTTGTATTATTTTTTAAATATGATTATTACTTTAAAAATTTGTTTGATTTGAAATAATTATTTCTTATTTTTAAGTTGAACATAATTTTTTACCAAACATAAATTATTTCACTTAAATTCACTTTTAATAAAAATTAAGTTTACAAAATTAAATTCATCTAAATTAAATTTATAAATTCTAAACCGAACACACGTTAAATCAATAAAAATGTTAGGTGTTTGAAAATAAACCACCATACTTATGAGTTAATCACATGTCAAAGAGAGCCTCTCATTAATCTAATTCATGATGATCTTAGTGAATGAAAGCAGCCTCCCAGAATGATAATCGTTGCAACCACAACAGACACACGTAACTCCATTTTTTAATTAGAAAAAAAGAAAAGTTTGAAAAGAATTTTAAAATGTGTGTAATTATCAATATCCTTGGATTAATTATGTATAGTTTATATAAGTTATTTAGCCGTCAAATCATTAATGCTATTGAGAAAAAGAGTTGAGTTGAGTTGAGAAGAAAAAATGTGAAACAAAAACGAAAAGAACATAAAGAAATTATAGCCTCCATCCACTTTAGCTGTCGATCTCATATATGATATATATTTTGTTGTAAGCAACACCATACTTTATGCTATGAAATAATTGTTCATCATATTTTTTGCTGGAACTTAGACAAAGGAGAGTTTCCATTCTTCTGATCCACCAAAATATACAGTTGATGGATGATAACAAAGTATAAGACAATGATAATAAGTTTATATTTAGTAATCGATTAATTTTAACCAATTTTGATTATAAATTATTTTAAATAAAATATAAATTAATTTAAATACATATTAATTATTTAAATAAAAAAATCATAAATAACATTAGTTCAATATTTCTCTCTTTCTTTTTTTTTTCACCTAATTCAATATCACTTTGAAAAGACTAACAAAATCCCAAAAAGTCACAGGTGTATGTAGGTCCTGAATGAATAGTTCAAAAAACTGTTTATAATCCGTGTGTTTCACATACACACTCGTATGAGTTTAAAATAATATTATAACTTAATCCAAGTAGTTTATGATGTGAATTTTTTAATTTAATATAACAAATAATTAACTTAAGATTAAGGAAAAAAAAGTGGAAGAAAAAACGTAACATTTGATTACAGATTGGTTTCATAAGCTCATTTGAATATATGAAAATTCTCAACAAACACTTCTTCTTGAGATATTAAAGTAAGCATTTATTACTCAATAGTAATATTAATTGTTGTAATCTTACAAATTGTTGAGCCTAACTCACCATGAGTACATGAGATGCTCCCTCAAAATGATCTAACATTAATACTCACACCATGAGAGAGAGAGAGAGAGAGAGAGAGAGAAGAAGGAAGTAACTAGCTAGTCAAACAAAGAAGGACTTGAACCGAACCAGTCAAATAAAAAAGCAGCAGAGAGCATGTTGTGATTGGATCACAAGATGGTACCATATAGAGTTAGAAAGAAAATAGTATTTGCAGATCCATGCAGTTTTCTTGCGCGGTTAAAAAGCAAATAGTATTTGCAGACCAGTTTTTGGTTGAGTTAGAAAGCAAACAATAATTGTGGATCAGTTCTTCCGTCACTGCACGTAGGTGCCCGCAAAATGAGAGTTTAATGCCTGCATCTGCGTACGTGGCTGAGGCATAAAGAGGAGGTAATAGAGATTTGATAATTGATTGTACCCTTCATAGGACCCGTGAAGCCCATGCCTTATCTCCCTGCATGCAACTCTGGGTGTTCTGTTCATTACAATAACAACAACAATAATAATCATAATGTGACGTCAAACTATGATAGTTTCAATGATGCATTGCCCGCATTATTTAAATATTTCATGTAACCATCATACATTAGGCCCAGATAGTACATGCTTATATACTATATAATATTGTCAGTCCACTGTATGAGATTATTTTGGTCACAATTTCTTAGCACCAATTCCCATGCAACCGTGTACATTTTGGGTTATGTGCATCCACAATGCCATAAATTATAAAATACGATAATCTATTATCTTTGCTTAATTAAAAATTTCATATCACTTATTATCATTATTATAATAATTCATTCCTTCATTATAATAAACATATTGAATTAGGACCCGTGTTCTTTCGTTTTTTTTCGAATTCTAATATGTTTACCTTTTCTATAATTCATAATCTTTGTTTCAAGTAAAGTGTTCTTTAATTTGGGTTTATTCTTTACTGGATCTGATCTAAAATTAAAATACTCGGATTCATTGGGAAATCATAATGTTGGATTTAAAAGTCTCCAATCCAATTTAATTGGGTTCGGTCATGAGTTTTAAAATTTTAAGCGGACGAAACTAGACTCCATCTAATGAACTTCATTATTTTTTTTTTGAATTATAAACGGTAAGCAATCCTGTTTTGGATGAGGCTGTTATTTGTGAGAAACTATTTTTTAATAAAATTTAAACTTTTAATATTACAAATAAATTTTATTTTTTTAACACTCGACTTGCTTGTCAAAATTTTCTTTTAGGATTAGTTTAGTACGATGATAAAATTGTATATAAAATTTATTGTATGAAAATTTATTCTCATTTTATTCCTACCAAACATATACCTAATGTTTTGAAAGAAAAAAAAAACTAACAATAATTTTGAGGTTGAGAAAAAAATTTCAGGATTCACCCCGTCCGACCAATCATTATTAGGTTTCTTCTCAAAATCACCGAACTCGACCCTTGAACACTCCTTTCCTCACTATACGGTCCAAAGATTGCCTTTTCCATTGCTTAATAATTAAAGTTTGAAGATCAGATCTCATGTAAAGAAGTGAGCAACCTACCTAGAGTTAGTCTCAAGCATTAGACTTGGTCTATATTCATTCCTTTGTTAGAATTTGGTATGGTAAGTCTAAAGTTTATGGTTTCTCGATGTGCAATGACACATTTTCCTTGTTGGACTAGGAAACATAACATACTTTGAATACACATAAAAAGAATACGCATAATCTCTAAATTTTGGTTATTTGTAACTAACTTCTTAAATTTTAAAATTATTTTAATTAATACCTAAATTATAATAATTATAGAGATCAATTTTTTTATTCACTTTCTATTTTTTAAAATCATTTTTTATTTAATTTAAAATAAATAAAATATAAATAAAAAATTAATTTATATAATTCTTATAATTTAAGTATTAATTAAGACGATTTTAAAGTTTATAATTTATTTACAAATGATCTAAAGTTTATAAGTTTTGTATGCTCTTTTTTCTTTCTACACCTCAATCTTATTTTATCTGTACACTTATTTTTTATAATAAAAAAAAAGAAAAAAAATAAAAATAAATTAAATTTTTATTATTATCACTCAAGATAAATATATAAAAAAAATATAAAATTAAAGTATAAGAATAATATTTTTAACAGTAACAATGTTTCACGCGATCCATTACTTTTGTACATTGTCTCTCCCCAAACTCAGACAACAAAGAAGGTACAAAGTTGGGCTTTCAGTTTCGAGGGAAGAGAGCGTGGAAGCAACGCGTTATCTCACATCTTTTCTGTACACACGTCTTTTCACATAAGCAATTTTTGGGCCGAAAGCAGCATAATATTTATGCATGCCAGGCCTAAACTTGATGTCCAAAAAAAAAAGGCTTAAACTCTTTGATTGGAATTTGACTGAAATTATTTGAATTTGCCAAGAAACAAGCTCCAAATAAATGAAAGACATATATACCAGCTTTTGATTCAAGTTTTGAAAAAATATTTATAGGAATTATTGTTACATAAAATTGAAAGAGAAAGAATGTTGGATATAAATATTCTTAAAAATCACTTTCATATGAGAATATATATATATTTTTAAATTTTGTATTAGATATGGAAATCTAACATTGTCATGTAAGTATTTCTAAAAAATAAAATAAAATTCTCCAAACCAAAACCACGTAGAGTTAATAGATATTTTGCACCCAAAGTAAAAGCAATGAGTGCTGAATAAACTTAGTATCCGTTTAGATAAGATTTTTCCCACCGCAAACTCTCCAAGAGCATTTGTTTAAAAGAAATAAATACTTCATTCTCTCCGATACAGCATACTCGTGTGCGTTGGAAAGAATCTCAAACAAACAAAGCATTATACTATACTGTGCCCACATGGAAAAGTGACCGATAAGGAGCTACTTTATTACATAAACAATCAAATCTTCGGCGTGAGAAATGGGTTCCAAAATTCACATCACGTTAAAACAATATGTGGATCAGGGGATGAATAACCATAGTAGTTTCCAAGAAAGCTACGGGGTGGAGGCAAACACACAAGTTAAGAAGAAAAAAATCCACATCAAGCATGAGTAAATTACTCTCACATCACTTTTATTTAACTATAAAGCTTCTCTATTACAACAACTTATACAAATCTTCCTTAAACTATTAAGCCCTGTTTTGATAAACTTACACAAACTTTATTTTTTCACAAACAGACTAAATTATGAGAATCTCATTTTTTTTTTAAAAAAAAACTTATGACTTTTCAGTTTATTTGATAAGGTACCATAACTATCAAGGGTGGGTGTGCCGGGTAAGAGTACAAAATGCTAAGGGTGGAGAACAAATGAGTAAAAAACTTATACATTGTCAGTTGAGTAATTCCTCCACTCCTTCTCTTTCCCTTATTACTCCTTAATATAACTGGATTTACACCATGCCCGATTACCCTATCAAAAACATGTATACAAATAAGAGACTGAAGTCATGGAAACAGCTTCACAATTAGCAATATTAGTTCAACAATGTGTAATTATTTCACAACAACAACAATGACAACACTGTCAACAAGACAACATCAGCACTAGAGTCTGATGCTGTGTCATGCCAAAATACAAACAAACATCAAATTCTAGGGGGAATTCTGGTGGCCCATGTAGAAGCTAATAGTCTAGCAAACAGTGACTCGTAATATAGGAAAGCTAGGACTAAATTTGATATCTCCTAGGCAAGTACAAAACCACAGTATGACATCTTTTAAGATTAGATAGGTCCAAACTGGTAATCCACATCCTAAGACTATTAAATTAACCATCCTCATGGAGTGGCTCCTTATGAACTCAGCAAATTAACTATAGAGGTTAACCCACTTAGAGGATATGAGGGAGAAGAAACAAAAAAAGGGGGGGGGGGGGGGGGATGTTTTGTTCCAATAAATGACAAGAATACTGAATCAATCAACAAAACTGTTTCCCTTCCAATCAAAGCAACAGCAACTGCAAGGAAACAACCCATCCGTTGATGCCTTCATTGATCAGGACATGGGATCAGCATTATGCCATCCCTTTGTGCATGGAGGAATGCTCATAAACTCATCAAATTCCTTTACATGAATGTCACAGCACTTCCACTGCAAAATAACATGACAAAGGAAAAACAATTACCATTCTCAGAACTATATCACGACCACAAGCACCATTTTAAAAAATAAAAATGCATAAACGAAGAATATGCAGTAGAATATCGAATACTTACTCCTTTGATCCGGTCATGAAAAACAGCAGGGCCAGGATGGTAGCTGCAAGCAGTGTCATGATTATCCTTTTCTTTGAAAGTTTTACCACATCCTTGATTTCTGCATATTTGGGGTTCATTTATATCAACTATCTTCTTAGGAGGTTTTGAAACCTGAACAGCTGAATTGAGTTCAGAAGAGGCATCTCCAGCAAGGTTTACAGGTTTGTCTCCAACAACATTTACAGGTTTGCTTTGTGAACCTAAAAACCATGAGAGAGAGAGAGAGAGAGAGAGAGAGGGGAAGAAAATTTAGCATAGGAAGCACGACATAGGGATTACTTAAAAATAACTTAAAAAGGACTTAAGACAGTGCCAACAGTAGACAAATATGAATACCATGATCTGAGCAAAAGAAACCCTGCCTACACCTAGGACAGGAATCCCTTGATGATGCATTGGTTGAAGGAGGTGCAGTTGGAACAGACACTGTGTTCCTTTTAACCTGTGCAAATACTTGCTTCTCTGTTGTATGTTTTCCCTTCTTACACCTTGATTAATAAAGAAAACATTTGATCAACAAATGCAGAAAATATTAAAATAAAAAAAAAGAATAGACAACTGTAATTATTTTTTCCATGTATATTGATGCAAGCAAAATACGCTGTTTCATCACTAGCATCATGCAAATCATATTTGCAAAGCTCAACCTCTGCTTAAGCTCATTCCAGAATGTAGGATTTAATACTATATCATCAAGGGTGGCAGGGGGGGCATAAATTTGGACACAAAAGCAAAATCAGCCTCTGGATAAATTCAAGATGTGCCAAGGAGCAGCAGATAGTTTCACATGCAAATGTTATAACTAAAGGAACATTTGCACTGAATTATTGCAAGATGAACCCTATTCTAATTTCCATCCCATTAATCTTACATTTAGAACCCATATTAATCGCAGTGAGCATTTATTGCCAGAAAAGGTACCATCAAATTATGAATTGGCAATGAAGAATAGACTCTTACAAATAAAAAACTCACGAAGATCAGAGATTTTAAACATTTCATAGTTCTTGAAATAGGATAAATCAGCAAAGGTCAGTGGGGATTTACTTCTAAGTAGATGTAAAATTGTAAAGGAAGTCAACCCATGCAGAAGCAGTAAATGAAGTGTACGAAATTTAGCGTAACGCATCCATACTCCACCATGCAAATTTTGAGTTTTGACTACTCAACCCTATGGTCCCTTTGCTTTATCAGAAGGCTCTACTCAAATAAAGTGAACTCTTCAAAACCAACCAGTTGACCGCGGACAAATCTTCATATTCAAAAAAGGAGAGGAGAGAAAGGGAAAAGAAAAGATGTCTCACCCTGGAATTTGCATAAACAAGCTAAAATCGTGACTTCTTTTCTTGCAACAACTCCATTCTTTCATCCCATCGTGAAATATAGGCTGGAAATTAAAGTGGAAGCTTAATCAAGCACAAAAATTGATAACTAATCATAATAGAAAAGGAAAACACTTGTTAATAAATAAATTAATAGGCATGGACTTACTCCCTGAAGAAATGAAGATGCCCCAGCATTAAATCCAAGCCCAAACATGTCAGATGGAAAGTGAATCAGTAAAATCCAAAAAGGATGCCATGTCACAAATCTTCAAAATGATATAACAGTGGATATGAAGTTTCATTTAGTTCATGAGTATGCATTAGTGATGATATTAGCAAATAGAATGTTATTGAAGCTCATAAAACAAAGATATACACAAACAAAATGTAAATATAATGATATTAGCAAATAGAATGTATGCTTTAGTGATGATATTAGCAAATAGAATGCATTAGATGAACCCTTATAGATTTTTCTCAAGGTAACCAGTGTGGATGGAATACTGGTTTTAGTGAAGTACATGTAACATCAAAACAAATAATTCTCCATATTCAAACAAAAAATCTGGGAAGAATCAATATAATCATTATAATGTAGAATAGGGCCACCAAAGATAATCTTCAATAGTAAAACTTCTAGTCTAACTATCTGGCAAGGGTAACAATTTGAGAAAATTTTTAAGTCAAAATTAGAAGAGCCTTTTGCATGAGCTGCTTATTCCTGAATTCACACTACATATGTCTCATCCTCTATGCCTGTAGGTGTAAATACTATGCACCAAGGTAGACAGGGATAACTGCACTTGCAAAGTTTCAATGAAGCACTACTACACCAGCTAAAAAAGATGAAGGCAACTGTAAAAAACTAGAATGACATAACATTAGACCCCAAGAGAAGGTGTAATAAGCATTACAGGTTCTCTTTATATAGACCTAAAAAATGGAAAATAAACCATAAATTATGGAAAATAATCAATTTTATCAATAAAGGGGGGCCCAGTGCATGAAGGTCCCACCATGACCACAAAGTCACAAAGTAGCAACCTTACCGTTGCGCCAAGGCCCACACAATTTTATCAATAATTAGAAAAAAAAAAGAATAAAATGGTGAAAGGTTGATTATTGACAAATAGAAATTAGCAAGAAGCTATATGGAAACTTTTCTTTCTTGGACATAGAATCATCCAACCAAACTACAAGATCATTAATAAATTTCTAATATTGGACTTATGCCCATTATCTCAAACACCATAAAAATCGAACATAATTGCTGTGCCAAGTGTCCTCCCCCGAAAGAGTTAACTCAGTTAATTAGAATTCTCTTTCTCCTTGGACCAATAATATACACACATGCGCGCGTGCATGCACACACGCACTTGCTACCAAGACTTAGAGTGTTAAAAACATCACATTTTAAGCTCTTGTATCCTTACCAATTACCAAGCGGATTTCTGAAGGGTCCAAAGACAAATGAAATTTATTCCTAGCCTCTATGATTTGATTGTCATTAGTCAACCTAAATTACCCCTAAGTTACGTGAAAGTAAGCAGCTCTAACATCGTTTCATGATCCCATGGATCCTTGGCCAAAGTACTAAAGGGAGTTGCCTTTTGGGATCCTTGGATCCATACAAGTGTGCAAGATCCCAAGATGTCCAAATAAGGACCTGAGCTGAACTACCATATAACTAATAGCCTCTAAAGCATAGGCACAGCTTCAACTGAACCAGGATATTTAATCTCTAGCAATACTGTGATAAGATAACAAATTAAAAGATAATTAGCAGGAAGAATTCTGTTGAAAGCTTCCCAATTTACAGGATTCGTCCTTATGTCATCCAGAACCCAGATAGATCGGTTAATTCTTGAATGACCTTGAAAAGCCAGTGCAATTGCATCAAGGTTATTGATACGAAAGTAAACATTTGTTTGGCATTAGCGGAAATTCAAAATCCCATTTTTGAATGATGACTATACACCTACTCCTTGAAGAAAAAATGGGAAGATATTAATTGGGCGACCCATCTTGGGCAAACAAACAAGGTCTAGATTCAAGCCAATGGGTACACAACACACCTCACAGTGGGTCAACGGGAAGACTGCATCTCTGAGATAAAGGGGCAAACTTGCATATGTGGGTGTGTGTGACAGTGTAAACGAGAGAGAGAGAGTACCGAATCATGGTATTGGCAGCAACCATCGGGATTATCGTCCTCGGAGAACATAGCATCGCAGCCAATCCTCTGGCATCGAACTTTAACAGGGTGCTGCTCCATTGTCAAAGCACGACAATCAGAGTGTTCGTATTGTAAATTTATCAGACAGAAGAGGAACAAGCGAACAACAAACTCAAATGGGTTGTTGCTGGGCTTCAATGTTGCAATGTTTTGTTAGCTCAACATTTAACTACAACGAAAGAGTAAAGAGAAAAGAGAGATTCCATCTTAACTCGTTCACTCATTCCATACGTAGAAAGTTCACCCCGTGTTACGGTGGATTCCCAAGGATATTCATGTAACACTAAAAATCTTTTATATAAATAATCACTAAATTTATAGAAAAATTATATAAAAAAACTTTTACATAAATTTATATTTAATTTAATAACTTTATACGATAAATTTTTTTTCTTTTCCTTTAAAATTTATCTACATTATTTTAATTACTTATTTGAATGGAATTATTAGCACTCTTAATTATTTATTCACACTTTATTAACTTTAATTTTAATTTTTTTAAATATCTCTTAATTAAATAATTTTTAATTTAAATCAAAATTTTTTATAGTTATATTTCTATTTTATATTTATATTTGATTAAAGAGTAATTTAAAAATTATAATTAAAAATAATTAATAAGGAATGTGAATAGAAAATTAAGAATTAGATCTTTACTTTGGGCTAATTTTTCTTGAGATCTGAAGTTGTTGTCTAATTGGATTATAATTCGGATCTCACAAAATTAATTAATATAAGTATTTAATAAAAATAATATAACAAATTGCTAAAAAATTTAATTCCAAATTAACGACCTTCATGATTAGAACACATGTAATTAATTATTACAATAAAATTTATTCTAAAAAAATTTAATTCTTGTTGAATTTGTGAGTCAAGTCACATAAAAATTAATTAGTTTATAACATAATCGATTTAATAATTAGGTCAAATCTATCAAAGAATCAAGTTAATGATTCACTAATTTGATTGACCAATATGAGCATAACACTCAATTAAACACTTTGGGCTAGAATTACTTTTTAGTATCTTATTTAATAGATTAAATTATTATTTTGATCCTCTAAACATTCACTTGACATCAATTTGGTCTTTTAAAAATATGTAATATCAAATTAGTCATCTAAAAATTTAAAGTAACATTAAAATAGTCATTTAAAGATGTGTAACATCAAATTAGTCATCAAAAAAAAAAATGATATCAAAGTGGTTCTTTTGAAAGATCATTTTGGAGGAATATTTTGATGTCATTTTAAATCTTTAGATGGCTAACTTGATGTCATGTATCTTTAAAATATCTGATGTCAAGTGAATCTTTAGAAGATTAAAATAGTAATTTAGTCTATTTAATATTATAATCGTTCTATTTTTTTCTTTAATTTTTCAATGTAACACTATAGAACTTTCTCTTCATTTGATGTTGTTAACTTCTACCTGAGATAAACAAATTCTTCCGACTAAGGTTTTTATTGACTCTTCTGACTTAATTGTTTCCCCATTATAAATTCTCAAACATTATAAATGAATCAGGAGATAAACTATTGAATTTGGTTAGTTTGTTGAAATTTTTTTTTATTACTTACAGGGATAGTCAAAGACACAAATCAATCATTTCATATTTTCTTAATTTTAAATCTTGTAACCACTTTTAACTCAAATAATGTGTCTCACCTGTTTGATCCCCCGGGGGAAGCAGAAAGAAAATGCCTCAACCAACCAACATGGGTTTGGTCTAGTGGAAACATGCTGGACCCCGGACGGATTTCCTGACAATTGACCAGGAGTTCGAATCCAGAGAAGACCCATATTGGGAGGGGAGAAACCGTCAATGCTCTAATCCCCATAGTGGTTGTCCCACTTGGCCACCATTTTATTTTACCAAAAAAAAAAAAGAAAATGCCTCAACCAGTTCTTGAACGAAATTGATCGATATTAGAACGTTTGTTACTTAAATGTAAAAATAAGATATGCACATGTGCAGAAACGATCAACATCTGCATTTTCATATTGGTTCTTCTATGTGAATTTTTTGCCATCTCCCCAAATTCATTCTCCTTTTTTTTTCACTTTCATGCTTAATTGGTTTTGCAAATCACTAATACTATATTTAGATGAAAGGTTAAAGAAGGAAAACGAAGAAAGAGAGAAGATTATCATAATTGGTTTTGCAAATCACTAATGCTACATTTAGATAAAAGGTTAAGGAAGAAAAACAAAAAAAGGAAGAAAATTATCATAATTTTTTTTTTTTAGAAATTTTATAAAAAAAATCAAAAAAATAAAAATTTTTAAATAATCATTTAAACCCCTTTCTTATTAATTTTTATAAACATTTCACACTTCTTCAAATTTAAAAAATTTAAAACATTCAAATAAAAAAAATAAAATTTATTAATTAACCTTTTATTCTCCTTTTTTTCCTTCCTTTCATTTTCTTTAAATTCTTTTCCTTTCTATTATGTCCAAACCCCAAAACATAACCTAAAGTAAATGGACAACATGCATCACTATCCATCGAGATCTTCATCCAAATGGTCCTTACATATCATACACATTGTACGGAGGTATGAATCTTCAAACCAAAATTTGCATAAACAGTTAATTCTTTTCTATAACTTTGTCTATCATTACATCTATGGCAACTTGGTAACGCATCTATGGCAACTTTATAGCAGCAAATATAGATGTTAGCCAGTGTATGCTGTGAGCTAACCAGCGTAAGCAACAAATGCGGGCCTCTAATGTCCTATATACATGTACAAAAATATATGTCTATGTACATAAGATCTTCTAGTGAGTTTTTGTGGAAGTGAATATCATGACTGCTCCATCTGAAAACTCATCGTGGAACTTGCAACCGAAACAGTAAAGAAGAAACCCCGGTTTCTATAGGCATCAAAAAGTAGATAATTGCCTCCAATATTATTTGAGGACTTGGAAATATGGAGTCACAATATTCTGTTCACTTCGATCATTGATGCTTTATCCTGCTAGAGTAAAACACAGACAGATTATGTTGTTATACCATCTTTTGAGTTTTTGCAGAAGCAAAGCATCCACGGTTTTCCAATATTGCTGTAGGAATGGAGCCAAGAATGCTCAATTTAATAGCAAATAGAGCCGTAAATATATGTCAAAAAATATTTCATGTTTGAAACATACTGCATAACCTAATTCTTGAACTGAATCGAATTGGAAAAGGGCCAAGAGCAAAAATTTCAAGCTTGAATGTGTCAACAAGTTATAGGGGAGAATGTCCATCTTCAAAGTAATTGCATAAACAAGTGGCTTTCAAAAAAAACTTAGGCATCATGGCTAGATATTTAGGCCTCAAAATAAGATTTAAAATACAAAGAAGCAATGGCGGGAAATCTCTAGTAAAACCTGAAACCCCCAGATTAATTTACAGTAACTATGAAGCGGAGGGTGAAGGATTTCAACCCTTTAGCTGTATGATCTTATTTGTGATTGACAAAAAGCCACATTAAACATGTAATGTTGATCTTAATTTGATTTGCTATCATAACCAAAAATGTGAAACTTAATTTGATTGGACAAATTGATGATTGGATGTGCAGAAAATACCAAGTAGAACCATACCACAGAGGACAAAAGAAGTATCTCGTTTCTAACACACCCCCTGCCCCCCAAAAAAAAGTTCCAGAGGCACCCTGGTTATTTGAGTGAAAGTAATTATCTGCTCGCATGCAAGGACATATATGAGAGAGAGAGAGCGAGAGGGAGGGAGACCTCATTTTGTGTGCTACTTTCAAAGGGGAACCAGTGCATCAGAACACCCAGGTTCATGACAGCAGGTATCAGTTTAAACAAAAGTGGGGTTGTAACCTGTAAAACACCAGTTATAAGGTTAAATAATTCAAAGGAAGGAAAGTATGGAGCAGCCAGGTGTAAATGAAACTAACCAGACTGAGAGCTGTTGTCCCTAGAAGAAGAAGATACATTTTCCCCTAAAATATTGTATTCAGTGATCAGCAAGAGAGAGAGAGAGAGACAGAGAGTAGGGGAAAGAACATAATCATTAAACAACACAGAGAAAATGTATCAGGAAAAATATGTAAATACTTTTCAATGACACTGCATATTGTTCGAGTGTATGATCATAAAAGAATGGAAAAGGCAAGGCATTATAAGTGCCACTAGATCACCTATACCAAAGCTTGTGAGTGGCTTCCACTTATTTTTCCGAGTCCCAACAGAACATATTTCAGTTACAGGGAATTCATATACTGCCCCGGAAATATAAAGAACTTTGTTTCAATGGGCCTTTGCAGTACCAAGATCAAACCATCTTCCCACTAACTATTTTCAGATTTATCCATTTACTGAATGCACATGACCAAATGCAGCTCCTACTCCTCCACTCTATCCCTCTTCTGGAGATTGCATATTTATGGACTCCATTATTTTTTTTTCAGACCTAACAGAGTTTATTTCAGTTTGCAGCCATTTAACCAGCCGCAGAGGCCAACCCTCTTTATGCTGTTGTTCATTGCAATAAGGATCTGTTCTATAAACAGACAACAATGGTCTTCTTTCCCAACCCCCACCCCCACCCCCCAATTCCTCATGGGTGGCTCCATCTCAGGTGTGAGATGCAGTACTGAAGGATGTTTTGCTCAGACAACAAAAAATGACCACTGATGAAGGGAAGTAATTTCATCTTACAAAATGAAGTTAACAGCAGAGCTCAATCCTTCACACTTGCCCATCTCCTTACTCCGGGCATCAACCAACTCATTAGTTGGGAACTATCATCTGCTGATTGGCAGAATAAAATCAACAGTCTCAGACTACATTCTTTGATGACTCGTCACCTAGTGAAAATGACAGATCATGTCTCTAGTTGTTGAATATTCTCTATTGGCCACTGACCATACTCACCCGTTGTCAGATCTTATTGGTGTGCCCACTCATCTTAATATACTGGCAATAGTAGATAAAATATAAATGCATAACTTCCAAGATCTGGTGTATCATACTCACATACAATGCATCACATAACATGTCAACTCCTGAAAACTATTCAATTAACAATTTCTATCAGAATGGTGATCATAAATAAACCAACGGAAATTACAAAATCTGAGCAGCAGGAAAATCTGTAATGTCAAACAATAGCAGGCAGAGAAAGCGAGAGCAGAAACCTCAACAAGCTGAAGATTTGAAGCACGACTTAGGAGAAACAAAAGCAAATTCTCCAATCTGAGCAAGCAAGATACCAACCTATATTGTCATGGAGACAGCCAGTCAGTGCTCAGCATATGAAAGTATGTCTAGTTAACCAATATATCATCCAACAAGTTGACAATATTTACTTACAAGAAATGATGTCCTAATGCTATACCCAAAGGCCTTTGTAACTATAGCAGCAACAGAAGTCTTAACAACTACAACCAAGATAACAGATGCCAGCAAGATATCTACATGGTTCCAAAGGAAGTGTACATGTATAAGCATTCCGATAGTAGAGAGGAAGAGAGCTGCAAAAAGGTTACGAATTGGTTCCACCTGCAATATATAAACATATCTTGTTAGGTGTGACTCTTCTACTATTCTTATGGCAACGGAAACACAGTTCACCATACAGAAGCAGTAAATCATCCTAAGTACCTGGTCCAAAGTATGCTGAACAAAGTCTGTTGTTGAAATCATAACACCAGCCATAAATGAACCCAGCTCAAGACTAAGGCCAAGCTTATCACTGCACTGGAAAGAGATTTCAAAAATTAATAAAACATTGACTATTTTATGAATTTTAGGAGATTCCAGCAAAAAAATAATTATATGACACTGCAGTATCAACTTCACATAAGATATTTGCTCACTTTAAATTGAGACATTGTTTGCTATAACCATTATCACCCTATTCATACATTTATTGAGGCTCATCCATGTGCATACTGCTAATTGCATTATACAATATTAAATTGGCTTAGTTGCAGTTTTGGCCTCCTTATTTTAACAAAATGAACGATTTGATCCTCTTATTTTAAAAATGAACTATTTGATCTCTCTATTTTCACAAAATGAGTAGTTTTTGATCCCTCTGACAATGTGCCATTAAAATTTGATGCAAAATGCTTATGTGAAATTAATTTTTTTACTCCAAATAAGTAACTTAAAAACCTTTTGGCATGTATATGGCTCCTTAAATACTTAAATTAACCTTAATAACAAGATTAATTTTTTGTTAACCTTATTTGATTAAGGTTAATTTAAAAATTTAGGAAGTCATATAGATGTCACATGCATTTCAAATGACTTAAGTAATGTCACATCAGCATTTTCCGTTAGGTTTTTAATGGCATGCTAACAGAGGAACCAAACTGCTCATTTTATAAAAATAGAAAGACTAAATAGTTCATTTTCAAAATAGAACGACCGAGTCATTTGTTTTGCTAAAATTAAGGGACCAAAACTGCAATTAAGCCTATTAAATTTGGACCTAAAAAAAATAGAACATGTACAAGTTTGTTCTTTAATTGAATTTCACATTCCTAATTTTTGGAAAAATATGTTTACTTTTGATTTTTTTTTGGGGGGGGGGGGGGGCTTTTAACATTATCTAACAAAATTTGGGTTTTGGGTATAAGTAAAGGAACTTTGAAGCTGAAGTACAGTACAAGAGTAAACCCAGCAGAGGGAAGGGGTGGAGGGAAGAGAGGAGAGAGAGAGAGAGAGAGATAAATATAGAAAGAAAGGAGTAGAGGGCAAGATTAGCAGTTAGTAAAATTAGATTTAATTATTTTGTCTAAAACTAAAATTCCAAGGACTTTACAAGTTACAACCCTTCCACACTGTCAAGCAGAATATTTAAATCATAGCAAAAGCCACATTTTACAAGGACAAGAAATTAAGAATACAATCCTTATTCGTGAATAAACAAAATCTATAATTATAAAATGATCTAATTAAACTTATAGCTTAGACAAATGCCAGTAAAGAGAATCAGGACTTTTTTTGAATAAAAGACAATACAGAATGATGAGCAGTGACCAACAGCAATTAGGATGTGTTTTTCTTACCCATGCAGATAATAAGCAGAAAGCAACAGCAGCTAGCTGATAAAGTTCATTTTGTCTGCAGTGCAAAAAAGGAGGAAAAAATTAACTCATGAACAGCTAATAGTGCTACAATGATGGTCGTGAAACAAATATGTTTTAGCCTCACCTCAGATGAGAGCTGCATCATCAGTTTAAGAAAGCGGGGAACAAATGACCAAGACAATATAGATGTAGCAGTGAGATACAAGGACAACATTAGCAACCTGAAGTTGACAATGATTAGAGTCTATCCCAATGACAATAATTTAAATTTAGGTTCAGCGTACATGAAAGCAGAAACCTTAGAAAAGTATATAGCAACATTATGACATTCAATTGGCTTGCATTAACAGAACAAGATACTAGTTATCCATCGTTAAGCAAAAGGTAGTTTTATGAAATGGCACAATGAATTCAGAGAAAGAAAGTGCACATGGACAGACTTACAGCTTTCCCATTGAAATCATTCCTTGTAAAAGACCACTGTTACCGCCCAAAACTGGGAGCAAAGCAAATAGTAAACCCACTGCACAATCCTAATATAACAAGTGGTAAAGGAAGGAATGACATGCAAGATAAGTCAGGCTTTAGAGCACACAATTTTATGAATAGCTAATAAGTTTACCATTTGACCACTCAACTAGAAAGATACCTGAAAAATAAGAGTCCCGATCGTAACTTGGCCAAGAAGAGCATTATTGCCATTCCGCTCCACCAAAAACTTTACAACCTGGTAAAAGGTGAATGTAAACAATGAATCATGCTCAGAATCTATTAAGCACCAAGCTTCCCAACAATGAAAAACCACAATATATAAAGTATAGGGAGATGGTGTCAAAAAATACCACTGCTGTTGATGACATAGAGAGAAAGGAACCAAGAAAAACACCCTCAGACAATTTGGCTCGAAATAACTGCAAAACAAGTGGACAAGATGTTTAGCATCCATTCCAAAACAATCATAACTTGTTAATTGTATTGAAGACCATTTTAGACACAGTCAGTCCCATACCATGGCAAGAATGCCACATAGGAGCATGAATATTACAATTTGAAGCAGCCCTCCCAAAACAGCAACAGGCCCCACATCTTTTAACTGCATGGATAAAATTCTCAAAGCAGGTTCTCTTTAGAAAATGAAAAAAGGAAAAAAAAAAAATTATATAAATCTATAGCACCAAATCAAAATCCTAAGACTAAGATAATACAGATTTTCAATGTTCCATTCAATCTTACAATCATATGTTTTGAGATTTAGCTAGAGTCAAGTTCATGGCATGAAAATTTGTGAAAGAAGTTTTTGCAAGACATGAATAGCAAACCTTTGCCAAAGAAAACTCCAGCCCCAGAGCAAAGAGAAGAAACACAACCCCAAACTGTGCAACAGTCTCAACCTGTATAAAAGAGCAGAAAAAAACAAGGTTATTGCATGCAAAATGATCGAGTGACAACAAAAAGATTAAATCAAATTTCAAAACCAAATGGAAATAATTATATATAGCCATGTTCTTTCCATTCTTCTTCCTTAGATGTGCAGGTAGTTATGGACTATCAAAAGTCATTTTCATATAATACTGGTTTATAGATCATATTAACATGTTACTAGTAACTGAATCTACTAGATCAGTTTCAATTCACTCCTAGTAGTTTTTGCAATATTTATTAATTTTTGTGATCCCATAGTCAAGGTCTGTATTTGCACTTGAATATGTCTAGGTCGTATGTATGGGCTTACTAATAAGAGTCTTCATCCTCACAAGATTAGGACGAGGGTCTAAATATTTTTTAAAAAACTCTAGTTATGTTAATGTAACGCTTCTCTAAAATAACAGCAATCAGCTTTATGGAAAAAAAAAATTGAAAAGGTATGAAGCTTTTCTTATTGGATATCCAATTCAATTTCTTCCTAAGAACGCTTGAAGAACCCTACTGGTGAAGCCTATATTATTTTATGTCCAGAGTGGCTGAATCAGGCCTGAAACTGAAACTATTCGAACCACCAAATCTATTTTGTCAATTTTTGTGGGTTCTGTGCACAGAACGCAACAACCACCAATTTAGCCCTTAATCATCATCTTATTGCAGTATTGCTTGCAAACCACATTGCTCCAACCTACCTTGAAAAAAAAAAAACTTAAACATACCTAAATTCCTAAGGTTGATTCATTCAGAAGTTAAAGCCCTACCTTTAAACATACTAATTTCTTTGCTGTCCTATGTCCATTTTGGTATCACAGCCCTCCCACACAACCGTCCTTTGTCACTACCATCCCTAGCCCTGATCGATGAACCATCAGTACCCCAAGTGAACACTCTGGCAGATCAGTCAGCAAAGATCAACTTTTATAAAACAATTTTGGAGATAGTGGACCGAGAACCATTTAATGGCAATGGAAACTTTTGGCGATTATAATTACAATTGTACGCATGGAGGAATCTAGACCTCTGAAGAAACTTTAGAGATTTTAAGTCATAAAAATGCAGTCCTCTAATCACTACCATAACTGAGACCATAAATTTTAATAGACAAAGGAGAGAGATCAGACTAGGCACTCAAAATATTGATCACGGCTTGCCTCTGCCAAAAATGATACTGAGCCACTAGGAACAACATACCTGTACCATTTCACTGATGAAATTTAAACCCCCTGGTCCAATAAGGGAGCCCGCAAGAAGATAGCCCACGATAACCTACAAAATAAATCACTTATTTCTGAAGCCCACTCAAATAAATCATATAGTTAACATCACCAAAAAAGAAATTATATATGTCCAATTGCATAAAGGACGCCAAATGTCACAGTGAGTAATGATAAAAGTCACAGACCGGTTGCCCCAAACAGGAAAAGACAATTCCACCGATGGCTGCAGAAACTATGACAACCACCAAATCCGACATTAGCCTGCATGAATGTGCACTTATTAAATTATAGATTAAATCTCACGGCAGAAAATAAAAGAACAAACAGCAGCAACAAACAAAAAATTCAAGAACCACAAAATACAGAGGCACGAGTATGTAATATTTATCATAAAATTCATAATCTACCAAAAAAAAAAAAGAAAAAAGAAATGATACTTGCTGGAAGGCCAGCTATCCTTTTAGATCTAAAGAAAATTCATCATCTAGAGAGACCTGGCCTCTCCATTTTAATCACGTGCAAATCAACTTGAAAGCATTTGGATATACCTTCAGGGGAAAATAAAGAAAATATGACACCCATTTAATTTTCAGGATGAAAAAGAGGAAAGCAGAAAAAAAAAAAGAAGAAGGAAGCAGGGCGTTTGGTTTGTCATTTTCACAATTACTTATACTAAAACTTCGTGATGATTTCCAAACATTAACACAATTTTCCGTAAAAATAACACATTCCATGATCCTGCAATACAGACCCATCAAGTCATCAACAACTGAAATTAACCCAGAAACATAGCATCTTATCCAAGAGTAATGCAACTTCCGAGAGTAAGAACAATCCATTATCTTTCAATTCGTCAACGATGACATCCGAACAATCCATTGTTGAAAATTAATTACAAGGATAAAAGTCTTAACAGGTAATAACCTCAAATCCACTTGAAGTACTGGATATTTGGATTTCTTGTTTGACATCACAAAGACATTGTCCTGCCATACAGTAGGATAAACAAGTAAGCGGGTTGAAAACAAAGTAGTTAACAACAATTGAAGAACCATCCGGGAGGCTTTGCATCACTCTTCAGCACACCTTTTTGTCAATCAAGGTTGTCACTTCGTCAGAATCTTCATTCTCCATGGTGAACACATCTTGAAACTGAAATGACCTTGTGCCACTGAAGAAAATAATCATTCAAAAGAACAAAAAGTTATTTGGTAACTGAAGGAAATTACATCTAATTATCCATTGTAAGTCATAACTGAGCAATTAAATCAGGCAACATGACTCCATACTTTCCCTCATGCGTATCATTTCTCTTTGCTTTCTCATAGGTAATTTTAGCTACAGTTTCCAATACAGCCTGCAAAACAAGACCAGATGGTCAGAGCTCATCTTTACATAAACAAAACAAAAAATGAAGTCCTTACTACCAGAGCACCTTAAGCAGGAAAAAAAAAATTAGGGAAAAGACAAGAAGCAGTAGTTACTAGTACAACATAACTAGCTCAATAGTCTGCATTGGATTTATGTATACATCTAATATATTAGAGTAAGAGAAAATAGAATGAAAAGAAGCTCATATTTTCTCACTATAGATAGTAAAAGCAATAAGCAGTCACAATTTAATCTAAGTGATGAAGATTTTTTATCTAACAGACAACTATTTGAGTTAAAAAAAAACAACAAATCCCAGGTGTAGACTCTTTTTTCTTTCCATTTATTATTTGAAATTGACACACATATAGTCCAAGCATCACTTTATACATACATAGTGAAATCCCATTTTTTTAATCAGCTGAAATAATCCATAGCAGGAAAAGATTTGAGCAAATTACGCAATTGAAAATCAGAGTATCAGACCTACCTGCTGATCAGCTACACTGCTATTAAAGCTGCTCTTATCAGATCCTGTTAAAGATGGAAAAGAATAATGAAAATACCAGCCAAATTACTTTAAACAAATCAATGAGCTTCATGATTCACATGTTGAACTGTGATAACTGAATCTTATGTTTCATCTCATAAGCAAACTCTGAAAAATAATTACAAGTAACAATTAAAAGTACAAGACAGTAGCATTTAGACTATAATACTAACAAATCATCCATGACAACATCCATACACAAAACACAAAAGACTGTTAAGTAGAGTAGCAATTAGCTTATACGATAGATTTTAATCATATTTTATCAAAGAAATCACATAGATATTCATACACAAGTTCCAGCCATACCAGTATCAATACATCCATGTTAAGTACATTCTTACATGCCTAAAAAGTATTGCTTCATAAGGCCTGTGTAGTAAAATATGAGGGGGTGAGGAGGCGAATACAAATTTCTTCCCTTCCACTTATCCTCAATATGAATCTAACCTCAAATATGTCTCTCAGCAAGCAAAGCACGTTCCTACAATCATGAATCACTGTCAATTTTGCTAACTTGGAGCAGTGATTTTCTGCTTCAAACCTTGCCATATAAAATATCATTTCATAATTATGCTGGTGATATACCACAATTTCCAGCAATACTATACTTAATTAAGAAAAAAAAAAAAAAACAGTTGCAGAGTCTTCCAGAACAACCTGATCTATGTCAGCCAGCCACGATGATCCTGCAGTGGAGTCGTGGGGTGCTACACTGTCCCAAATTAAAGTCTTTGTTGTGCATTAGCTACTAATAGCATCTATATCTGCTGGATCTAATCTACAAACATGCCAATATCCATTGCATATGCTCACCTCTTCCGGTAGATGGTCCAAGTCTGAGACTCCTTAAGCCTAGCTAGAAGGTTCTCATGTGCACGGTGCACCGCATTTTCTTCAATGTAAATACACACCCTCTTCCAAATTCCAATAAGGACTTTACCCAAACTTGAAATGCATCATTTTCTATTGCATATTCAGTTCTACATGCAATTGGTTGAGTACTTTACAAATAGACAGCTAATCCTTGGATTGATTCCATCACGACCTAATGAAGAACACCCAACACTATGAAATTTCACTCAGTCACTCTGATTTATTTCAGAAGAGCCAAAAAAAATGCAGACTTTAACTCCTCCACTTAACTATTTTCTCGGAAACCGAACAGAAAATAGAAAAACACGTAGAATTGTAGAAATGAGAATGCCGGGAACAGTAATGATATCGAAAAAACAGATTCTAAAAGCGAAAAGTTAGAAAAGAAAGTGGAAAACCTTCAGGCTGATCATTCTCGGAGAACTCCTTCTCGAGAACGCGATCGAACATTTTGGCCAAGCTGTCGTCGTTGGACTCCGGCGAGGAGGAGTTAACCATGTTCCCATAGAACCTCTCCCGGATGTCATCGTCAGATCTGGCGGGAGCGCAAATAAGCACCGAGAAAACGCAGCACCAGAAACCAAACAGCCCCCATCCGTTGGGGGCAAGAATCGCCATGGAATTGATAACAATAACGGTTCTCAGAATCGGAATTCAAATCCGCGGAAACAAAATGAACCGAAGAATGCCGTTGCCCGAGGAATCCACAAAAGCAAAACAAAAGGAAAGGTAACAGTTTTGGTTTTGAAGCTTTTCGATGGATTTCACTTTCAGATGCACGTTGCCTGAGTTGGCAATTTAATTTCGCAGGGGCGGGATGGGAACCAATCCAAACAAAAATGGACAGAACTGTTCAACTGTGTCATGTAATGTAACTATAACAAATCGACGATCGTAACTGAAGACCCCCAAAAAAAAAATCGTGACTTTAAAATGGATCAAATTTAATTAAAAAATGTTTACATGATAGATATCAATACAAAAAATGATATGATCATTTTCATGTTATACATAACAAATATTTTGTTGATATTTCAATTTTTTTTAATATGCTTAGTTGAAATTTTTTAATCTTAATGGTAATTTTCGACTAATAAAGAGATTCTTTGTGTTGAGGATGTTTTTGTAATTTCGGGCAGGTAGGTGTTTGTTCGTGTTTTAAACTTTTAATCCATTTTGGTAGCTTTCCAATTCCCACCTACCTGGAGTTAAGGGGAAGGAAGGAAAGTGAACTTTTTCTTTTCTACTATATTTTGGTGGTTGGGTCTTGCTTTCCCACTTTGGACTACTTGAATTTTATGGCATTTGTTATGTGCTTAAAATAATTGCATCTTTGGATGATTGATTAAGTACGACTAAAGCCTTTTTGCTTAAAAAAATAATGATATGCCAATAATTTTGATATTAGCCTTAATTATGTTTGCTATCTAAATTGGAGTATGCTAATTTATAAAAGAAACAAGCAAAATAGAAGTGGTGTCAAATAAAACAAAATACTAAATATTTAGTGCTTATTTGGATGAAATATTATTGAATGTAGCACGAAGTTTCACATAAAATATGTGACTGTGCTTCAACTAGCACATTTTTTCCAAAACAATTGCCAACAAAGACTAAATGCTTCCTTTTACTAAACATTCGTTTATGGTGAATTGTATTTAAAACAAACATGACAGATTATTCATATTAAATGTACATATATTTTGTATTATTTCACAATACATACATAAAGGAGTACATTGAATATAATAGATATGTACAAGAAACTAGTTGGAATACAAGTGGCATTAAACAAATTTTATATCATCTAAAGTAATTTTTGCATTATGACATAATAATAGTCAATTTATATCTTTATTTTTTAGTTTTATTTCAGATGATAAAGTATTAATATGAGGAAATGATATTAAGCGGCTGCTATATGTTTTCTATCTTTTTATTTTTTAGAAATGAATTTTATTTTATATTTTTAAATTTTAAAAAACATGTTTAATTAAATAATGTTTATTATAATTATAAAAACATCACTGCATTTTTAATTTTTTTGTTTATGAAAATGATAAAAAATAATTGTTTGTTATGTTTTAATTTAATCTTATTTTAAAACGATAAAAACGATTACACGTTTTTAAATATTTTTTTATTTTTATCGAAAATCAAAACAATAAATAATGAAACGAGATGCGCTCTAAAGTTTTTCAAAAACAATTATTATCATATCCATCTCCGTACGTCAAGATTAGCTAAGATTGGGAATTCATGTGTCAAAACTAACTATTTTGGGGTTTGTTGGATTTAATCTTTGTTTTCCTAGCTTTGTTGGTATATTTTCTTACAGGGAGTGTGCTATAGAGTTTTTCTCAGTTTTTTAATTATAAATAAGATTTAAGTATAGCTGAATATGTAGGTTCAGCCTAATCTATCCTGTGATTGATTCGCATTAAATAGATTGAACTTAGTTAGCCTATTTAATAATAGAATTATAATTTTTCTCATCCTAATTTAGTTCTCTAAAATAGTAAGATAACGAGACTAGCCCATTAGCTTGTTATTTTATTTTTTGACATCTTAAAATAAAAATTTTTAATAATAAGAAAATAATTAAAAAAATTAAAGAAACTTATATGTAATCTGTCATAACTCATTAAAAATGTAATTTGTTTGTAAAATTTACAAATATTAAAATATAAAATCATTATTCAATCAATAATCAATATCTATATATATAAAATATTAACATTTAAATTTTAATATATTATAATTAAAAACTCTACCATTATCATTCTATTAAAAATTAACAAGAATAAAAAGAAATAAAAGTTTAAATTTAGACTTGAAAAGTGTTAAGTTAGTAAAAGATCCAAACAAAAAAATCACGAATCAACTAAGTCCAACTCGATTAATTTACGAGTTAAATTGATTGAATTCTTGATCTAGTTTTTAAATGAATTTATAAATTATCTAATTATAATCCTTTATGATTATGAGCGAAAGGACTGGCCGCGAATCTCGACCTGTTTGCCTATACCTAGATTTAAGAAATGATTTAAAATAAAGATAAAATAAGTTAAATTTTAAATAAAACGAACTGTATAAAATTTAATTTTAAAATTAAATACTCTCCAAATAAAATTAGTGACACTTAGAATTACGATTCTTCAATTAGTTACTTATTTATTTTTGTCGACATATGTCACAGAATTAATAGAATTCAATCTATCATCTAAAAAAATTATATTTACTTAAACAAATGTTTTTAAACAAACTGTGTTTTGAAATTTAAATTTTTTAAAATTTTGTGTTCATTTCATATATTATTATCTCAAATATTGTAAAATTTAAATACGCCTTTTAAACATTATCTCAAAAACAACATATTTTCTGCGACAATAATGTTACAAAAAGAAAACTCCTTCATTTTTAGTACCAATTTTCATTTAATAAATAGAATTTTTTTATTTTTAATCTTTTTAAATTTTGACTCACCCACCCAGAAAAAGAACTTTCCGTCTATGAATGACGTGTATGGCGTAGCGTCCATTCAAACTGGCCATCTGTACAGGGAGTGTGCTCTCCACAAGTTGGAGAACACCCATTATATTTCAATCCTTCTCTTTTATCTCATCAACATCCACACGCTGTTGCTGTGAAAGGAGAAGAAAACAAGAAGAGAGACCCTTTTCAATGGAATCCATTCTAAGCCCCGTTGGTGCAGGTTTCTGCCGCAGCATGACACCATTGAAGGGGCTAGGTGAGAGCAAAAGGAGAATTATAGGCACCCAATTCCATTCTTGCTCCTTTGATGGCGTTGATGCGAGGAGACCCAGAGACATGGTGGTGGTGAAAGCAGAGGCCGTGAGTGTGAGTATAAACCCTGATATCAGGAAGACCGAAGAGAAGGTGGTGGACTCTGTAGTGATCACTGAACTCTCTAAGCCCCTCACTGCCTATTGCAGGTGAGTTTCTATTTTGTTTCGTGCCTCGTTTCTGGTTAGTTGTGATAAGTTTCGGCTATTCTATGATAAATCGTGGTTATGAACCGAAGAGGGAAAACTTCTTATTCAAAGCAACTGAATTAGAACTTTTCCAAAGAAAAATATTAGAACCCAGTTTAAGTAGATTGTGACAGGTACCCAATAACCTTCATTAATTGACTTTACTGAGTTTACCTTATCCAATAATACGAAAAAAATGAAGAACATTTGGGGAGACAATTTCTTATTTGGCAATGTTCATGACCAGAATTAAGTTATAGAGTTTTCAGGAGGCATAACTCTATATTCTCCTAAACAATCTTGTTAATAATAATCCTCCTAATCACTAAATAAAGTAAATATTGAATTTTTTTTATGTTTTCAAGGTATTAAATGCTTTACTTTTTTATTTAATACTTATTTTATCAAATATTAAGAGGATTATTAACAGAAAATTTTAGAAGGATGTAGTAAAACTTGGTAATTTCTGAGTGTTAAAATCATTTTACTTGCTCAAGAAACTTAGTTGTTCAAGTATTTGAGTGATTTTAGGTAAATAACGTATCTTGGAGCATTCTTGTACTTAGTAGATTTATCTAATATTTAAGTCAGCAAACTAAATATTCTACTTTCTTTGGTGAAGAAAGAAAATAATGACTTATTGAGGTGGAGTCTGGTAGAATAATATCTGGAAAGACCATGGTAAAACATAACATGAAATGGAACATGCTTTCAGCAGTTTGTCCTCAACTGGTTGCAGGCCTAGATGACCCTCTATATCATCATATAATTGATAAGTAACAATGTTGACATTGCTTTAGATTAGGATATTTCCCAATTGATGACCAAGGGTCCCCATGTCTTAAAAATATCACAGGGTTGACCCTTCTAAGAAGATGGATCCTTTGATGCTTTACTAAAGTATCCACTATCCAATAATATTCCATAGAAGTAGACTGAAGTACTGAACTGAAGTACCTTGAGAAATGTTGTATTTATTGTAGTTGCTTTACTAAAGTAAGCCCCCCTCCCCCCCCCCCCCCCCCTTTTATTTAGATTAAGGAAGCTATAAGAAGCATATTTGCACCATCATTCTACTTTGGGCATATGACCGGATGGAAACTGGCATTTTGCTGACTAAATAAAGTTTGAGACACACAGCCAACACTGTGAATTTAAGTCATCATCTGGCATTAAATATATTTCTTTCAGGAAATTTGATTTATTATTTTCTCTGGATAGTAAGAGAAGGTTTGGTTGGCTGTAATAGAGTTATAACAACCTACTTATATCCTTTAGATCTCTATAAAATTGTGCACGTCATTATTTAGTTAGGTTGTCCTTGGCCACTGCTATTATAATATAGTTGTTAGGTACTTTACAACTGTGTATACTCTATGTTGTTCTTGTCATCCTAAATGAAAGCAAAGAACATACAAAGGGTTACTCAAGAGATTGCGGCTTAAGAAAGAGTTGTGCTTGCTGATCCTTGTGGTTTTATTTTGTGAAATGTGATCTGCTGGATTTGTTAAGGTAAATATCAACGTCCTGTTGACCAAACATTCGTAGATTAAAGAAAAAAGCATACTTAAATTCTTGCTTGCATGCATGCTTGCAAGTTCCATGTGGAAGTGTTGTTGGCGTTGCTTCTCCTTAATTTCAAGGTCATGGCAAAAAATCTCTTTGTTTATCAATATCATGTTTTAAGGTCCAAAAATTTTGATCTTTCGGGGTGCTTGGGTGCAGGTGTTGGAGATCGGGAACTTTTCCTCTGTGTGATGGAAGCCATGTAAAGCACAACAAAGCCACTGGGGATAATGTTGGGCCCCTGCTTCTGAAAAAGTAGAATGCTTGTGATTTCTTTGTTTTCGGATTATTATATTAGAAAAATTAAATTTTCAAAGGAAGTTTTGTGTGGATCATACTTGGCATTTCAATGCTGGAAATAAAATGTGGCATATGTCTCGTGAATTCTATTTTTGTTGGTTTGACATATTTATATATAAATTTGGATCTCTCTTATATCAAAACTATTCTGCTGGAGAGAAATTGACATAATTTTAATTGACACAATTTTTGCAGGACTTACCTACAATGATGGGTTATAGGTTCAGCTAGGGATGAGATCCTCTCCTCTTGTTAAAAACGCGGGAGAGAGTTTTATTAAAAAAAATAATAATAAATTTTGAATATAATTAATAGATTTTATAACTTATCATAGTAGGTTCATGTATGATAAAAATTATGTTAAAATCTCTCTTATAAAATAGTCCTATTACAAAAAAAGATTCAAATTCTGTGTTTAGCCTTCGAACACACATTCACTAAAAGAAAACATTTCTCCTTCTCACAAAAACTGCCTTCAACGTTGAGATCCGTTTGTCAATCTGTAAATCAAACATGCAGTTAAAAAGCTTAAGTTATTTGCAAATCTCGTCCTGTACTGGACTTGGAGTTTAAAAATTCAGCATTGCTATTTAGTTGGGAAGCATGAGCCCATTATGTCTCTCCAAAATGCATTCGGATTTTTTATTCCTCTTTAAAAAAAATTGTTTTAGAGCAGAAGAGCCCCATTTTTCTCATAGACTCTTTAACTCTATTATAAAATCTAGAAATATGCTACACAACTAAGTTCGAGTGGCACTGATTGAGATCTAGGGTATTCTGTGAAGATGATCCCTTAGGAAGAAGAAGAAAGTTTGTCAGTAGCCAAAACGCAAATGACGACGAATCTGTTTTCTTGCATCATTTTTATCTTACTCTGTAAGTATATGACAATTTTCACTTTTCACTGGTAAACCTCCCATTTTCATTAGTAGTCCTCTAGCCAAAGAATCCATGTTCACATATCAGTTTTTTTTTATACCAAATTAACAGTATATAAAAAGAAAGGCGAAGTTGCAAATATGATTTTCAGAATGTTTATCCTCTTGCTTATTCATTTAATTTAATCTGTTAATAAGCTGTCATTTTTTGTTAGATCAAATTGAACTGTTATATTTTATTTATACTATAAATAAAGGGTATTCCCCCTTCTTTTGCTCTCAAAATTATTGTTTTTCAATTTTGTTATTATAAATTAAGTTAAAGATATTTTTGTAAAGGGATAAAATTGTAATATTCACTTTACTCATAAATTCCACATTCTTTTGCTCCTTTCCTTTCTTTTGGTCTCAATTACTGTACATTCCATGATTTTATAAAAAAATAATATATATATATATATATATATATTAAAAATGTAAATTTAAATTTTTTCACTTTAAAAAAACTAAATAAAATATTTTTATTATGTTATATATGATTAAATATAAATATTTATTCATAATATAACTATATAAAAAATAAAAAACACGGTTTGACAGGCACGTGTGCTAGTTTGTATAATTCTTTTTATATGTTTCAATTTTAAAAATAAATCTAACACATTAATATTAGAGTAATTATTATATTTTAAAAATATTTGAAATTAAAATAATTATTATGTTATTTTTTTTATTACATAGAAAGAATAGCACCTAGGTAATCGAGGAGATTGGATGACCTTGCGGAGGATTAAACTTTTTACATCATCACATTTTAATTTTAAAAACTAAAATTAGTGCCAATTCAATCACTAACTCGTTGGTATTATTTTATTAAAAATTTATCAAGAGCTCCCTATTGATATTTTATTAAAAAAATTTCTCTTTATTTTTTAAATTTTGAAATGACTAAATTCATATTTTTGGTTTGATATGCTTAAATTCTTTTGGCGCTTTTTAAAATTTTGAGCTAAATCACAAATAAATAAGTGTGTATTTGAATTAATTTATTTTATAATTAAATAATTTATAATTAAAAATTTTTAAAAAAATTTAAAAAATATTTTTTTTTGAAAAGAAGTGATCTCAAACATGCTGTAAAACAGATGAGTTTTTTTTTTTTAAATTTTTTAACAGTTTACAGTTTACCCTTGTATTTAATTGATACCCCCATGTGATATTAAGATGTAAATAAATTAATACCTGCCATTCAAAAAATACTTCATTAATTAAATGAGTCTGATTAACGTGCTATTAATCAATTATTATTAATTAAATTATTAACTCCTGCACAGGACCTCAGCTCATTATGATTATATTAAAACAGCATGCGCACCCTGCATTTTAAAATCAAAAATCAAAAGCTATAAATTAAAAATAACAAATTGGATGGATCTTTTCTTTTTTTAATGTATTGAAAATCGTTGGCTTTAATTCTAGTCATTTCAAAAAGTTTTGTACAAGTTGGACCAACGTTTGTTTTTTTGTTGAAGTATAAATGCTTTGTTGTATTGTGACCACTAAGAATAACTTTTTCTTAGATTCCTTGACAAATTATTATTATCTTTTTTGAGCGCTAAACAATGGAATAAATTTTTAAAACTGTCACAAATATAACAAATTATTGATGTATCTGTATTTTTTATTGACTGGTAATGCAAAGAGAATGTAATGGATTTCTTTATTTTTATAATAAGATATTTATTTTTAATGTTAATTAATCAGCATTCAACTTGTGGGGATAGTCTAATTCAACTTTTTCTTCGCGCATGTTACCAGAGATTCGTAATAAAAATCAATTTGGAATAAAATATAACGCCAATTATCTTTTTTTTTTAAACTATAGTAATATTATTCAGCAATTTTATATTCGAGATATACGCGCATATGAATGGAAATCACTCTCGAATACTTTTTCATATTTGAACGGAAATCTGTACATATGAGCAATTTCAATTGCTGGAAAATTCAATCAAATTAGGTACATGCCGTACATTGCTTACGCAAAATCTATGAGATTACAGACAAGAAAATGTCAACCAAAAAAAAAATGACGATGATTGTCTAATAAAACATGGTTTATTTAAGTGGCCAAAGGTTTTTGTTTCTGATTAAAGGTGCAAGAGCATTGTAAGAGACTAGAGGTTCCATTTAAGTGATTTCTAGGTAAAATCAAAATCAAACATTTTGTTTTTCTTATGAAATTAGGTATCTCTACATTATTTGATGTGTGAAACTAATTGTTACTTAAAGTATTGAAATTTTTTTTCACAAAGTATTTTTTAATTGATTCAAACCCTTAACATTTATAAGTAAATTTTTTCTTGTTAGTGCTATAACTATTTTATTATTGAGTGACACCTTTAAAAAAAATCAACTATATAATCTCCAGTGTATAATAACAAAAAAATTAAAATTAACCTAGTGGATGGTCTTGCTCTACGGCAACAAATATCTAATACTGTTTTTTGTTATCACTCCTAATAACAAATTTCTATTTTGTTAACTCCCTTTTTCTCCTTTAATCCTTATTAAAAACAAAAATATAGATCATATGTGAAGATCAACTGGTAAAAAATATTATATTTGAATTAACTTATTTTATATTAAAAAATATTAAGTAAAAATTCCTCTCTAATTTAGTTCAAATCGACACTCAATAACTTTTAGTTTTTAATTTATGCTTAGCCAATAATTTGGATATCATAAAGTATATGGTGTATTTTACATAATACGGTATAAAATAATAACGAATAAAATGACATATTAACCATTGACGATATATTCAACTTGTAATTTAATTTTTAATTTAAAACGACCTCGTATCATTAGTCCTCCACGATCGCGGGTTTTAAATGGTTGTTGTTGTGGTCCCATTGCAATGGTGCACGTGGAAGGAGTTCACTTTTTTGGTTTGGGTCTGGGATGAAGGGAGGAGTTGGGAACGTCCTTCATCTGATATCGAACCCTCGGTGCAGGACATCAAGGCAGCATGCCTTACCAAGTGAACTCCGAGCCTGACCGCGAAGGGGTTCACCTTTAATAATTATGTTTGCTTAGATTGCAAACGCGATCACATGCATGTAACCAAGGTTTCCTTTCCAACTAAAAAAAATAATAAAGTTTATTTTGGCTCACATTTTTAGTAATCCTTTTAAACATGTGCGATATTTTTTATGATAAATTAAGATATGGGTGGACGAGAAGAGACATTGATGTTCTTTTGACTTTTTTTTTTTATTTTCACTTTTTTTTTCTCCTTATAGATAATAATTTAAGAGAATGATTAAATCCGGAAATTAAAGAGCATATGATTAATAAATGTTGGTTACTCATGGTTTCATTCCATAAAATAAAAATTTCTCATGTTTTGTTAACAAAAAAAAATTATGAAATAATAATTGCATTCAATGCTTTATTTTACATAATTATAAATTGAACATTAAATTCATTATCTCTTATTTAAAGATGTATGATTGGAATTTCATATTTTATTAAATAGATTTGATTTTTTATCAATTAATTTTAAAGTTTAATTTTGATCTAATATACTATCATTTAATAATGAATTATCAAATTATTAAAAAAATTTAACTAAAATAATAACTATATAAAAAATTAAATATTTTGTAACTTGTGATTAGACGAAAATATAAAAAAATTTTACATTGATAATAAATTAAAATTACAATGTTAATTTTATATAGTAATAATTATTACCTTTATGAAATTCAATTTATTTGAATAACATGTTATTTATACATAGTATATAAGTTCTAAAAATTATGATGATTACTTGATTATTTTTGGAACCAACTAGGCAAATGTGCAATGAGAGTAGGGTTGTCAAACAAATAATGACCTATACATATTTTTTAAATAGGTAACAAATTAATTCTTCATACAAGTATGCTTGAAGTATCCATTCCTATCATTTTGTCATATATTTACATACATTTCAAGTTATAATGCACATGCTTCAATTTTTTCTTTCAAATAAAACATCATTTTTGCTCTCTTTTTTTTTAAAAAAAAAACTTGAACATTGCTCTTAATAATATACATATATTAATATTACATATACATAAAAAAAGTTATACTTTTTTGTATTTTCGATATTTATGTCGTATTAAATAACTTCGATTTCACATATTAAATTATGAAATAATTTTTTAAGTTATTCTATTTTAAAAACCACCAAAATATAAATTGTGAATGACTGTTTCATTACAACTCATTTCATTAGATTCTTATGCTACAAATTCATAATTAAGAGTATTATACATAAAATTAATTTGTTTTTGCTCTTCTGTCTTGTGAAAAATGTTTTCTATAAACAATATAATTATTATTTAATACATCAGTTAAAAAATTATGTGATATAAATATATAAGTGATTACATTTTTATATTATTACTCTTAAATTTACTTTGAATTATTAAAATTTAAAATATACTCTTGACGAAATAAATATAAAAATCAACTATCGTGATTAATTCTTAAAAAAATTAATTTAATGTAAAAAATAATATTATTTACACATCATTTTTATTATATTATTTTTATATTATTTTTTTAATAATAAATACAAGATAAATACACATTACAACATATTTTTTTTATATTTTTTTTTCTCAAACAAAAAAGTGAAAAGAATTACGCGAAGATATTGTGTGTAAGAAATATTTTTTTAATACAAAATATTTTACCAATAATTATTAGATATAGTTGTAATATTAGAAAGACAGTCAAAATTTAAAATCTAAAAAAAACACTTACTCAAGAGGCCTCAAACACAAAAAAAAAAAAATTGACTCTTAACTCAACTGAAATCAAATGGTTCCAGTTAAGCCGGACCATTAATATTTTTAACTATGATAATATAACAATATTATTAGATAATTTTGCTATGAACAATATAAAAAGTCATAATTTTTTAAATAGTTAAAATTTTAATTTTTTATATTTTTTGAAAAGCTTAAACTAAATAATGTGTGGCACTTCAAAATTATGAAGATAATATTTTTCTTTGAATTTTATTCTTAAATTTAAAATTGTATCGCCGCCCCTTCGTGTACACCTTTGTTCTTGCTTCTGACAAGTGGGATAGTCTCAGTGGTTCTGGCACGTTGAAGACCTCCACTGGTAGGCGATGTGGTGGTTGGAGTTACCTACAAAACACTTCGACACACGTCAGCAATAATGAATTAGACAGTAAGATTTAAATGACTGGAGAGGAAAAATGTAACTCAGCAGTGTTTATCTGCCTATTTACGAGGGTTGGAATTATCCTCCCACATTTTCGCGTGGATGAGTGCACAACGCTGTTCGTCGTCATTGACATGCTGTGGGTACGAATTGTGAGTTGATCATTCCTATAATACAAATATGACGTTTGATATATAAAAATAATAGTTTTATTTTATGTATATTTTATAAAATAAAATATTTTTATATTTATTAATAAAAAATTATAAAATAATAATTTTATTTTATATTTTATTCTATAAAACTAAAAATAAAATATAAAATATATTTTTTTAGAGTGATAAAAATGAAATTTCATGTTTTAAAAAATAAAAATAAAAATATTTATTTTTAATATATTTTTAAAATTTTTATATAATTACACTTATTATTATTCTTCTTTTTTAGTAATAAAATGTTGTCTTTCTTGATTTTTTCAATTTATAATGTAATTTTTTGTACTTAAATTTTATTTATTTAATTATTTATTAATCTTGATAGTATTTTAATTTATTATTATAATTTTTAGTCTCAATATAGATCTTCCGTATTTAATTTAAAAACTTATCCATATATAAAAATAAATATAAAATATGTACTTGATTCATAACATTATTTTTTTAAAAGATGATAATATTTATTTTAATTAAATTATTAAAAAAATTAAAATTAAATATTATTATTAATGTTTAAAATATTTTTTTTATAAGGGATATTTATGTTATTTATATCAACTTTAATTTAATTCTATAATAATTATGTGTATCGAATAGTAGAATAATTTAAAAAAATATTAAATTTTAAAAATTATTAAATTATAAAATAAAAATAAAAATTTTATTTTATTTTATTTTTATAAAATTATTATTTCGTATATCAAAATATTACGCAAGGATTCCCGCATAACGAGCGTATCTCACAGAATTTTGATGGAGGCTGTTCGGACCTTGGCTAACTTATTCGGTCAGGTTAGGTTGGAACCAAATTTCTCGAGTATGGAGAGGCCTTCTTTTTTATCAAGCCCATTGGCCAGTTAGTTGGGTTACTCGGGGTATGGGCCCAGGCCGTATCACCCTACAGTATACCCATTTTGATTCCCTCGGCCATTGGATGACTTCGGTTTGGCTGTATATTAGATAGATGTTAATGTTACTTGTTGTCTCTATTGTTACGGACAATTTAAACTTTTTTTTTTTTTTAAACTTCAAAATTTTTGATTTTTTTTTTATCTTTTATCTATTTGTTAATTTTTGGAAGGCACCAGAAGAGAGAAGAATTTGGCAAAGAAAAAGAAACAGGAAGAGGATTCTGCTAATTTATTCATATATACCATTCGATCCAAGTACGAGGCTTGTCCACTCCAATAAGACAGGGACACGAAAGACATGGTGAACTCCTTTCCATACAACCTTGCCACCCCGTCAACGAATAAACACGATATCAACCTTTTTTTTTTTAGCAGTTTAAGGATGATGTTATAATAAGGAAATAGGCCAACTCAATCTGTCCACGATCACCACCATGATTACATCCTTAATTACCTCCGGACACATCAGACATGGGTAATCCCACTGTGAAGCATGCATGCTCATGTCTTCCTACAATATTTTTGTTAACTATATTTTTACAAGTAAGATATTTGAAACTGGCTTAATTTTTTTAATTAAAAGTGATAATGATATTATTTTTTTTAAGATATAATTTTTAAAATTTAAATCATAATTTTTATATCTTAAAATGTAGGTCACTTTCGTAATACTTGTTCTGATATATATAGGCACACTTGTTCACTGACAATCCATGCACATCCTTTCTTAAGTTTCTCTAGTAAAACTCATCAGACACTCGTTCATGTCTTCAGCTCTCCTGCATGTCCCTCAAGTGAAGTATGGCAGTGGTTCATCAACGATTCTCTGATTAATTGGTGATTTTGGGTGGATCACTAATCAATTGGTAGCATAGTAGCCCATTAGTATACTGCAAAACATAATCAAAGCCTAGAAGCTTAATTAATTAATTAGAAGCCTAATCTATATATGTTATGATCTTTAATTTTCTGCTCCAACATTTGTTTTAACTTTTAAGTTTGAAGCTTTTCTGGTCCGTGATTACGCTGAAGCGTACGTTGGCCAAGAAAATGTGGCCTCTAAATGCGAATAGCCTCCAGTTCTGCTCTTTATATGGCTGACGTTGATTTGGCTTTTGTGCTGAGACATAGCGCTTTGCAATTCAGTAAGCCATAGCTAGGACGATGCTGCATGTTGAGACAAAATGGCTTTAATTACATTATATCAGATTACCTTTTTTAATAACAAAATTATATATATATATATATATATATATATATACAGCACTCAAAATCAAACAACTTTGAAAAAAAATTGTTACAATTTTAACTGGGAGTCTTTGGATAGCTAGTTATATCATCCATATCCTGCCAAGAAGATGCAAGAAATGGCAGAAACTTCGAGAGGGACAATTGAATGATCATAGGCTGCTAGAAAAGGACAGAAACAACAATATATTATGAATGATAGATTTTTGTTTTGGGTAAAAAAATTATAGATAATGTTGGGCTATAAATATACAAGGTTTGTTATAAAAATAAAAATAAATAATAAACATAACAAATTGTTACTCTGTTTGGGATATGCATTTGTATTTAATTGTTGTACGTCCCACGTGATCAGTCGGGCTTGAGTTAGACGGTGCCATCTAAGAACCCTTCTTATTAAAAAGAATCTTAGTAACGGTGCTATTAACCAATTATTATTAAACTATTAAAGCCTCCACCGCTCATTATGATTCTATTAAGCGTGGTAACTCAGAAAAAAAAATAGAAACTTGATCATTTTATGATTCCTAAGATAACTAAGTGTGTTTGAATTAAAATTTGTAAATTTAATTTTAAATAAATTTGACTTTATAAATTTAATTTTGATCAAAAATAAATTTGAGTGAAATAATTTATATTTGATTAAAAAATATGTTCAAGTAAAAAGTAAAAAATAATTGTTTTAAATTAAATAAAATTTTAAAATCAGAATCACATTTAAAACATTATATAAACGTTTAAATAAATAAAATTAAAAATAAATAAAAATTGACCTGAAATCTTCAAAAGTCAATTTTAATAAAATAAATACCCAACCAAATACACCATAAAATAGTACGTGCCTCCAGCTCATTCATGCCAAGCTATAGTGGTAAAGTTCCTCAGGGATCAAGCCAAGAATAACATCCAATGATGCTGCACACCCTGCATTTCAAATTCAAGAATCAAAAGCAATAAAAAGGCAATAAAGCATGTTTTGTCCGCTCTAACAGTAATTAGCAATTTGCTTAATAAACCCCTAACCTGTTAGTCATAGTTGTAAGAATGAAACTCAATTCCTTCAATGGCCAAGTCAACGAGTTATTGATTTGATCGTCAGTTCAACAGTTTAATTAGTGAAGAAAATTATTTCAAAAAGAAAAATATCATAAAAATTAATTGATTTTTCGGGTTTCATAAAAACTGTTCAAATTTCTTAGTTTTTACTTGCTTCAAACTGATTTTTTTTAATTTTTATCTGCATCACTAAATTTAATTGAAAAACGATCAAACCCTTCAACCATATCGAACATGTGACTTAGTTATTTTTTTATGTCAACCAAATTAGTCCAATTCTTAGACGTATGCTACAAATATACCAAACCCAAAAAGATTGATTTGGAATTTTTCATATTTTTAAAGGATGGAACTTTTTATAATAGCGTATTGATAATCGTTGGCTTGAATTTTGGTCAATTCAAATTGTGCTGGAGAAGTTGGACCAACGTTGTTTCTTTTCTTTAAAGTAAAATGCTTTGTTGTACCAATAAAATTTTAAACAGTTGAAATATTACCCTACTAATTATGGGCTGGTCCATGTAAATATACCTAAATTCTTTCATATCGAAGATATATTATCTTTTCTAAAATAAGTCATTGTATATAACTAACTTGGAAAAAGCTCTTGCATGCAAAATGACATATAAAAATGAGTGCGGATAATTAACACTATAGACAAAGCTCATAATGCTCCCTTGTGGCAAATAAACCATGATATGAAAAAAAAAATTTAAATACAGACATAAATAAATTTATATTTCATTCGCTTTTTTTTTTCCCTTTAATCCTTATAAATAAAAATATATATTTCATGAGAAGACCATATTGGTAAGAAACCATATGGATAGTTTTAGCAATAACATTCAAAATTTAACCCATAACTTTAAATATTACGTTTTTATGCTGAGCAACTTCAAATATTACTTTACCATCAAACAAAATATGCCAAACTACAACATTTTAGTTTGAAATAAAGTAAGCACACGTTAGAGCCATTGGGCTTCTGGGACAACTTTTTCTTATTTTTAGAGTATTCCTTCACTTATTAAGTGGGAGATTAATTTTTTCAGATACTATCACCAAAATATAACTTCTTTTAAAGATATTTGTTCTATGTGAAATTGAATCTTTATCGCTTAAGTAAATTCTTAAAGGAATTCAAATGATTTTCACTTAGACCAACACCAAAATCTTTTTAGGATAAAGTATTTTTCCTTTTTTTTAAATTCAGAGTTAATGACAAAAAAAAATTCAGAGTTATAATCCGAAGTGAAAAGAAAAAGTAAGTATACATTATTGACCCAATAAGAGCCAATATTCTTAACATAATATATACAAGCTCAAACTATTTGAACAAATTGTTGTAAATATCAAAATTTTAAGCGGTACAAATTAAATTTTCAAAGACTTACATCCTGGTATTCTAGTTTACTTTCCAATTTATAAATTTAGTTTTCTACTTGTAAATCACACCTCTATCACCTCCAACAAATGTGGATAGAATGATGATCCTACCTTAGCCACCTGTTTATAATATATCTACTTATAATAAGATTTAATTTTAATTCACATTTTTTGGTATGAAATTTTTTATATTATTATTAAATTATGTATTAATATTATTATTTAATGAATCCGTGTGTGACAACTACATAGCTAAGCTAAAACAAACAGACGACAACAAGTTTGTTCTTAACGCTCATGTGCTTTTTGGTGGAGGGCCGAAACCACGTGCCAAAGGGATACGTGGCAGGCTAGCTGTGGTGAAGCAGCAAGAATTGATGAGTTGATTTCTCAACAATTGTGTTCTAAAATTTTTGAGTTCATTATGGAAAATATGAATCCAAAATTGCATTAATCATGTCTCTTATAGAGAGAAAGAACAATACTTTGAATTAAAAAATATAATTTTCTTTTTATGAATCAATAATATTTTTATAAAATTTAACTTATTTAAATTATTTTATAAATTTATTTTTTTAAAAAATAATAATAATATAATTTTTTTTAATAAAATAAGATTTATAAGAATTAAATCATAATTCTTATATTTAAGACGTAACTCTTATTACACAAACACTTAATAAGTATAAAAAAAGAAATTTTATATATAACAAATAATTAATATTACTTTAACAATTTTATTTGTAACGTATATTTATATACAAATTTACTGATTTGAATAGTTAAAAATGGTACATGTATATTATGCATTTTTATTTAAATCACTTGTTAGTTTTACTAAGGAAATTTTTCTATAGAGCTAGACAGCATTATAGTTTTGTATCATTAAAATTTATTAATACACGTGTGCAAGCTTCCTTTTGCTTTTACAAATTCACATAAAATATAATAACTCTACTCCAAAGTTACATTGTTTTCTCTCTATAAATATGCAATTTTATACTTCTCTTGTTTCTACAAATTTCTTTTGTACACTAAAGCAAATAATGATAATTTATTTTCTCAGTCTCGCTTTTATTAGGATACATTTATTAAATTAAACTCAATTTTATGAAACCAAAATAAAAATTAGAAACAAGAATGAATTAATTTTGATTGAAATGATCATTCTTATTTTAGTTTTAATTTGCTCAGGTATAAAATTTATTTTATAATATTTTATTCTATTTGCATGTTAGTACATGAAACCAATAAAAATTGAAACATAATTATACTTAATGAAAATAAATAGAGATATAAAATGAATATTAATCAATATCAATAATCAAAGAATGAACATTTTAAAATTTTTTCAAAAAAATTATTCCAAAGTAAATTTATCACTTCCTATCTTTTCACATACTAAACTATACAGAATTATCAAACGTGCTCGTAATTTCTATTTTTCTTTTATAGACACGACCTTAACAATCAATAGTTACATTTCTCCTTCCTAAATTTATTTTTTATTTCTGTTTTTATTTAATTTTATTAATTTATTTCTTATTTTCTCCCCCGTCATCGAAGAATGATAGGAGGGATGGAATTGAAAAAAAGAAAAAAAAAGTAAAGCTTCATTTTTTTTTGAGAGAAAATTAAAGCTTCATTAACACAATCACATTAATAATAATAATATAATTATTAGTTCGAGAGTATGAAGAAAATAAATTGTCGGCAAGCGGCCTCCGCGGTGAGATGGGCACCACCGCCCACCGTTAGGCGAACGCTTCCCACTCTTTGTTGCGTGTGTCACCGCGGCGCCTATCAATACAGCTACTACCCAGTTGTTGTTGGACTGCACGCTTACGACTATTACCAAAACAACCTCGTTCCACGCGTCCCCACAGTGGTTGTCGTCGTGGGTCCCAACCCATTGCCTAATGGGGCACGTGGCACTACCTTTTGAATTGGGCACTCACACCCTTCCCAGTGACTCCGAGCTTTTTTGAGTTTTTTTCACGAATCTTGATGCCTTCATGTGATGGACCAAAACATACACAACTTATATACTATTAATTAAAGTCCCCCTTCCCTTTAATTATTGCGTTTTGTATGGATTTGCCAAGATTGTCACATGTAAACATTGTTTTCTTTCCATTACTAACCTTTTCAATCTTCAATTTCATTTTCTCTCACTTTTTTATTCTGTCTCAATTGTCCTTTAGTTTTCGTTGTTCAATTTATATTTACTTATTATTGCACGCAGAACTAGCTAGCCTTATTCTTGTTGATATCTTAATATAGAAAGTTTACATGAAATATTTGATATGTAAAAATCCAATTCCATTTCTATTTCTAATAAAAAGGAATCGCTATTTATATTTTATTATATAAAAATACATCAAATGAAAATTCTATTTCGATCTTTAATTTTGTAAAGAATTCTTCATTATTTTATATTATTATATACAAAAATAAATAAAAATTATATTTCAAACGTTAATATGTATAGATCAAAATTCTTTTAGAGAGATAATAATAGAATTTTTCTTTTAAAAATATGATATCAATTATTTTTTATAAGTTGCAATAAAATATATTGTTTGTATTATTTCATGTTATGATAGTTTGTTTATACCAATTCTCTATATTAACCGTAAAAATATAAGAATACAGAAAGTATATATATATATATATATATATATTTATACATAAAGTATATTTTAAGCTGGCTAAAACAGTTCAATTTATTTTATTTCCATTTCTGTTTCTCTTTATATTCCAATTTCATTAAAACTCAATTGTTTTAAGAGGCCTATTGACCAAATTTGGAAGATTTTTTCATAAATTTTTGTCTAGCTGTAAAATTATCATTGCAAAGGAAAGAAAAATGCAAAACCCGAAAAAGAACTCGACGCGAACGACCGGAGAAATTACAGACCTGACTTGAAGGCATAACAGCCGCAGCAACACCGCCACGCCTCCATGCAGATAGGGCTTAGTTTACTGAATCCCGTGTCGGTTGCCCCCCGCAGCCGGTAGAGTTACTGGACACGTGTCAGTTCTCATCTCCACCCTCGCCTTCTGCCTCAGCACTTCTAAATCCAGACGCAGAGACGCTTTCTCCACCTCAACTTCCTCAGCAACACTCCCAACTCTCCTCTCTCTCTCTAACAACTCAAATCCACCATTTTTTCCGGTCCAGTTTCGCCGGAAAATCCTCCAAGTCCTTCTCTTTCTCATGCTTCCCACATCAGTTCACCCCTCGCCGGAACACCAACCGCACAGCAAACCCAGAAACCCTGAAATCTCGGTTTGCAAGAGCTCGTTCTGCCCCGTTACTCCCTTCCTCACACCTCTTTTCTCTCCTCAAAATCCTCGCACATGGATTCTCCTGACTGTCATCTTTATCCAGATCTTCCTCCTCTGCAACCTCCGTAACTTCCCCACCTCAATTTCTCTCCGGCACCACCACCTCCCCACTCCGCTCGCCGCCCATGACATCGTCGAGCAGAATCCACCTCCAAACGTTGTCGATGAGACCATACCCAGTGAAAATGGCTCCGTCAAGCAGCCCCCAAGTGAATATTCCGGCGGCCAGGACCAATGTGAGTCCGGTAGAGTGTTCGTGTACAACCTTCCTGGAGCCTTCAACCAAGAAATTCTCGAAAATTGCGACAACTTAAACCCGTGGAGCTCGCAGTGCGACGCGCTTGCGAATGACGGCTTCGGCCAGTGGGCCACCGGTCTCGCGGGATTGGTGCCGGAGGATCTGGCTCCTGCATGGCACTGGACGGACCAGTTCGTTTCGGAGATTATCTTCCACAACCGGATGCTGAACCACAAATGCAGAGTGAAGGAGCCAGAATCAGCTACGGCGTTCTACATCCCCTTCTACGCTGGACTCGCCGTGGGCAAGTACCTGTGGACGAATTCCAGCGCCGCAGACCGCGATCGGCACTGCGAGATGATGCTAAAGTGGCTCCAGGATCAGCCGCACTACAGAAGATCCAACGGTTGGGATCACTTCATCACGATGGGGCGCATCACATGGGATTTTCGCCGCTCCAAAGACGAGGATTGGGGTTCTAGCTGCATCTACAAGCCAGGTATGAGGAACATTACGCGCCTTCTGATCGAGCGCAACCCTTGGGACCATTTTGATATCGGTGTTCCCTATCCCACCGGATTCCATCCCAGGTCCGATTCGGACGTGATTCAGTGGCAGAACTTCGTCCGCGCGCGCCGTCGCAGCGCACTCTTCTCTTTCGCCGGCGCGCCACGCCGCGCGTTCAGGAATGATTTCCGGGGCGTTCTGCTCCATCAGTGCCGCAACTCGTCCGGGTCGTGCCGAGAGGTCAACTGTGCGAGGAATCGGTGCTCCAACGGCACAACAGCTATCCTTGAGACGTTTCTGGATTCGGAGTTTTGCTTGCAGCCGAGAGGGGATAGCTTCACTCGGCGGTCAATTTTTGACTGCATGGTGGCCGGTTCGATCCCGGTTTTTTTCTGGAGGCGAACCGCTTACTTGCAGTATGAGTGGTTCTTGCCTGGTGAACCGGGTAGCTACTCGGTATTCATAGACCGGAATGAGGTGACAAATGGAACCTCAGTGAAGGCTGTGCTTGAGAGTTACACCAAAGAAGAGGTGAAGAAAATGAGGGAGAAAGTGATTGAGTACATTCCAAGATTGGTTTATGCAAAACCCCAGGAAGGATTACAGGGTATGAAGGATGCTTTTGATGTTGCCATGGAAGGGCTGCTAAGAAGGTTTAAAGATGAAAGAAGAAATGGGGTTTCATAAGTGGAAATAGGGGCTAAAATATTGTTAAAGTAGCAAAATTAATAACGAACCATGTTTGATTCAGATAAATTGGGTTGGATAAAAATTTTGCAGGTTTTACTTATTCATTGATGTATAATGGTATGTATCATATTCTGATTCTTTTTACTATGATGGAGTATACATTTACGAATATTTGTTCCTGTAGAATATTATAGTTATTTTCAGAAAAAAATAAATTCGGATTGAGACATTGAGTAAATGAGGCTGCTTCATTATCAAATAAATAAAATTTCAATTATTTTTTTGCTGTGAATGTGATACTTAATACTTGGCTGTAAGTCTCACGATGCAATCAGATAAGATGCCAATCTGCTACATAAATTACAGCTACTTGTTATAGATTGGTGACCCTCACTCTTTGCAGTAAGGCTCTGACTTCGGACTGTAATTTCAGGCTTTTTTTAGGGACAATCTTGGGATGGAAGAAACGAACATGTCACAAAGAAAAATGCATTATAAAAATTATATCTTGCACTCCTATAGGCTATAGATTATTATTTATTAGTATTACTTTCGCGTGGAAAGAACAGTGTTTGATGACCTCAGACTGCGAGTCTGCAATGAACTTGTGCATCAATTTCATCATTAAGCAGGTGAAATAATAGTAAAAGCTTATAGAGGGATGTGTCCTTGGGTGAATGTGGACAGAGCAAGACTCTAGCCAATGGAGTATGGTCTGCAAAAATCATGCTCGCTGTGTTTTTGTTATAATCTGAAAAGATTTTACACGATAGATTCAAACAGCAGGGTATAAACCAGAAAAGGTTAACATTTGTGCACTCTTCTTTAAAAAAGGGGGTTTTGAAAGCTGATGCCTTTAGATAATTTGGGGAATCTATACAATTTCTGCAGTGGCCTTGTGGGCCTTCAAGGGGTGAATAAAGCATAAAAGATGGGTGGAATCTCTAGTCAATTTGTCCTTTGCCCTTTCATAAAACATGCTTCTAAGGTGTAAGAAGAAAGGGTTATTAAATATACATACTTCATTTGTTTAAGGCTTTTATGATTACTAAAGTTCATGAGAATAAAATAAATAAGAAAGGAATTCACGTAAACTTTCCATTATTTCTATGGTGACACTTCCGGTGATGGCATCCTAGTTACGCTATGGAGTAGGAAAAGACACAAGTATGGACTCGCTAAACTAGAGAAAGCATGGTGATGAAAATGACAGTCTGTACTAGTATTTTTTTCTTTCTTTTTAGTGAACCTTGGCTAATTTTAATAAAGACATCAAACCTTCGTCTTTTTTTAAAGGTTAGATTTCTTCATTAAGCATAACAAGGTTTAATAAGAGAAAGAAAAAAAAAAGCAATATTCGAGAGAACTTCTAACCACAACTAATGTATAGTATTAGATTATATGTGAATTTAAATAAAAAATATTAATATGTGCCAAAAATTTAATGATGAATTTAATAGTAGAAAATGTGTAAATTTTTATTTTATTTATTTTACTCTTATGTATGTAACTTTATCCAAAAATTTAGACATTATCATTTTCAACACCATCCAACCTTTGGGCAGATGATTAAAGCAGTGTTTAAATTCATAGGTTAATTTTATCATTAGTTATGTGTTAGCTTAATTTTTGCCAGCGTCAATTCACATGAAGGATATAGGAAAGTTTCACAAAGGCAAGTGAAGTAGTCGAAGGTTACTGAGCCTGAGTCATGAGCCATGAGGTTGAGGTTTACTAGGTGAGGATTCAATAAAAGTTCTTAATATACTAAACAGAATAAAAATCTTGGGTTGAAATAATAAAATGTATCTAAAATTGAAACTGTAAAATGTGTAATTACAAAAAAATTAAAGACAATTCTTCAAAGCAATTTCAAAGGTAGAAAATTAAGCAAACCCAAAGTGCTCCATCTAATTATTGAACTACGGTGCAAATAACTTCCTATTCTCAAATCTCAATATAGCAGCACACTTACCAAAAAGAAATACATAGAAGCATACACAATGAACGCGTATATATACAAACAATAAGCGTACAGTATACACAAATACATGCAGGGACAACGTAATAATAGTGATAATGATTTGCGCATGATTATGTTGAAGCATTTCCTGAAGAGTGAAAGCAACCCCCTGGTTATCAAGGTTTAGGTGCTTCCTAAGAACAAATAACTGGTGCGAAAATAATGAGGTTGAAAATAAAAGAAGCATATGCTTAACTGGAGAAAGAAAATTAAGAAAATAAAATTAACAGAAATAAATTTATTAGATGGTTTCTACGTTCATCTGATGCAATTATATGGTTAACGGGCTTTCATAGGTGATCACGTAGGCATCAGAATTTAGAATATCTGATGCTATAATTTTTTAAAAGCAATTGCAGCCTCTACATGCCTGAGTGCAAACTTTCTTGTTTCGGATAAATGAAATGATCAGTTTCCTTTCTGTTTTCCAATAAAGATTATGGGTATCCTCTATAACTGCTCTCATCAAAGGTTGCCTGTCAAATTAAAGAATTGAAAAGAATAATCCTTATTTTTGTTGTCCAATCCTATAACAACTGGCTTCCAACTCAAACGTAACCAAATTAAGAACTAATTTTTTGCAAATTAGCAATTAAGATTAACAGATAGTAAAGAGTGGTTAGTGAACAAATTATTCTTCCCATAATCGAATATTGGATAAGAGAAACCAAAACAAAAAACATGCAATACTTCGATTTAGAACAATGATTTCTCTTTTCTTCAGCTCCAAAGTAAACAACCTCATTCCATTCTCTTTCTAGCTTAGCCAAAAGAAGTCGAACAAAATTATTTATTTATTTTGGTCTTCCACCGCATAACATTATTGAATATAAAATACAGACACCAATCGAAGCATACTGAAACTAAAGCCCATAGCATAGTGGGCCAAGCCTCGAGTCTCAAAATCTGCTTGCGGATGGAGGGCTAGGCCCAGATGGAGGAACAGGTATACCCTTTGGTAACACCCCAAAACTCAATGTTCTTGAAAGAAGAGGTGGTGGTGGTGGTGGAGGATCTGAGGTTTTATGGCTAGGCCCAGATGGAGGAACAGGTATACCCTTGGGCAACATACCAAAATTCCATATTTTTGAATGAGGTGGTGGTGGTGGGGGAGAATCTGACGTTCCTGAGCTTGGCCCAGATGGAGGTACTGTACCCCTAGGTAACATACCAAAATTCAATTTTCTTGGCAAAGGTGGTGGTGGTGGAGGAGGATCTGAGGATTTATTGCTAGGCCCAGATGGAGGAACAGGTATACCCTTGGGCAACATGCCAAAATTCCATATTTTTGAACGAGGTGGTGGTGGTGAAGGAGAGCTTGGCCCAGATGGAGGTACTGTACCCCTAGGTAACATACCAAAATTCAATTTTCTTGGCAAAGAAAGTGAAAACAGTGAATTTGTGGTAGACCCGGAAGTATCATCAGCATTCAAACCCTGCACAGAAGTTGCCAGCCTCTTGGCCTCTATAGCAGAACAGGAAAGGCACAAAGACAGTGCCAATGCCACTGCAAGAACAACCCTCAACATATTTTGCCTCCTCACCATCTTCATGTTCTTCTTTCACCTCTCCAACTCTTTTTCATGCCAAACCCATAGTTCCTTAAGCCCTTTATATATCCACTAGTTGTTCCTCCAATAAGAAATAATAATCCATCAAAATATCAAATATCATGTCAATCATATCCTTTGATCTTGTAACTGATATTTTTTTCCTTTCTGTATTGATTTTGATTTATATTGCTTTCCTTATTATGTCTAATTAGAATCCCCACAAGTTATGAGAATTAAATGGGTGACTTTATGAGATTTATTTAAAATAATACTTCATTAATTTTACGTCTAAATAACCTAATTTGACATTAAAAAGTTAGAATATTTTCACAATCAACGATTTCATTCCTATACGGTGTTAATTTGGAGAATTATAGATGCAATTACATATCATTAAAAGCAAAATGATTACATAGTTTCAGAGGAAAAGGCAACTATTTATTTCGTCAGTGATTTCTTTCCAAACCAATAAATGAGAGGATTAAGGATTCAGTGCATCAAATTAAATGGAAGGAGGTAATCACTCAATTCCCTTTTATCTGCCATCTAAGAAAATATTTTGTAGTCTTAAATATATATTATTTAATAATATTTAAAAAATATTAATTAATTTTTTAAATTTTACCGTTATTTTTTAATAAAAAATTAGTAAAATAAATAATATTGAGAGTAAAAAAAAATTAATAAAATAAGAAATAGTAACTTAATCATATTAAATTATATTTTTTTATAATTGAAATGAGATTCTTTAATAATTTCTTAATTCTTATAGAATAATCTTAAACTATAAATAAAAGTGAAATAAAGAAATATATATAGATAACATGTTTGTTTTGGGTCCAAACGAGCATTGAGCAGCGATGGAAACGCTTATTTCCTAAAAGCTGCTGAGAAGGAGATTTTATCTAATACCCATCGGCATTGAAAAGAATTTAAACTAAACGGACTAAGAGAGACCTATGAAAGTGGCATCCTGATTCTGTCTTGTGCCCAAGAAAAATTGAAATGGAGGTATTTAGTGTATCAGCATAAATGGGAGAAAAAATAAAGAAAAAAAATTCAAATATGAGCACGAGATGTACAATCACTTTCTCGTTGATTTGTTGGAGGGAGACTCAAAATTTGTACTTTCAATGAACCATGCAATTGACCCAAACAGAAAGACTCTTTTTCCCTTGGTTTCACACCCAAGTACAGAAACATGTGAGATAGTTCAACAGAAAAGGCAAAATTCAAAACTCAAATCCATTTTTCTTTTGTACCTCTATTGGCTGGTTGATTACCCCTATAGTAAAATTCTCGTATTGGGCGAATTTCCATTTATGATAAAATCTTTCAATTTAAATTTAATTTATGAGAAAAATATTTATGAGATCTTTGTTTTATGTAAAAGGATGTGTGTAGAAATAATGTTGTTACTTGCTTCTTTATTCTTTTTCAGTCAAGTAATGAGATTCAATATAACAGTATAACACCTGATTGGAATATTGGTTGAAACTTGAAATTGAATCTAGATTGATATATCCGTAAAATGCTTGACCTTTCACAAAATTATAAAAATGAAGAATCACAAAAGATCTCTCTAATTGATGGAAACTTTTTCAGTTTTTGGTCATAAATGAAGGTACTATATTATTTTAAATTTTCAATAATGTAAAATGTTTTCCTTTTGGTTTTTTTTTGGACAAGTGGAGCAAAAGCCCAAAAGAAAAATGAATTACAAAGCTACCCGTAGGGACGAGGACATCTAAATTAGGGGACAACAAAATATATCTATCTTTTGGGGTTTAAGAGTCAGTTAGGATTATGCTTTTTAGTAAAGTAAGGTAGGTATTAATTGAGAATGATTCGCCTGGTTCTAGCTTGCACTATTTATTTATATTAAATTTATATTTAAAGTATTTTTTAATTTAAAAATTATTATGTTAATTTATTTATTTAAATTATAAATAAAAAAATAAAAATATATCTGCATGTTTTTTAATTTATATAAAATAATAATTAATTTTAATATTGTAATTAATTATTATATATATTTATTTAAAATATTCGTAAGTGTATAATAAAACAAGTAATGTTAAAGTCATAAATATTTGTATAAAAGTGAGTTTGTATTTTGATTCACAAAACTCATAAAACAGGTATGACGGATTACATTATATTTTGATGTCTGCAGATGAGTCGGATTGGCAAAAATCGCCTCATTAGCATCCCTAATCTTAAACCCCAAACATATCAACAAACGACATACTAGAAAGACTAATAGAGGACTCTAAAAATTGGTAAGACCAAAGGGATGGCTGTTTTGGTGAAAATATCCATTGAATCTGAAACAAATAAAGAATTCAATAAAGAGAAAAACTTCTCAGATTATGATTAAACTTAAAACTAGGATCAATGGTTAACAATATAAAACAATTAATGAATTCAAAGAAGAAACAAACTCTTCAGATTGTAACAAGACTAAAGACTAAAATCAAATTTAGTCAAGAAATTTAAGAAAGAGACAAATTTCTCAAATTATGGCTAGACTAAAGACTAGGATCACGAGTTAACAATATAAAACGTGATGCGAATCATTGTTTCATATTGGCAAAAGCAGTCATTTTTTATTATTAAAAAAATCATTTTTTATAGGATAAATCAGACTCATTGTAATTCCAACATGGAACAATAATTGTAATAACAATGAAATCACAAGGCCAAAACCATTTCCAAAATCATGGAGCAATCATTGCCAAGTCAGAATAAAAAACTAATATACTCTTTAATTTCATATTAATTGAGTTAGTGTGCAATATATTTTATTTAATAATATTTAATCAATTCAAATCAATTTTATAATATCTATAAATTTTGAGCATCTTTTCTGCTTAATTTTATTGTTTGTATATATTAAATAAACACCACAAATGAATTTAAGTGTTGAATCTTTTTTATTTTGTTACTAAATGAAAATTTTCGAATAGACTCTAACTAGTAATAAATTACTCTCACCTTATTTTTGTGTTTTGGTCAGCGGTTTAGGAGAGAGGATGAGATTCGTTCCACACTAAAATTAATTTCTTGTCTAAATATATCAAGGCAAATTAAATTGGTATTCGATCCACGCCTCATCTACTTCTACAACTTATTATACATGTCTAGGCTTGTATATGGCTTTCTAAAAGGTTTGGGCCTTAGATTGCAAATCATATATACTATTTATTGGACCAGAGCCCAACAACATAAACATTTGATATGAGAATAAGACCAAATAAAAAATAACAGCAATTGAGTCAATAGTGTAAGTGGTAAAGATTTTGAACTTTGATAAACTGTACCTGGGACCTATCACAGATAAACCCAAAAGACAGGAAACTTTGATTTAGTTAAAAAAAAATTCAAAAATATATTTAATCATATACTATTGGTTTTATACAATTAAAAAATTTTACATAAAATTTAAATAAATTTATCTAAATTCATAAATAATTATTAAATAAAATAAAATGATAAGAATTAGTCATTTATTCAAAAATTAATAATTATATCAACTCATTATTAAGTATTATGCAAAATACTTTGACCATGTAACATTTTTAATCATACATAATAAAATAGATTAAGAGTTTTTAAAATGAAAAGTGTAATTTAAATAATAAAATACTTTATTTTTACTAACCAACAGTTTTAACAAGTAAAAAAAATCTACAGTTTTAAAATTTGATATAAAGTAATGTTATATTTTTTAAACAGTACTTTAATTTAATAAAAAATATTAAATAAAAAATATAAATATTTAATATCATAAAAATTTAAAATATTTTTACACAAAAAATTAAAAATATTTAATATTTTCTTCTTATAGTTAAGTTAATTATTTAAAACAATATTGCATTATTTTTAATAAAATATAAATATATTAATGATAAAATAATAAATTATAAATTTATTAGAATTTTAAAAGAATTATCAATTATTATTCATTATATTTACATACTTTATTGGACTTTTAAGTATCGAAATCCTAAGAAACGCAACCTCTGAAGATTCTCGATATCCGTAGCCGACCTATCCAATGTGACAGGTGCGACTGGCATCTCTACACGTGTCTTCATTTCACGCTATTTTGTTCCTGACCAAGTTATGTGCCTTTCCTCTGTTATTTTCTTGCTGTCTGCTTTTTCTTCACGAATCGATGGCAGGTTATATGTGTGTTCGAATTAAATCTTATAATATTAATTTTATATTTATATAAATTTGGTTTTATAAATTTTATTTTAATTATAAATAAATTTAAATAAAATAATTTATGTTTATGAAAAAATTATAATTAATATAAACGTAAAAAATGAATATTTTTAAATTAAACAAATTTTAAAAGTAAAATTACATATAAAAATTATTATAAATACAAAAACAAATTAAATAGAATATAAAAGCATTCAAAAATTTGTTTAAATATTACCAACGCCCACCTAAATATAACTTAAATTAGCATATGAATTTAAGTTAAATTAGAGTATATTTAAATATATATTTTTATAAATATATTTTTATATATTTTTAAGTATATTTAATGTAATATAAAAAAAATATTTATTATTTTTTTATAATATAATGATTCATAATTTTTTAAAAAATAAAAAAATAATAATTTTTAATATAATTTTTTTAATAAAAATATCTCTTATCTTAATTAAAAATTATATCCTATTTTCACTCTTTTTTCTTTTCTTATAAATTCTATTCAAATAAGCTTTTTTGATTATATAACACACTTTCTAAACAACATAAATTTTAACTATTGTATTATAATAGTTCAAAATAAAGTTTAACTCCAATTATCATAACACTTTTTAAAAAAAGTAAATGATAATAACATCAATAACATATTATTAAGTCTTTAAATATATAACTAGATATATTTTTATTATTTTATATTTTATTTTTCATAATTTCACAATTATGACATGTTTAAAAATTTTACTGTGTCTAATCTGACAGTCTATTTAGTTATATTTTAAATATCATAATTTATCATATTTTATATTTAAATATTTTTTGAGTAATTTTGATATAAATAAAATATTTTTTTTATTTAAATAAACTTATAAATTTATTTATTATTTAAAAATATTTTTTAAATGTTACATTAAATGTAAAATTATTTTTTTAAGTTTTATATATTTATATACATAAATTTTTTTCCAAAAATTTATTTAAGTGTTATATTCAACCCGTGCATTAAAAAATAAAAATAAAAATTAAACTCGCGCAACTCATGGACAAGGATAAAGACCCATTTGCCCTTTTTACTTCGACATCGTTTTTGCCTTTGTCTCGGCACACATAAATTGCATACGCACCTTGGAAAGTGGCACGGAGGAAAAGGTTGAATTTTTATACCTCAGGCTTCGGACCTCATTGGCCATTTGAGTTCACATCACGACTCATCGTTCTTGCCTCAACAACTCCACTCTCGGGCTCTTGTTAGATTCTGTTTGGTAAAGTTTCAGAGGAGGAAAAAAAATGATCAAAGAGGTTCTTCTTCTGCTCTTCTTGGCCTCTGGACTGACCCTCTCAGTCTCAGAGTCCAAATCATCTTCTTCTCTGCAGCCTCACGCTGCCGAGTCCTTCAATGTCAGCTATATCCAGGTACTGGTCACTGGTTCTTCCTTCTTTCTCATGAACAGAAAAACATAAACCCTTTTGGTATTTTTCTCTTTTCAATTTCTTAGAGCTGTTTTTGTGCATGTATGAAGACGATGGTTGATTTTTCGTTTTCTTTGTCTTTTTTGGGTCTTAAATAGCTGAAGAGCGATGAGAGCTGTTCTTACACGGTGGTTATATCTACGAGTTGTTCGTCTCCTGAGTATACCACGGATCAGATCAGTATTGCTTTCGGGGATGCTTATGGAAACCAGGTTTTGCCTTTTCCTTCACTGGATTTCTCCGTTTCTTTACTGTTTTTTAGTGGAAGAGCTAATCGGAATTATTAGACGATTGAAATATGTTTGATTGGTTCAAGATCAAATTTTGAGAATATATATTGTTCATCGAGGAATTATAAACAAACCCACAATTGAAATTGAACTCGGAATTATGAATATTCCGTATTTTGTTGGTTTTCATCATGTTACATGCTAACTTTTCTTTCATCTTATTTATTTATTTATTTATTATTATTATTATTATTTATTATTATTATTCTTCTTGTTGGTGGGGGTGATGGTGTTAGCATCTATGGCTATGCAGAAGAATCTTGAACTCCATTTCTAGATCTTATTTTGTTTGTTTCTTCTTAAATTAGTCCCATGTCACTTTCATATAGGCTCTAACCTCTAAGACAGATAGCCCTTTTTGGATAACTCTGCGATGAAGATTAAGTGTGTGTCTAGTTTGGTTGGGTGAGCCAAACCCACTTTCAACGACTCTAAAAACATGTTCAAAGTGGAAGAATAATGTTTGGCAGAAATTCCGTTTAACCCAACTCTACGGTGATTTCCTCTTCAAACTACGGTTTGACTCGAAGCAAGAATTTGTTGTTTTTGTGTGAATGTTGCAGCAGGTGATTTGATGGCAAACTTTGAATTGTCAACCAAATTTTTGACACTTCTCACCTTGGCTTTGAAAACGCTCTAGTGAACATATCTTCTCAATTTTTTATTGTTCTCTGCACACGTATATCATATATATATATATATATATATATATTCTCATTATTTTAGCCCAAATGCCAATTTTTATTTTCCAATCTGTCCAAAAAAATGTAACAGCAACAAGTATAATTCAAGATAAAATGTCATGTATATTTTTGTTTAATTTAATAATAATATCAAAAGTTAAAAAAATAATTATTATAACAACATTTATGTCATTTGTGAGATTATTCTTCACAAATAATGAAATGAAATAAAAGGGTAATATGGACAAATAATATGATACTCAAGTCCTTCGTGATAAATACACATTTAAAAGTAATTTTAATTAATATTATTTAAATAATATTTATTTTGTTAAAATTATTTTTTAAATAAAAATTTATAAACATAAATTATTTCACTACAATCTCAGTTCTAACTAAACTGTTTATAAAATTAAATTAATTCAAAATTAAATTTGTAAAATTTATACTAATCACATACATCATACGTGGAGTTTCTAACTGACAAAGCTTATTAACATTAATAAAAGATGAGGGCATAAGGTGTCTTGGGCCTCTTGGCTGAATGCCTGAATGATGAATTTTTCATTGTGATATGGCCAAATCACTGAATAGATTGATACCTTTTGAATCTATCTTTGTAAATTGCATAGATAGAACAAGATCAAAGTGGATTCTGAAAACAAAAAAGCCTCAATTTGTATATACATTTAACTAATCAAGGAGACATAATTTTGAATAATTGGAAATTCATTTTCTTCTTTGTCACATATTAACTATCAGATATATGCACCAAGACTGGATGATCCAGCTTCAGGTACCTTTGAAAGGTGTTCTTCAGATACATTTCAGATAAATGGTCCATGTGCATATCAGATTTGCTACGTATACCTATATCGATCTGGATCAGATGGTTGGAAACCTGAAAGTGTGCAAATCAATGGTATCAACAGCAGCGCTGTTACTTTCTATTACAACACAATCATCCCCAGCGATACGTGGTATGGGTTTAATCTGTGCGAGACTCCTTCATCTTCTTACAAAGTATCTACTCGAAAATGGCTTACATATGTGGTTCTAGGATTTGTTCTTAGTGTACTGTTGTAAATTTATGTACTTTTGTCTCCTTTGCCTTGTAGCCATGAACCTTAGGACTTGTTTGTATAAACTTTTGAATAAAGTACTTTTTTTATATATCTATTTTTAGTATATCTCTTTTAAAAAAAAAATAATTTTGTATTTGAATATAATATTTAAGAAGTATTTTCAAATAATAAAAGAATTTTAAATTTATTTAAATAAAAAAATAAAAATATTTTATTTATATCAAAATTACTGAAAAAGATATCTAAATATAAGATATGATGAGTTATGATATATAAGATATAATTAAATTAATTAGCATAATAGTAACGTAGTTCTCAAATATGTCATGATAACAGTGTCATGAAAAATAAGACGTGAGGTAATAAAAATATATTTAATTATGTATCAAAAGGTTTAATAACATATTGTTGATGTTATTTTATATTATTTTTTTTAAGTGGTATGGTCATTGTGGTTAGAATTCGGTTTAAGGTATTAGGGCACAATACTTGTGGCGTTATTTAAAATGTAATCTGCAGAATTACTTAGTGATGATATGAAATGTAATTTTTTATAAAAGGTAAATGATATTTTTGTCATAAAATTATATTAAAAATTATTTTTTTAATTTTTTTAGAAGTTAAAGATCACTAATTTTTAAAAAAAAAGTGATAAATGAATTTTTTTTAACTTGTTTTAAAAAAAAAATTATATCTAAACATACTTAAAAATGTATAAAAATATTTTTTTAAATAAAAATGTTTTTTGAAAAAATTAAGTGTATCTAAATGCACTCTTGGTACTTTATTTAGAAGAAGTAGAGAAATAAGATGTGGAAAACCCTTACCAAATCCAGTTAATTATGTGGCTTGCTTTATTAAATTTGTGCCTGATTTATGTTCAATTTAATGTTTGAACAAGGACAAGGAGGGCTCTATAAAACAAAGGTTGAGGGAGCTGTTTCAAATTGAAAACCCAATGCATGCTAAACAATTTCGGTTGCATCAATGGGAGTGAAATTGAAATGAATTAATTTGAAAGGAAACAATAGTAGAAGAATAAATTTATCGTTGTTCTACTGGAGAATAATAGTAGGATAATTTTAATTAGCTTTAAATAATCTCAAACTTAAAGATGTGATTCAGTTTCAATCTCCTCAATTTTCATCTTTACCAAGCAACAATGGTCAAACTTTTCATCAATTTCGTTTAGCTTCTGAATTTGTGTAAGCAACTAATGAGAGAAACGGAATCACTGTTTTTTTTTTCCTGACTTCCTTTCCTGTTTTACTTGTCAAGTCAAGCTCGCAGACATACTATGGTATTTTACCAAACGGTCTAGGATGTATGCTACTGTTTTGTTAATACGATTATTGTTCTTGTATAAATTTTCTTCAATAATTGATTTATATTGCACGGGTTACTGATATAATTTAGGACAAAATACTATTTACTTCCCTAGAAGGCTCCAAAAAGAAATAGAGGGCAGGGTGTCTTTCTTCCAACATGATTGAATTTTAGAGGAATTCTTGAGTAGGTATTGCGTATCTTAAATACTCCATTTAATATTTGACATCTATTCTTAATTTTAAAAAAAGTGATATATATTTATAATATGACTTATCAAATTTCACATATGTTATTTATTGACTGAAGTGTCTAAGGTAGATAATACTTATTTAAAAAGTTCTCTTGAATCCTAATGCACATCTTTTCTTTTTTCTTTGGATGTGGGTGGGTGGGGTGGATGTTGGAACTTGGAACTATGGTTGCATTTGCACACTAACGTAGTTATGTTCTATAATTCACCTAATATTTCCGGGAGAAGAGTAATAATGATATGATCATTTTTATAAAATGTGATTCTTAAAAATTGAATTGCAATTCATATAAATGAGAGTGTAGGTCATTTTTAGTATATAAATACTTCTTATATAAGTAATAAGAAATTGGTTCAATTCTTGTATAGAAAGAGGTCAACCCTGTACAAAGACCAATTCGTATGCAAATGAAGTAGTGTAAAAGATGGTGTGAAAAAGAGGACAATAATCTTTTTCTTAAAGTAATGTAGCACAAAAATGATTATTTTCCATAAAATGCCGTGAGCTTAGCTTTTCAATAATAAAATAATGATAAAATATCAAATTAAAAGAGAAAACATGGATGTAATTGAAATCGATTTTATTCTAAGACAGCTTAAGAGTTTAATTAAATTTGTATCTTCACATCCATAATTGAATTTTCTAATATTCTAATTATAATTAAATCTAACTTGTTGTAAGTAATGACTAAGTAAAGATTAATTTAAATATAATATTAATAAAATTAAAAAAGTAGGAGATATATCATGATAATTAGGTAATTATATTTTGGTGATTTAGATAAATAAACTATTAAGAATATGTAACATGAACAATTGCAAAGGCTGAAGTGGTTTAGGATGTCAAGAGTAATTGATGTAATTGAAGTTTATAAGTATTAAATATCTTTTTTAATTTTAAAATAACTAATTATTATAATTAATAATAAAAATTTCTGATATAGATATAGGAGTGGAAATAGATAATTAGTTTAATTAAAAATAAAGAATCATTATTAAATAAATGATATTTTAGGAAAGATAAATAAAAATTTGTTAGGAAGATGTGGCAAAAGATGAATAGGAGGAGTAATACACCCACCATTGACAAATTTATATTATACTTTTGTTGTTTCATCAAAACCATAGGTTAAGTTATTCGTATATCAAAATCTTTGTAATTTGGCCTATGAGCTTATAACTCAATTAATATTAGTCTTTGTCTTTTAAAACTAAATGTAAGAGTATCAGAGGTTCGATTCTTCATAAAAATTTTTATTATTCTTTCTCAACCAGTACTAGCACCTCTTATAAAAAAATCTTTATAATTTATATTATTTTAAAATTATAAAATTCATTATTGATTCACTTAGTCAGGAGAAATGGATATTGGTTTTTTTTTTATTAAAAACAATGAAAGTTATTATTTTTCAAGTTATATTATGCATGAGGAAAAAAATTGATGAGTTTGAAATAAGAGTAAATATGTTATGTATGAACAAAATTCTCATGTATCGACACACCAATAGATATAAAAGTATAATTAATGTAAACAAATAAAATTGATATGAGATATTAGAGTAAATTAAAATTTTAAAAAAATAAATTCATAAAAAATAGTTATATTTTAAATAATTTGGTCATTATTGATGGTAAGCAGATGATTAACTATTTGAATAATTTCTTTTTAAAAAATAGATCTTATAGAAAATTATGATTATTGTGTTATAGAAGAGAATATTTTATTTAGATTTTTATAAATAAGGATACAATAAAATAAAACAATAATATTTTTTTCATCAATTAGCAAATAAACTCTTTTTTCTTAATTGTATTGATTGCGTGAATTCTACATTAGAAATTAAAATATATAGTTAGATTAGATAAAATGGCTAAATTAGCAAATTAAAAAAATAATTATATAATTTTTAATAGAAGTGAGTTTATAACTTACATGTTTATTATGTAACTCTTTCAATGAATTTCAATTCATAGTACTTATAAAATATGATTCAATTCATACATGAATATGAATATAATTAACACTTGTAAAATATTCAAAATGATATATATTATTAAAATTAATTCAATAAATTTTATGTAATTATTACAATATTAAAATTATGAGATGAATTTTAGTCAATTATAAATTTTATTTAATTATCACAATATTAAAATTTAAAAGAATATGTATTATCATTAATAGCATTTAATAGATAAATGCAGAGATGGTAAAGATAAAATTAAAAATTATTTTGTTGGGACATAAGAGTATAAAGTTAAGATCAGAGAATTACCCAAAGGGCTAAGTGTACTAGCTACTTATTAATAGGCTTTCAACAACTTTAAGCCACTCAAATTCATTTTTAATAGAAATGTTATATTCTTCTAATCATATCCCATCACGGTTTTATTTCCTTCCGTTTTTCCGGTGGAATGGATCCAATTCGGTTTTGGAAACCATTCTAGAATATAATATTCTACATAAAAGGAAAATCTTGGATAGATCCTGCCAGACCATGTCATGTGAAAAACAAATTCACACGTGGAAAATAATAATTTGAGAGGTGTGGAAAACTTTTGTATATGTTATGAGTTATTCGTATAATTTATATTGTTTTGATTCTTATCTAACTTTTTTTTACATTATCATATAATTAAGTGTTGACAAATTATAAAAAATATTTATTACAAAAATTTTAACTACTTAAATTCTTTTATTAATGTGATAATACATAATTAAATGATAACATAAAAAAATATTATGCTGAAATTAAATTAAAATTAAACTCTTTTATCTAAAAATACTTAAAACAAAAGAGAAGAAATTCTTAAAAAAAGTCTTCACTATTTTACTAAGATGATGAATTATGTAAAAGAGAGGAAAATAAAAAGAGAAAGATAATACATTTTTATAATATTTTAATTTCTTATTAATTTTAAGAAATCACGTGCATGTGACATTAAGGATCTGGTATAATTAGTAAAATTTTACAATTTTATTATTTTAACTGTGTAGGTTTTTTCTGTCAACTAATTGTGTAGGTTGTATTAACGAATTCTAGCAAGTATATGTTTGTAGCATTCTAAGTCAGATAGTAAGCGGGTCAGGAAGCCCAATACTTGTGCCCGGTAGGCCCAGCCCATTACAAAGCAATGCAATCACAGCCGTCGATCGTAGACTCTGAGCCTCCCCTATAAGCAGGTATCAAATTCTTTCTCTAGCTCTCCCTCTCAGCCGCAGCCTCCATCACCCTTAGCTTCAGCAATGGTTAGTATTCGTCTCCAATCTCTCGCTGTTTTGTTATGCTTTACGTGATAGGAATTCATGCTCTGTGTTTACGAAAAACTTTGGAGAATTTGGGGTTACGATTTGGCCAAAAGGGTTGTTAGGGTTTATACTGTGGATCTTCTGTGTGTATACTTTCCTGGAGCTGTTTGCTGCCGTAAGAAGTTTTTTGAGCACGTTAAGCTTTTGGGTAATTTTGGGGATGGAAGAAAATGCGATTTTTATTACTATTATTATTATTATTATTATTATTATTATTTGTAACTGAGTATATTCAGTTTTATTTTTCTTATTCATCCTTGAGTAATCGTTTTGTTGTGGCGCCTGGTGACGTCACTTCTATGCTTGACGATTTTTGTTACCATTTCCTGTTTCATATGCCTGTTTTTGTGTTCTGAATTTTGTGTTTCTTGGTAGCTTGTAATGGATGAGTTTGAAACTGTTCTCTGCATGCTATGGGGTTTCTGTAGCTTACGAGTGCGGACATATACTTTTAAGACAAGACATATGTTAACATTTTGTTTTGATGGATGAAGGTATATGTTAAAGCTCAGAAAACAAAGGCATACTCCAAGAGATATCAAGTGAAGTTTAAGAGAAGAAGAGGTATCATAATTAGTTTATCTCGTTTTACTTTGTGTTTCTCTATCACGGCCCACTTTGTTTCCATTGGTGACTTCATTTAATGAAAAATCTGCAGAGGGAAAGACAGATTACCGAGCCAGGATTCGGTTGATTAATCAGGACAAGAACAAGTATAACACCCCAAAATACCGATTTGTGGTTCGATTTGTATCCTACTGTTAGTCTGTAGGTTAATGTTTGACTTACTTGCATTTAAGTGACAATATTATAAAAATCTGGACACACATTAGTTTTTTACTTATCATTTTTAGTTATTAACAGTTGGTATAGCATTTGAACACTATCATTTAATAATTTAAAGTCGATTTATTTGTTGATATTTCTGAGTATGGACCTTAACCTCATTATTAGACGAACAAGGATATCATTGCACAAATAATTTCTGCTAGCATTGCTGGTGATATTGTTCTTGCTGCAGCTTATTCACGTGAACTGCCCCACTATGGTCTTGAAGTAGGCCTTACAAACTATGCTGCTGGTAATTCATTTGAGAGTCCTTTCTCCCCCCTCTCCCCCAATATGTGTGTTTCTCTCTCTCTATCTCTCTCTCTCCATACCAACAGTGTTTTGCCCTTGTGAATTAAAATCGTAAAATGTGACCAGCATATTGCACTGGACTTCTCTTGGCTCGCCGAGTCCTTAAAATGCTTGAATTGGACGAGGAGTATGAGGGGAATGTAGAGGTATTGATGGATCTGCTACTCTCTCTACCCCATTCTCTCTCTCATTCTTTGTAAGTTAATTGGTTTTATCATTATTATCAGGCTACTGGAGAGGATTTTTCAGTTGAACCTGCTGAGACCAGGAGGCCATTCCGCGCTCTTCTTGATGTTGGTCTTATTAGGACCACAACTGGCAATCGTGTCTTTGGTGCCCTTAAGGTATTCATGATTATATTGCAATGATAATTGGTGTCATTTATTTGTTTTTTGTGTTGGTTTAATTGAATAATTGTGATGGATTACAGGGAGCCTTTGGATGGGGGTTTGGATATTCCTCACAGTGACAAAAGGTTTGCTGGCTTTTGATAGGAGAAGAAGGAGCTTGATCCTGAGGTTCACCGCAAATATATCTTTGGTGGACATGTTGCTTCCTATATGAAGGCATGGGAAAGATTTTATTTTGTGCCTTTTTGTTGGAGTTTTTAGTGCAATATTGCAAGGAGTTTTCAGATATTTGTGTGATAACCTGTTTAATATTTTCTATAGACTTTGATGGAAGACGAACCAGAGAAATACCAGTTACACTTTAGTGAATATATCAAGCGAGGTTTAGAGCCAGATGGACTTGAGGAGCTGTACAAAAAGGTTCATGCTGCTATTCGAGCAGATCCCACTGCAAAGAAGTCTGAGAAGCAGCCACCAAAGGAACACAAGAGGTAAATCATTATGATAGTAACGAATCCATCTAGGCTCTAGATAAATTTTGTAATGCATATATCTATTTAGTCATTTGATGTTTGGAAAATTGACTTTGACCTGTTACTAGATGAGCACTACTTTCAGCTTTCCGTATATGTTTATCTAAAATGTGCTGATATATTTTTGTTTTCACATGAAAACATTTGGTTTGGTAATTTAGCGTTTGTACTTACGGAGTGGAGATTATGTTTCTGCATCCTTTTCTGCAGGTACAACCTGAAGAAGCTTACCTATGAGGAGAGGAAGGCTAAGTTGATTGCACGCTTGCAGGCTCTCAACTCTGCAGCTGAAGCTCCTGAAGATGATGATGAGGATGACGAGTGAAAAGTGCATTGTGTGGATGCAGTTCAAGTGCTGCATATCTAGAACTTCTTTGAGAATATCATTTTCTTGAAAATTTATTTGCTCGTATTGTTTATTTTCTAGTCACAAATTTTTGATACTTTCGAGTTAGCATTATTTTTGGTCACCTTCTTGTGAGCCTGGATTGATGTTGTACCTTACTTTTTCGGTTCACATCTAGTCACTTTATATGACTGAGTTGGGATCACGTGGCATCAAATATTTCTGTGCAATGGTTAAAATTGATGGTTGATGGATAATTTTGATATTTTGTTCAATTTTTCTTTTTGGGTTATGGTAACAACAAAGCCGAAGACAACAAAAAGACTACAAACAGCACAAAAATAGAACAAACAATGTTAATTCATTTTCCTTGACCTTTCAAGCCAAGTTCTACGCCAGAATTTGATGATCTATTGCACAAGAATAAGGTTACAAATTACGGGGTCTAGTTTGTCTGCCGAATTAGTGTTCTCTACTATTGCTCCAGTGATGCCTCATTCTCTGCAAGATTTAGTGGCATCAAAAATTGTTACTTGGACAGAATGCATGATGAGAATTATTTATCTCTTATGAGGCCTGGATGTTAATACTTAATACTCCTACACCTTGCATTTAAACTTCTTTTATTTCTTTGCTGGATTAATTTTGTAATTAATGTTATAATTTTAATTTGTTTACTTTGTAACTTTCACTTTGCAATCATTATAATAAGTTAACGATCTCTAATCATACCTTTTCACACGAGGTTAAAAAAAATTGATACTAAAAGATTGGTAGCGAATTGAGTTTGAAACGTGAGTTAAAAGTCTATCGAACGGGTAGCATAAAAAATAGAATACGGTTTGTGGATCCAACGGGTGAGAATGTGTCCACCGCCAAACCATAAAACCGAAAACCTCGGCCCTGCCACGCCTCTTTCTTCTCCTGCTTCTGCAACTCACTGCCATAACCCCTTCGAAGCAGGAGAAATATCTGCAACTCTCTCTCTTAACCCACTAAAACAAACACACACGTTTTGCCGCCATGCCTTCTCTGCTTCTCTCTGATGCTGCCCTTCTCTCCGAGACCCCCACAGTTAGTAAGGACAAGAGGAAGAAGGCGAAGAACCCATCTCTCATTGAACCCCAAGAATCCATTGGCCAGAAGAGCAAGAAAAGTTCCAAGATTGGGAAGCCCTCCGATTCCGACGAGGAAGGATTTTCCGAGAAGAAGGCAAAGAAGAAGGAGAGCAAGAAGCGTAAAGCTTCGGATTCCGCAATGGCGATGAATGGGGATGCACTGAAGAGCGAGACTAGCTACGAGTTGGTTGAGCACGAAAGTTCGAAGGCCAAGAGTGAGGAGAAGAGGAAGAAGAAAAAGTCCAAGTTGGAGAAATTCAAAATGGAGGAGGAGGAAGAGGTTGAGAAGGAGAAGGAGGAGGATCCTAATGCAATTTCGAAATTTAGGATATCGGAGCCGTTGAGGGCAAAGTTGAAGGAGAAGGGAATTGAATCGCTTTTTCCTATTCAGGCCATGACTTTTGATACCATTCTCAACGGCTCTGATTTGGTTGGCCGGGCTCGCACCGGTCAGGTGTGTTCTTGCTATCGCTATTGAAATGCTTCTTCATAAATGCTTATGTTTCTCGTTATGTCTGAAAACTTTGTATATTTGTGAGCTCAGAGGTCCACAATTACAAAGATAAAAATAAGTGATCAATAGGCTTTTAAGTTGTGGTTGCTTTTGCGGTTGCGGTTATTGTGATTGCAGGCATTGCAGCTATTGCGATGCAGGTTGCAGCCACGCCGGCTGTGAAAAATGTTGCATGCCCATTGCGGCCACTCCAGTGTAAATGGAGATCACAAACACTGCACTACCGCAATAATTTAATTGCATGTTGATTATATAATATTCTGCTTTTGACTGGTCTAAAGACTTTTATTTGATGTCAATTGTCTGTTTTGGGGAAAATGCAGGGTAAAACTTTGGCCTTCGTCCTGCCTATATTAGAATCTTTAGCAAATGGTTCAGCAAAAGCATCAAGAAAGACAGGCTATGGCAGGTCTCCGAGCGTTCTTGTGCTTTTACCTACTAGGGAATTGGCTTGTCAGGTATAATATGCTTGAGATGGATATCATGATTTACTTTATTTGTATTTTTGATTGTGCAATGTGGAGTGTTGTGCTTTAGGTGTATGCTGATTTTGAAGTGTATGGTGGGGCACTGGGATTGATTTCTTGCTGTTTATATGGTGGAGCTCCATATCAAGCTCAAGAAATTAACCTCAAGAGAGGTGTTGATATTGTTGTTGGCACACCAGGCCGCATAAAGGTAATTACAAAATACTAACTGATTTTAAGTAGCATTGTAGCTGCTTTGATATTTCTTGATATGATTATTAATTATAAGGTAGATTGGCAGAAGTTTCAGTCTGTACATTTAAGACAATATTTGACATTATTTTGTGATTTTTATGTTGCATGTGTCTGTGTAGGATCATATAGAGAGGGAAAATATTGACCTGACCCAACTTAAGTTCCGTGTCCTTGATGAAGCAGATGAGATGCTAAGGATGGGTTTTGTTGAAGATGTTGAACTCATTTTAGGTATGTGGTATTTTTTTTCTTCCTTATCATGCATGGGGTGCTGCCAAGTGTCAATTTTTGCATGAATTGCGCATATTGATCAGTTCCATGTCAATGTTGAACTCATTGTGATATTGTCTACTCCTTACCTTCTCAATTGTCAATCTTGGTTTAGTTAATTCTATTTAGAGTTGTTGCCAGAGTAATTCGGAATGCTATAATGTTTTTTGTGAAAATGCATGCTTGATGATAGAGCTTTACGTTGTTTGACTGTTGAATTGAAGTGGAGACAGTGATCTTATGCTTCCTTAGCACATAACCTGCTATTATTGACACTGCTATTATTGACCACATGCTCAATTTATTTATTTACATCTTTCTCAATATAGTACTGACTTTATCAGTGCTTGCTCATGTTTCTTTCTTGCATGTCTTTTGTGATTCTCATAATTTGAGCACTATTGGAATTTGATAAGACTAAATTTTTGCCGAATCATGACTAAGATTGTTTCAATTTGAGATTATTCAAGGTTTTCTGTTCATTCAGTATTTTGGATGATGATATATTTTCAGTATTACAATCGTCTCTTATTTGATTTCTGCAGGTAAGGTAGAAAATGTTAGTAAAGTTCAGACACTTCTTTTTAGTGCTACTTTACCGGACTGGGTTAAGCATGTATGCTTCTGCATGATCATTTCCTGTTCTAAAATTCTTGTTTATGCTGATTAGATGTTATATATATGGTCTTTAACCTTATCCAACATCTTTTGTTGCCAGATTGCTGCAAAATTCCTGAAACCAGATAAGAAAACTGCTGACCTTGTTGGGAATACGAAAATGAAGGCTAGCACCAATGTTAGGCATATTGCTCTTCCATGTACTAGTTCTGCCAGGTCCCAGCTTATCCCTGACATTATTCGCTGTTATAGCAGGTGATTTTTATTATTTGACTCGTGATTTATATTCACATTATGATATCTGTTTAGAGTCTATGGAATTTTAATCATCATTTTTCATTTGTGTTCCGGTTTAGTGGAGGCCGGACGATTATATTTACTGAGACAAAGGAGTCTGCTTCTCAGCTTGCAGGGCTGTTGCCTGGAGCAAGAGCTCTCCATGGTGACATACAGCAGGCACAACGTGAGGTGAGTTGTTACATGAATTTTGGTATACTTATTTTGTCTAGACCCTGCATATTTTCATTCTGTGTATGTTGCAAGGGTGATTTGCCTTGATATTTTGATATCCTTATGGACTGATATGTTTGCAGTTTCTCAAGTTATTTTAATAATAGTGTGTGCCACTTTCGCATTTTTTGTTTTCTCTTAATTGTGTCCTGTCCCTTGCAGGTTACATTGTCTGGTTTCAGGTCTGGGAAATTCATGACATTAGTGGCCACAAATGTGGCAGCTCGGGGTCTGGATATTAATGATGTTCAATTAATTATCCAGGTATTTTTATGCATATACATACAATATATTGGATCTTCTTACATGCATCATCATTGGTATGCTGATACTTGTTTTTGAGTTAGTGTGAGCCCCCACGGGATGTAGAAGCCTATATCCATCGTTCTGGTCGCACAGGAAGAGCAGGTAACAATGGCACTTTGCTATTGGTTTACAATGGGATTGTGATATTGGGGTTATCACGTTTCAGGTTATACTGGGGTTTGGTTTTTTCAGGTAACACTGGAGTTGCTGTTATGCTTTATGTTCCAAGAAGGTCAAATATATCTAAAATAGAAAGAGAATCGGGTGTGAAATTTGAACACATATCTGCTCCTCAGCCTGATGAGATTGCCAAAGCTGTTGGTGGGGAAGCTGCTGAAATGATTACTCAAGTGTCTGACAGGTATGGTATGCTTGTTATTTGCTAATCGTGTTTAATGCTGTCTTTTGCTGTTAACATATGTCATAAATGCAGTGTGATTCCTGCATTCAAGTCTGCTGCTGAGGAGCTTTTGAACAATTCTGGTTTATCAGTCACTGAATTACTTGCAAAAGCTCTTGCAAAGGCTGCTGTGAGTCGATGTTCTTGCACATTTTCTTCATTTGTCTTTTCCTTACAATTTTTTTTTCCTTATGTCAAATCCGTTGAAAAAAATTTGGCTTATCATGTAATGTGCAGGGTTATACCGAAATGAAGAAAAGATCACTTCTCACTTCCATGGAGAACTATGTTACATTACTTCTTGAGATTGGGAGACCTACCTTCACTCCATCGTGAGAACTTTACAATAAACCATTACAAATTATGGCATCTGCCTAGTTATTTCTGTAGTTATTATTAATCAAGGTTACTACATTTAAAGTATCCCTTGTGTGAATTTTTTCAACTTGTTTGACTTGCGCTTTCATTGTCTGTTGTCAGTTATGCTTTCGGAGTCCTGAGGAGATTCTTACCTGAAGAGAAGGTTGAGGCTGTGAAGGGTCTTACTCTCACTGAAAATGGAAATAGTGTTGTTTTTGATGTACCAGCTGAAGATTTAGATGCATTTCTTGCTGGTAAAATTCTATTTAACCGTTGACTTGGGATTTTGAACATTTAAAAAGAAAATTCATTTTCTCTTGGTTCCCTTCCATCAAAGATATTAGCATTGCATGGTCTGTAGTCATTCAACCTCCATCACTACGCATGAACAAAAATCAATTGTAAAATCTTTGATTTCAGTGTTTCAAGCTTTAACTATCACTAGAGACTATGGATGTAATTATGTAAATTAGCGTAGCATTGTATCAATTCTACGTATATATAGCATTTATCTTGGTCATATTTTTCATGCAATCATATTTGTTCTGCAGGTCAGGAAAATGCCTCTAATGTAAGCTTAGAGGTGTTAAAAGCATTGCCACGTTTGCAAGAAAGAGATCAATCAAGTGGGGGCAGATTTGGTGGTGGTCGTGGTGGGTTTGCGGATAGAAGTGGCGGGAATAGGTTTTCGGGTGGAAGAGGTGGCAGGAATGGTAGATTTTCAAATCAGAAGAATGATAGGTTTTCCCATGGTGGTGGTAGTGGTAGAGGTGGAAGAGGTCGTGGGCGTGGCAACAATGGGGGAAAGAGATGGTAAAGCAGATAGGGAGTTGAGTGTTCCCTTTGTTCAATGTGTGAGCATAACTGCAAAAGGATGCAGTGGAGGGGACTAAATTAGTAGTAACTGAAGAATATTTGATGTTAGGTCCCCCATATGGGTTCAAGTGCCCCCATAACTCCCCTAACGTACTCTCCATTTTTGTTTTATTGCTTTGTTATCCCTTTTCTTTTTTGTATCTTTTTTCTACCGGAAAATGTAAGATTAGATTTCTATATGTATGACTGACCATGATTAGTGAAAAGAAAGAAAATTTATATTCTGCCATTTGTGTTGCGCTGGGTTTTCACTCATTACATGGTTGCCGTGATTGTAAAACAAAAGGTTAATTGCATGTTCGTATGTTTAACTTCTCCGTTCTCACATCCTAATGAATATTTGAATATAAATCGGCAAACTAAGAAATAAGAACAATGCTATATCACAAGAAAACAAAGCTACGAAAGTCATTACAAGTGACGTGGCACACAATTCTCCCCTTGTAAATTTACTGAATTGTAAAACAACCTGCTAGTTGGTTAATTATGTAACCGCTCAAGATACGGAGAAATTGTTATGTACTTCAAAAGTAGCATGCTTAATTAGTAAAAATATGATATTTTTCATAATATAATAACTATAATTTTATAAAATATGATTTATATGAAATCTAAATCATTAAATGTAATACTCTAAGATTATGTTAGAATTTTTCTAAAATGTGATAATGTCACTATTCGTAAAGTTATTTTTGTGACAAGTATCATTTTCCACTATCTTATCATGTTCATTATTTTGTCTCCACATTTCTTATCCTCATATCCTAGCTTACTTATTTATTGTGCCTATTTAGATTTTATTAATTTTCACTCTTGGGGTCTTAGTAATTATTGAAATAGGTATTAATTTAAGACTTCCACTTCTCTTTTACATCAATTTTACTTAAACATAATTGAATCTTCTGCGCAAAGATTCACAACCACAAGTATATGAATTCTACACAGAAATCAATCCATGTGCAAAAATCTTGCTATAAAAAATCTCAAACAAATATCTCAATTTAGCAACTGATTTCCTTAAACATCAAATATCGAATAAAACTCCTATTGCAGTCACTAAAAGGTTAAAGAAATAAGGGAAAGAAGTTAAATGCATAATTGAGTTGGGAGTTTTGCGGAACTTGATGTAAAAGAGTACTTCTAGGTTAAAACAAAAAAGAAGAAGAAAGAAAGTTGATTGTCAAATATTTAAATAAGAAGAAGTTATTTGTCAAATTTTGAATAATTTGGCCTGGGTTGAAAGCATTATAGGGGGAGGAATTTTGCCAGCAATAGATAAAATCTGGAGGGTGGTAATTGTTTTCTGGTTTACCAACTGGCAATCATGATAATGACACTCGATATTATATCATTGACCTTTGTTTATAGCCACTATTCTGTCAATCACATTTTTCAGTCTTCCCCTGCAATGAAGTTCATGGATTTTCTCTTTGCTCTGAAACCTTTGTTTCTGACAGTAATGGCAGTAACTTTAGCTGCTTTTATTATGAAAATCCATAGCAGAAGGTTTTCTGACAAGAAAAGAAGGTACCACCCTGTTGCTGGCACGGTCTTGCACCTGCTGTTCAACTATCATAGGCTGCTCGAGTGCATGACTGACCTTGCAAGAGAAAGGAAAACTTACAGGTTGCTTAGCTTCTTCAGAGCTGAGGTGTTCACTGTAGACCCTGTTAATATTGAGCATATCCTGGTCACAAACTTCCCCAACTACGGCAAGGTACTAAGCGAAATTTCAATTGCTATTTCATGAGCTGCAAATTTTGTGGTGGAAATTCAAGTTTCGGTTGCAGAAGATGTTTAAGGATTCATAGCTGTTGAATCCACTAGTTGTTGGTGTTCAGTAGTAGCTTTAATGGCCCAATTTCTACATTTTATGTTGGGCAAGAGAGGTGAGATTATAGTGAAAATGGAAAATGATGGATTTGCCTTAATTTTCACTTGGTGTTTGATAGAAAAGAAAGACAATGCTATAATTAAAGATTATTTTGTTTGGACTCTTTACATTGCATTTTCCCTTCATTTTCATCTCAAATTTAACATGAATTTCTTTGTCAAATGTGGAGTATGAAAATGATGGATTCTTTTTTCATTCCTTCCTCTTTGTTCTCTTACCTAGCAAGCATTTAAACATTGTTACTTCTTCCTCTATGTCAGCCATCTTATTTTTACTTCACCCGCTGTCAGCTCTCTGCAAAGCACGAACCTAATGATAATACAAAGCATGACCATAGTTAAATTTGGGTTCCTGATTTGATATATCTCTTCCTATGGAACTTCATTTCATCAGTCTATCTCAACACATGTCTGAAAATTCAATCAATTTTACAATATCTCAATTAAATTATAGTGGCTATTGTTAGAGATACAAAATTATTCTTGGATCTTTGTCTAAAAGATTTTAGGTTGAGTTGATAGTTAACATGGTCCTAGAATTTATTTGACGAAATGATTAGAAGTTTGATTCTTACTGTTCTCATTCTTCATTATTAAATAAGTTTTCAGCACAATATAAAATGAATCCGTGTACTATCTATTCTTCAAATTTAAATGACTCTTGCCCTTTGTGTGAAAGCGTGCATTAGAATATAAAACCATTTTTAAATAATTTTGACATGGTATTAGAACTTTTATAACCAAATGGTGCAGTAGGTATAAATAAAGCAGAATACACAGTATTTCCTCCTACATCCTTGTACATCATTTAGCCTCAAAAGCCTGCATCTGTTGCAGGGTTGGTATCACCATAGTGTCATGAAAGATCTTCTGGGAGATGGCATATTCGCAGTGGATGGCGAGAAGTGGCGACGTCAGAGGAAGGCAGCAAGCTATCAATTCTCCACCAAGCAGTTGAGAGAATTCAGCAGTTCAGTGTTCAAATCCAATGCAATAAAACTAGCAGGGATAGTGTCTGAAGCTGCAGCCTCAAAAAGTACTATTGAGCTGCAGGTAGGAAGTTATTTAATGATATAACAGGAAATGCTTTTGTTCCGTCAATCACTATAGGTCTGATCTGCATCTTGCTTATTGGCAGGATCTGATCATGAAATCAACTCTAGATTCGGTATTCAAGGTTGTCCTTGGTGTAGAACTGGACACCATGTGTGGAACCTATGAAGAAGGTACCCAGTTCTCCAATGCTTTTGACGAAGCGAATGCTGCTATCATGCTTCGGTATTTTAACTTTGACTGGAAGATCAAGCGGTTCCTCAGCATTGGATCAGAAGCAGTAATTAGGAACAGTCTAAGAGCGATCGATAAATTTGTGTACAAACTAATCAGAAGCAAGATTGAGCAAGTCCAAAAGCTACAAGATGATTTTCCTGTGAGCACAACCACTACAATTATTGCTTACTGTTCTTAATTATGCAGAATTAGTATAATTTATTGGCACCTCGTATATTTGACAGATGATAAAAGGAGACATTTTGTCACGGTTTATAGAATTGGAGGAGACAGATCCAAAGTACCTTAAAGACATTATCCTGTGTTTTATCCTAGCAGGGAGAGATACAACAGCAATTACTCTTTCCTGGTTCTTTTACCTCCTCTGCAAGCATCCTCATGTGCAGGAGAAGATTGCACAAGAAATTAGGGAGGCAACAAAAGTAGCAGATGGATCAACCATTGATGAACTTGCAGATGGAGTAACTGAAGAAAACCTGGAAAAGATGCAGTATCTGCATGCAGCATTGACTGAAACACTAAGGCTCTACCCAGCAGTCCCAGTGGTAATAAAGCTATACATAAACATGAATTGAAACCTATGCATCACTGTTGGTTGGTGATGAGTGTTGACTGTGGATCCTCTAACCAATTTTATGATGTTGTTACAGGAAGGTAAGTTTTGTTTCTCAGATGACACATGGCCGGATGGATTTAGTGTCAGGAAAGGTGATCTTGTGTCATTCCAACCTTATGTCATGGGGAGGATGAAATTCTTATGGGGTGATGATGCTGAGGAATTCAAGCCAGAGAGATGGCTTGATGAAAATGGAATTTTCCAGAAAGAAAGCCCTTTTAAGTTCACAGCCTTCCAGGTAAGACACTGTTACTTTTGTTTTATTTTTTGCATATGCATTAAACCAAATAGGAAGCACAATGATGCATTCTCAGCAGCAGCAACTTCATTCCGGTACATTTAGACTTGTAAGATCTCTATAGAACTTCAGCCTCAATGTGATCTCATCACACAGGCGGGTCCAAGAATTTGCCTGGGGAAGGAGTTTGCATACAGACAGATGAAGATATTTTCTGCGGTCCTTTTGGGTAGCCGCAGCTTCAAATTGGCAGACCAGAAGAAATCAGTAAAATACAGAACCATGCTCACTCTACAAATTGATGGTGGGCTCCATGTGTATGCTTCTCAGAGAGAGAAATAATAGTCTTACAAAGGTATACATATTCATATGTGTGCACTGTTGTTACATTGTATGTAAATCTATAAAGAAGAATGTTAATGTGAATTTGTTACATTGTATATAAATCTATGAAAGAATTTTAATGTGACTTTACATATCTTGATAATAAATCTAACGGCACAAAAAAAAAGTGTAAATTTTATAAAATGAAAAACAAATAAGTGTTTCAATTTTTGTTAAAAGAAAAAAAGAATATATGAATAGAAGTACTCTTTCAGAGATTAGGGCATTAAGTTTTCAGATACTTTCAGATCTCCTAAGTAACCTTTGATGTTCTTGACTTGTTCTTAGTTTCCAAGCAGAGAATACAAACAAGATAATGTTACTATCTTCAACCATGATGGCAAGGGGACTCTGTTTTATTTGCCTATCTCAATGTCAGAATTCGAATAGCAATTTAAAGTATTAGTGGCAAATCATTGCTACATCATTCTTTTTACATCTTTTCCTTTTATAATTGATTAGCTTTTGCGTAAGGTACACTCATTTGTCCAAAATTTACCTCAGTTTGTGATAATAATGAATTAAAAGTTACATAAAAATGATTTAAAAAATAATGAATGAAAATATCACTACCCATGAACATGTAACGAGCCCGGTTGCCAGTTGCTATGTAAAATTAACGCCATTTTATTGTTAATTTAGTTTTAAGTTAATATAATATTATATTAAAACATTTTTACACATTTATATACAATTTAAAAGTTCTGTACACGTACAAAAACATGAAACATACAATTTTATGAGATAACATTACGATAATATGAGAATAATATGAATGTAGATACGTGTACATATCATTACTCGTACGATAATTACTTTTGTCGTTTGTTTTTTGGAATTGCTTTTAGTTATTTGCTTGTTTTATGGAAAAAATAGTAATTGACATAATAAAAAAAAAAAAAGAGAGACAGTCTTTGATTGCTAGTACTACTTTACTATGTGGCTGTAATATCCTCTTCGTATTAGAAAATAGGGTAAATTATTTTGATTTTTTAAATATTTATATGATATTAATTTAATTTTTAAAAAATATGTAATATTAAATTAATTATTTAAAAATTTAAAATAATATTAAAACAATATTAAAATAATTTTTAAAAAATATGCTATATAAAATTAATTATTTAAAATTCTCTAATTTTTTTAAAAAAATTATTTTAATATTATTTTAAATTTTTAAAAAATTAATTTATTATTACATATTCTTAAAAAATTAAATTAATATCAAATAAAATTTTTTAAAAGATTAAAATAATAGTTTAATTTTTAAAAAAAAAAGTCCACACTGTTGGATATGGTGAGGTAAATCAAACAACTTGACACTTGTACAGCAGGTTATGGATCCCCCCAATCCCCTTTCCTCTGTTCTCATTGTACAGTTAGCTGCATTTTTGGGAAAAATTTATGATTATCATTATAAAAAAAAGTAAAATCCATAATTTAAAAAAAATACATGAAAAAAGTTTCACTATTTCACATTTGTATTTTAATTTTTTTTAAAAAAAGCTTTCTTAAGTTAGTAAAATATTTATATTAATATATAATGTCAAAAAATTTTTTAATCTCTTTTCTGTCTTTAAAAGGAAAACAACCTGCATAAAAAAAAACTATGTAGGTTAATGCCATTAATGGTTAGTCATTTAAAATTTAAAATAATTTTAATTATAAATAAAGTAAAAAGTTAAACTTACAAACATGATTAGCAAGTTTGTCTTCACCAAAATCACTAGGTACCATTAAACTCTTTTTCTTATCACCAATATGAGACTAGATATATGATCATTAGAGCCTGAAACTGAATAACTCAGCTAGGAAAAAAAAGAAGTTGGATGTTTTATATTTGGAAGTTAGAACCAGCTGTAGCTGATAGCAGTCCTTGCTGCTAAAACCCATAAAAAGATAAGGAAATAGCAAGGTAAGTAAATCATGCTAATTTTCTTCCATATCTTCAAAAGTTATTAAGCAAAATGCAAGCCCAGATGAAGAATTCGACCTATCTATTTGAATATTAAATATTAATAACTTACTTTCTTGTGAAATTAATCATGTGGATTCTTAAACAACTAATCCCCAGAACAAGCGTATCTCAATAAAGCAAGAGAAATCCTTCAGAACGAGTTAATAAGATGATGCAAAGCAACACACATGCACAAATAAATATTTAGATTCTTATTTAGTTCCTCAATAAGATAATCACCGACAACATTGGATGGAGAAATTAAAAGTTAAAAATAACATCATCAATAAATAAATATTTTAAAAAATATTTTCATCATTTATAAAAATTTTATACTAATAACTTCAAATTAACGATAAAAATATATTTTAAAATATATATTTATCATGCTCTCAAAATAAGTAATAATTTCTCCTTTTATACTGTTGCTCTTACAACACAGAACGAGGTTTTGTTATTCTTCTCGATGTGATAGGCTACTTCTATGCTCCTTTTGACTCAAATTTAGCTCTTTAGGTCACAATGAACCTGGAGTCCCAGAAGGGATCCAAGTGCAGGCCAATAGAAGAAACAAGAGGCACTCCTCTTGCCTCTGTGATTCTGATCCTCACAACATGGCCATGGATCACATCCCCATCAAGCCTGTGAAGCCTCTTGTAACCCACTGTTGTGCCTTGGAGGATCAGTTTACCATCCACATAAATTTCATGTCGTTTGATTCTCTGACCAAGTCCTATTGCTTCTTGTATTCTAATCACATTGAATCTCAAACTCCCATCCTGGCCCCAAATTTCAACCCAGTGCTCCTTTTCACCATTGTCATCCCTTGGGGCCCAGTACGACCACAAATGGTCACTGTCCAGCATGTTTTCTGGTCCAAAACCTCCCCCTTTCCCCCCTCTTTGGCTACTAACTTTAATATAAGAACCATCAGCGAGATTCTGATGAAAAATTGTGTTAATTGCAGTTCTAAACTCTTTCAACCTATGAGCATCAGTGTCAGATATAAGGCCAGTTGTATTAGGAGGCACATTGAGGAGCAACAAGCAATTTCTCCCAACAGAATTGTAGTAAATATCAAGAAGCTCACTTAGCTTTTTTGGTGATTCTGACTTGTGCCAAAACCATCCTTTTCGAATAGAAACGTCGCATTCCGCCGGTAGCCAATCTGTCCCTCTTGGATCACCAGTGCTCAGATAGCTGCATTTTGAAATGCAAGCGCGCTTGTTAAATCAAGGCATAAAATATGGCACTAACGTTGAACACAAGAAAAATTTTGGGTAAACTAGCTGTATCGCTATAATTCTTCACAGAGATCGATGGGACTGATAATTTAGTTTGACATTTTTAGATGTGAATTTCATCATCCAATATACATCGTCTTTTCAATAGTTTTTTTTAATATTTAATTAAAAATATTAAATGAAAAAATGGAAATATTATTGAGAACCTACTGCAAAAATAAGTGCCTAAAAGTGAGGTCCAGCATTTCGACAACCAAATTTGGTCACCCACATAGTTCTTGCTTTGGACGGTTCAAAAGCATGATTTGTTTTTTGCTAGTGGATTCAGTGCCCACTTTTAGAAAAGTGCCTAACCAAAAGAATGCAGTTTCTTTACTTTGAACTTCAGCGTGAAAGAATGCACTTTCTTTTCCTAAGAAGAAAAGCTAGGGCTCAAGCTTCACCTTTCACACCATATCATCATTCGGTTCAGTGTAAAAAATACAGAAAGCGGCACATTTTTTTTGGTATGCTTAGCTTGAAAGCAGAACTTACCGAGTTATGTTTGTGGCTCCAATTGATAGAGAGGTTCGATTAATGGTAGACCAACATGTGTCCCCTGCAGTCCCTGTTTCATCTCCCACCCACCTAACGTCTGGACCAGCATCAGAGAAGATATTAATGGAACTCTGCAACTCCTTCACCATTGAGAACCAATCTGAAAAGTAATACGACACGTTTTTTGCCTTGGGATCCTTTGCTCCATCAAACCAAATTTCTCTTACACTTGGATATCTGAATTATGTGGAACATAGCATTAGGTTCAATCCATCAAACAGAGTAATTAACAAACCAAATTCCCATTACAGAACAGCAGAAGAGAAACACACCAGAATGGAAAGCGAAAACTCACTTTTTGAGCAGCTCTTGCAGTTGAGCTAAGTAGTACTCATTGTAAGGCAAATCATGCCCATATCTAGGCTCGTGTCTATCCCATGGTGAAAGATAGATCCCCACGTCTATACCTTGGGCAGTAGCTGCATTGACAAACTCTTGAACAGCATCCCCCTTACCATCTTTCCAGGGGCTGCTAATGACAGAATGTTGAGTGTACTTGGAAGGCCAGAGGCAGAACCCATCATGGTGTTTTGCAGTTAATATCATCAGAGAAATTCCTGCGTCTGCTGCTACAGTGGCCCATTGGGTGGCGTTGAGCCCTGCAGGGTTGAATATTGCTGGGTTTTCACGGCCAGTGCCCCATTCTCTGTCAGTGAATGTGTTGACACCAAAATGGAGGAACATTATGAGCTCCCTTTGTTGCCATTTCAATTGGGAATATGTTGGGAGAGGGAGAATCGGCAATGGGGGTGTTGGCACTACTTGCTCACGCCAAGAAATGCCGAATTTGAATAGTTGGAATAGTGCAATCAAGAAAGAAGAGCACCATAGCCTTGCCATGATGCTGCTGTTGATTGTTCTTCTGCTTGTTCCCTCTGTAATATGCTTAAGGAAATGGAAGAGAATGGATGTCTACAATTTTTGGTTTTCTTGGGGGAAGAAGAATGGGGACAGTACTTAAAAGATGGGGCTGGGACAGAAGGGAAGCAAAGATACCATTTTGATTGGCATTTTATTCGGTTCCTACTTTTGTGAATGTTATCGTCTTATCACAGATGCATTCCAATCATTCACGGGTTCATATAGTTGCTGTTTCCCAATTGCTTCTCACGAGAGCTAAAAAGAGGTGGCTCTATGCGGGGCTTTCGCTTTCTTGGGGGAATTTACAGAGTTGCCGTAAACATAAATTTACTTTCTTGGAAGTGTTCATGGAAAATCTGAAATGGAGAGCAATTCAAAGAAAACAAACAGTAACGTACCGAATATTGAAACGTTTTTGTTTTTGGGTTAGTATATGGAAACTTCTTTTAGTGTAGTATATTGATTAAAAAATTATTTCATTCACTTTTAAATATCCTTCTATTTATGTACCATAAAAAAAAAATCCTTTGACGCATTAATAATAGTATCAATCAATCGATTCATAATATTTCTTTAAATATTATGAATATGATTACATTGATAAAATAGACATAAGTTATAAATATTATAAATTTAAAATTTAAAATTTAAAATTATAATTAATTTTAAATATTTTTTTAAATAAAATTTATTATAAATATAGATATTATTTTACTTATATTGAAGCATTATATCATCTTTTATATTAACAAAAATGATTGCTATCAAGAACGGATTTTCGTTCAAGATTTAGATGCTTTATTTTTGAAATATTCAATTGTTAAAATTTAAATAGGCAACCGTTTGAATTCTGTCATATCATTCGTTACGAATTTCATGAGTGTTTTCTTCAAAGGAAGTAACGTTGCTCTTCATATTAATGATAATATAAAATTATATATTTAATATTAATTATAATTAATATTTATTTAAAAATTATAATATATTAATAAATCTCTTCTTCGAATGAGAATTTTTTCTCTTTTTTTAAAAGAAATACATTACCCTAATAATATTTTGTCATCAAAAACTAAAAATTATAATAACTCATATTTAACAAATAATATATATTACAAATTATCAAATAAATTATGTAAATTATTTTATTAAAAAAAGTGGGTTAAGGTTCGGTTTAGACCAATGTAAATAATCTTAAACAAAAAAAAATATTGTCAACTTTAAAAAAAATATGAATATGAAAACATTTATAATATTATCATTAAATATAATATTAATATATTATGATATTTATGACAGACTAATATAATATTTTAAAAATTTAAATTTCATTACCAATAAAGATTATTATTTTTGTAAGTTTTTAATTTCAAAATATATTTCATAGAGGGTAAAAATTATTGTAAAAAAAAATATAAGTTATGATCAGTATCAATCATGGATGTCATTGCTATTTAAATTTATTACAAATATTTGTCCAATCATTATAAATTTTTTAAAGAAAGAATTTGTAGAATCAAATTAATTTTCACTTTATATTTGCATAAATAATTTTACTACACATTGTTACATATTTATGTATATTTGAGTATCAATATTTTTTTTTCAAATTAAAAAACTTTTATTTATCTCTTATAATATATATACTACTTTAACGTATTTTTTATTCTTTGTGGTCATAGACTTAATAACTCATTGTCATATGACAAAATACATTATTATTGTAGTTTTTATAAAATAATACATAGTTTTTTAAAATAATTAAATATGACTATTATGATATCTTATTTGAACAGTCAGTTTATTAATAATTTATTTATAATATGTCACTTTCTAATCTTTTTAATTTTTTTTATAAAATTTATGAAGTACAAAGTACAAAAAATGTTATGAAAAAATTTTAATTTTATTCTTAACTATAAAAGTTTTGATAATTTACATTATTACAGCACATGTAGGTAAAAAAAATACAATAATTCAACTAATTGTTTACTTTTTCTATTTGTTATGATCTATATTTAAAATTGAACTAAATCTTTTAGTTGGTATTCGGGAATAGATTATATTTAGGAAAAAATTATTTTTTCTTTAAAAGATTTTTTTGTGAAATTTTAATTATAAGTTATTTGAATATAAAATAAGTTAATTCAAATATATATTTAATTTAGTAATTAATATTATACTAATTATGTGGTAAGTGATTATGCTCTAGTTACTGGAGTTTGTTTATTAATAATGTATATACATGTTTAATGAGTTATGTTAAATTGAAAATAAATGAAAGTTATAAAATATTTTATTTGATTTATCTGTATTTACGTAAAATCCAATTATTATGCCCAAAAAAAAGTTATATTTTTTACTTTCTCAAGTGTTTTTTATATATGATTTAAATATATATTATTTTTATAATATTTCAAAAATAAATATATATTGTACTTATAAAAAATAATATAAACTAAAATTTCTACTTAATTAATTTGTTAATTGAGCTCGTAAATATTTTATGGTAAAATATTATTTATATCTTTATTCAAATATATATATGGAGAAAAATAAGAAAACATATTCATTTAATAATACAAAATTAAAAGTTTATTTCAATATTAAAAATTATGAACATTTAATTCAAGATATACTAAATGAATATATTCTTTTATTTTTTACATATAAAATTAAATAAAAATATAAATAGTATTTCATCACAAAACCACCATTAATAAATTAACAGTTTGGTTAACAAATTTGTCAGGTTCTATGTAAATATATTTTTTTGATAAATATTATATCAAGTTTCATATATATTTTCCTTCATATTGAAATTTCAAACATATGTATTTATATATATTCTTATGTAAGATTTTTTTTTCTCTATGAATATTTTTGTTCATACATTATACATAAATTTATAATAAATTTATTGTTTTTAATTTATTATTTATATATATTTTAGTAATTATATAATAATATTTTTATATCGTTACGGATAAAAAACTAATAATTTTAAAGGTTAAGATAAAATATACTCATCCTTAATAATATTATTCGTAGATTTTTGCTCCAGGATTTAAATTTCTATTAATATTGCACATATAATGCACTTTTGCATATAGTTATCATTAATAAAGGTCCTAAGTTCAATTAATATGATTGTAAGTCTTTTTTGAGACTTATGGTATGTCTTTATTTTAGAATGATGTAACCTCTTCTTTTCTTAAAATTTTGCATACCAAAAAAAATTATTATTGGTAATTTTACTTATTTTGCATGAATTATCTAACTGATTTTTACCATTCCGATCACATCCAAAAAAATATGAGGATATTGCATGATTAAAAGTTTACTATTTACACAACTAAGTATATACAACCCTATATGAGAAGTTTAATAAGAAGAAGCTGCAAAAGCTTCCTAACTCTATTAATAGAAATTGCGACTTAATACAAAAGAAGAAATTGCCATAGCCACTACCAGCATGAGAAAGGAACCGATTAGGCCATTTATAAACCCTTTGCAGCACACGATCTTTAATTACTTGGAAGGTAGTATTGTTGGACAGAGGAAAGGCTAAATAGAACAAAATTGTCTGCAAAAAAAAAAAAAAAGGTTCATTAAAGGGCATGCACTGACAACGGATGTGAATCTATGGATGTTTTCCACTTTGTTCAGCTTCGTATAGCATGATCCCGATGCTTGACGTAAACCCCTACCAGGCTTAAAATTAGTAACACTTCTCCATACATTAGAACACAGTAAGAAATTGTAGAAACACAATGCATAATCCACTGGATCCATTTTGGATGAAAGGAAAGTTGGATCATCAACTTATTCTAGGACTCCCACTCCACATAATCATAGGTTTTACTCATTTTAAGGCCATGTAACAAGCTTAGCCTAGCTGATGTTTTTAATTCTTCAGAAAATGCATAAGTTTAATACTTTAATTTGCGGGCAACAAGGTAGAGTATTATTAAATACTCTCTCCCTCTATTTTTATCTATCATTTTTTAAAATTTATTTTATCTTAAATTATATGTTATTTGAGAATATCAAAAAAGTATTAATTAAATTTTTTAATTTTACTTTTAGTTTTTAATATTTTTATTAAACCTAATAACTGTATATTAGGAGAGAAAATGTCAAAAACAGAGTGAGATAGAAAAATAAAGAAAATATTAATAAAATAAGAGATGAAATAATTTAATCATGTTAATTTAAATTTTTTATAATTAAAATTATTTAATAATTTTTTTAATTTTTATATAATTATCTTCAACAAAAAATAAACGAACGGCAAAGTATGATTATACAAATTACAAATGCCTTTATATAAAACATTGCACAAACTGATACGTCTTACCTGATTGAATGAACGGGCATAATCCGCAATGGGAATAAGAGTAATAGTACTGGGGTTGATGAAAAGCGACTAAGCAAAAGACAAATAATGGGAAGAAGTAGCAGCTTTTCTGTTTTTTTGTTTTTATGGTCTTCGGTAAAAGTAGCAGCTGAACTATTCACGGAAGGACTTACATCCCAGTGGGCCTTGACGAAGCTGAAAAATATTGAATGGTCATTTGAGCCACAATTTGGGTCCCTAAATGCCAAATACCTTGAAATGAGGGCTGCCAAAATTTGGGTATTTGTATCAAAAGTTAATTGTTAAGTCTTGACTTCATCCAAACTTACATATCACAATTCTTTCTTTATTCTTTTGAATGTGAAATTTTTATCCAATTCACACCATTACGCATTATCCACTCACTTACACGTGTTATTCTAACACCAGTTCACATAAAGAATTAGGCCTCCTGCAGTTGATAGTTTTAGAATTTTTTTTTTAAAAAAGAGTACTTTTATCCTCTTCATGCAGCCAGTTATATGATCCTGGATTTATTTATGTTTAGTTTACAGTGTCGTTCTTCCTCACACCCCGCTGCAACTAATTGTTCCAATTCCTTCACCCTTGTTGAATCCAATCTGTGCCCTTTTGAAAGCTCAGAATCTAATTGATGACACTTAATTGCTTCTATGCGCTTGCAAGAATTCAGTCTACGCCACCCTTGTGCCTCCAATCTACCAACTCATGTCAAATAGACTTGAGCTTAATTAGTAAAAAACTCTAGTGTTTGGAACCAGCAGTTCCTTGAAGCCAAACCTGTTGCACCATTGCTTTAACCTCGTTTGAGGAGGTCCACCTACCATCTTTCATCCAAAAGAAATTGCATGTTTTGCCGCATATTAGAAACAGTAGAATCAAGAAAGGTTTGTCTATGATATTAGTCAATGCACTAAAAGATGAAACACATGACCTTATTCAGAAAACTGCACCCAGTCCCCATGCATAAAAAATGGTAAAAGTAAATGCCATGATTCTTGGTTTACATCAGGAAAGAAAAGTAAATATGGAGAAGGGAATTTTCAGAATCCCTTGAGATGTTGAACTGAAAATTCCAGCTAATAATCCCCACTGGTCAGTTTAAGACCATTTGGACCAGATCCATTTGTATAAGAATTTTCAATGACATTATGACCATTGATCCCATCCCATCTATTAGCAATTTTCGGTAACAAATGCAAGAATAATTATTTAGCAAAAGAGGGGAGGGGACCAACAAGGGTTTGGCGGAAAGTTTCATCGGCTGTTATTGAAAGAAGAATCAGGGATAAACAAGAGTTGAACGTGACACTAAAGGAGTTTGCTTTTAGAGAAAAAAATTAAAGTTTGAATTTTAAAATAAATATTTATTAAAAAAATTTATTGACAAAAGATTAATAATGACTATATTTAAAGGATTATTCTTACTGTAATAATTGCATGTAAAAATACCCGGATCGAGAAGAGGGAGATGGGTTTTTTTTTTTCAAGGGTTGGGCCGTGGGGGAAACGTCGAGGCATCGTACATGAGTAAGTGAAAAAGCTTGTGTACTCAGCCAAATGATGCTGACCTTGTCTCTGCTTAACGAAATGCCCAACTGGTATACTTTTGTTTTTAAATTATGGGTGGGTCTACCTCTGTCATACTTTATTAATACAATTAATGTGTGAGTTTTAATATATATTTAATAGTTAAAGGATTAATTTTTTTTTACAAAATTATGTACCCCAACAGAATTTCTTAAAAAAATTAAACTCTCCGTGATTTTTTTGTTATATTAACAAATCATGGTTATGTTATGAATTAAAAATGTTTATCTAAAGTTTCAGTTACTTTAGCCATTTGAGCCGAGTTCCGCTTCCCTAAGAGTGAGCAGTGAGTACGGTGTCCTCAAATAAAAAAGCTATCTTTTAAATTAAAATAATACTATATAAATTATTAAAATAATATATATATTTTTTAAATAAATACTCATTTTATTCGTTGAAAGATATATATAATATTAATTAATTTTAAAAAAATTAATATTAATTTAATTTTTTTAAAAAATTAATATTATTTTATTCTTTTAATTATATAAAAATATATTAATTTAATTTTTTAATAATAAAAAATTATATTAATTTAATTTTTTAATTAAAAATTATATTAATAATAATCTCACAAATCATAATATAAATATAATTTTAATATTATTTTTTATAATTAAAAAATTAAATTAATATTAATATTTTTTAAAATATTAAATTAATATCACATATATTTTTGTCAGACTAAAATAATATTTATTTTATTTTTTAATACAAAAATCATTTAACAATATGATAACCACTTAAGGACAATATAGCATCTCCTTTTTAATATTGTCATCCTCATTATCATTTTTACGTCACACTAATAATTAAGTTAACCTCTTTACTTCTAATATAAGGGGCTTAATTCCATGTACGATTAACTAATAATGCATGCTCAACGCCTTCCATTCTAAATTAGTTTCATTTCTATTATCATTAATTGACTTCATTGTTGGAGTAATTTTTCTTCTATTGCATGTCCCGACGTCAAAGGTACCAACACCGAATTATGGACATGAGAGCCGATTCCGGACGGAACACCTATCTAAGTTCAAAAACCCATAGCAGCTAACCCCAACTTCGTTTGTATTGCTTTGGGAAGAAAGAATCCTAAGCAAGTGCACTTTTTAAAAAGCATTTTAAAATTATTAAATATTACTACTTTTATATATAATACTTTTTCTATCAAGTACTAAGAATTATTAAAGAGGATATGGTATTATTATTTTTAAAAGAAAAAAGAAAGGCAAAGAAACTATCAAACCTGCTTTGGGTATCGACCGTTAGTTGAATTACATCCAAAATTCCTTGGCTCTTTTGTTGTGTATTTATATATAAGGCCAATCCATATGCTTATTCGTTTGATTTAAATTACGTTCAAATTGATACAAATAAACTGCAATTAGTTCAAGTTTTCAACCATCATTCACATAGTTTTTTTTTTCTTTTTTTGGGTGAATCATCGTTCACATAGTTTGGTCCTACGTGAATTTGCCATCATTTGTAAATTGTAATACTCTCTCTGTATGCATCTGCAGCTACAAAATTGAAAACCATGCACGCCCCTTCGCTGTAATATGTCAGCCAATTGATAAATCAGGTGACAAGAGACTACTTTATATCCATACTCTGAACCAATCAAGTGGTGATCTCTTTTTTTTTTTTTCCCAACCATTAACCCACTTTTTCTTGTCTGATCACATGAAATATTAAAAAGAAACTGAAAGGCTTGGGTTAGTCTTTTAACCGGCAACATTATGGAATGACCATATTCCCCACATAAAATGTGAAATGAAAAAGATAAAAGAAAAGATAAAAATTGGTTCTTTCTATGTGGTCAATAACTCTGCTGGGTGATCCTCACCTGCCAACTGCTACACATAGAGGAAGTAGAAAGTCTCCCTTGGCAGACGCTTTATTTTCTTCTGCGGCCTTACACCCCCTATTCATAGCTTTGCTTCTTGCGCAGACCTGAAAACTTCACCCCCATTGCGGCAATAATAATTATATAACGAATCCATTTCCGCGCAAAACCATGCTTCTGTCTTTGCTCTCTTATCAAAGTATTTACTTTCATAACTCTCGGAATTTCTATGGGTTTTGTACCCTCTTACTTGTAGCATCTGCTGAAGCGTTCGTCTTACTTCTGCAAAATTTTGAACCCATGTTCCATTTTCTGCTACTGTGTTTTCTCCTTCTCTGTTTCCTCTTGAAGCACTTCCTCTCAAAGCCTCCTCCAGTTTATCTTGTGGATTTCTCGTGTCTTAAACCACCAAGCTATTGCAGGGTGCCTTTCTCAAAATTCCTGAAAAATGCTTCCATGTTTGAAATTTTTGACAGTGAAAGCATAGCTTTCATGGCCAAAGTCCTCCATTCTTCGGGACAAAGTGAAGAGACTTATCTCCCCCCTGCCTTGCACTACATTCCTCCAAAGACCCATCAAAATGAATCCATCAAAGAGGTGCAGATGGTGCTTTTCCCTATCATGGACGATCTCCTAGCCAAAACCAAGCTTTCACCCGTTGACATCGACATACTTATCCTAAATTGCAGTGGTTTCTGTCCCTCGCCTTCTTTAACCTCCATTGTCATCAACAAATACTCTATGAGAAGTGACATCAAGAGCTATAATATCTCTGGTATGGGGTGCAGTGCAAGCGCCCTCTGTATTGATTTGGCTCAGAATCTTCTGAGAGTTCACAAGAACTCCAACGCTATTGTTCTTAGCACAGAGATCTTGTCAACGGGTTGGTATTCGGGAAATGAACAGTCCAAGTTGCTGATAAACTGCCTCTTTCGAATGGGAAGTGCAGCCATTTTGCTCTCAAACTGGACAGAAGCAAAGAAATCTGCAAAATACAGGCTGATTAGGACGCTCAGAACCCAGAGAGCCTTTGACGACAAAGCTTATCTATCTGCCATTAGGGAAGAGGATTCGAATGGAAAACTTGGGGTGACGCTCAAGAGGGATTTACTTCAGGTAGCTGGTGAGAGTCTCCGCGAAAACATCTCCATTCTGGGTTCCGAAATCTTGCCACTTTCGGAGAAATTTTGGTTCGGGGTTTCCGGGATCAAGAAGAGGTTCATCAAGTCTGAGGGAATTTACGTGCCAAATTTCAAGACCGTGCTACAGCACTTCTGCTTGCCATGCTCGGGGAGGCCAGTGATAAGGGAAATAGCCAAAGGGTTGAAGCTTGCAGAGAGAGACGTTGAACCTGCATTGATGACACTGCACAGGTTTGGGAACCAGTCTTCTTCTTCCCTGTGGTACGAATTAGCTTACTTGGAAGCCAAGGAAAGAGTGCAGAAAGGTGACAAGATTTGGCAACTTGGAATGGGAAGTGGGCCCAAGTGCAACAGTGTGGTTTTGAAGTGTATTAGGCCAATTGTTGGGGAGTCCAAGAAGGGCCCATGGGCAGATTGCATCCATCGATTCCCAATATTAGCTGTGGATTAAGAATTCTACACATATGCAGAATTCTTAATGTTTCTATTACGAGTCTACACAGCTGTACGAGGGACTGAGGTAGCCCCACTTTAACTTTTTTAATTAAGCTACTCATTCGGTTGTAGTAAAGTGTTTCAATAGAATAATTCGATTCTTAGTCAAAGAGAGAGAGGCAAGCGTGTCAGTGACATTTCTCTGGTAATTAGTAGGAAGAGTTCTCATACATTTATAATAATGTTCATTTTTCATATGACGTGTAGTAAATGGTGATCTGAGAACTGTTTGGGCTGAGCAGGCTGCATGTAATGCATCATATTAATTGTTTTCTGCTTCGCTGCATGAAGTGATACACCGAATCGTGTCTGTCTCCTCCTTGGGTGGGGGGTACGTCTGGGATTGTCACTTCTACTTGCAGCAACTTGTTTTCTCTTTACTGAAAATTATTCAGGTTTTGTAGTCCTTGAATTAATTGATACCTGACAGAAACTTGTGTAAAGGGAAGAAAGTTGACTATTTGCCATTACTTTTATCCTTTTCTCATTTTGCGTAGACAAGTTGCGGGGTGATTTATAGCGTGTTTGATTTCACCTTTGGGGCAAGAAAAATCCGTTTAAACCTTTTAAAATTAAGTTTGAAGTTAATTATTCATTTTTAACAAAAATTATTTTTTCTTCAGCCTCATCATAATTTTCTTATCAAACTTTAATTTGAGTAGAAGTAATCACTTGTTATTTCTGCATTATAAAAGTTTGTTGTTGAAACTTTAATATTTTAAATTTTAATATTCTTTTTTATAGTTTATATTTTATTTTATTTACTATTAATTCATATTATTTTTAATAATTATATATTTATAAATAATTTTGATAAATACTATCTAGATAATATTTATTTTATCAAAATTAATTTATAAGTAAAGTTTTTTAAACATATAAGTTTATTTTAAACTCATTTTTAGTTAAATTCAAGTTTATAAAATTAAATTTATTTAAAATTAAGTATACAAAAATTAATTCAAACATATATTTAGAACACCAAACTTGAGCTAATACTGTTGAGAAGCACTTGTGCCATGTGAGTATTGGAAAGATACTAGCAAAACGGAGGAAATGATGAAGAGAAATACAGATATAGACCATTTATACGTCTATTTTGTTTCGATAAGAACCAAGCTGCCTAGGATTAGGGGGCACAAAATGATCTACTGTTATAAAAAAAAAAAAGTATCGTTTTTTCTTCGTCTGATGTGTTTGGACGTTGGAGTATCAGTGTGTGAAATTCTTACAAATAATAAAATTGGGTGGTTTTGCTGCTGAAAACTCGTTTGCTCGAGCTCTGCCTCAGCGATGACCAAAAAAAAGAGCTCTGCCTCAGCCATCATTCAATTTTTGTTAGCCCCACTTGCAGCAAAATTTCATAGTGTAATATTTTATGGCTTAGGGTGATGCTAGAGAGAGCTCGAGTTTTCCTCTGGTTAAAGGATTTAGTTGTTCTAAAGGATAAAGTAAAAAATAAGTATTAAAAGTATAAAATTATTATCTATTAAAAATTATATTTTTTCATATATTATTTGTTAATAATTTAAATTTTTAAAATAAAAATTTATTTTAGTTTAATTCTTGTCGTTTTCACAAGATAAATAAGATCTATGCATTATTAATATGCTTTTCTCTAATTTAAGCTCTGGTATATGCATTAATATTAAATATTTTTTATATAGTATTAAATATTTTATTTTATTAAATATTTTATTATATTAAATATTTAAAAAATTATTAAATTTTTTTAAAAAAGATATAGCATTTCTCTTTTAAAATATTTAATCCATTTGAAATGAGCAATATTTATGGTAAACAGCCCATTAAGTGTGTGTTTGGTTCCGCGTTTCCCTCTCGAAACCCCCGTTCTACACCCATCAATCGTGATTTTGGACAAAAATAACATGTTTGTCTTTCATCAAAATATAGTTTGACTCCGTTTGAGCTGCAGCATCCTATTTTTGCTTTTGCGTTTCTCGTTTCCCGTTTAACATCCTCAACTTCTTTTGAAAATTTAACTTTTCAATATTGTCCTTCATATGTAATTAGATGACGCGCACTGCACGAAACTTTTCCTATTCTTTTCTTTTAATAAAATGACAGAGAGAAAAATAAAGAAGGATAGTTTTTTCTGACAATCTTCAGTTCTTTATATTCTCTCACTTCTTTGTTTATTATTTTTATCATATTTTTTTTATTATTTTATCAAAAATTATTTGTTCGTAATGTGTCCTTTTAAAAATAGATAAAATATTACACTTTTTTTTTAAATTAAGATTACATATAATATTATATTTTTTAAATTTAATGATAATACAAAAAATAAAAATAATATAATTGTGATGTTAACATTTATATTATTTTTAAAATATAATTAAAAATAATGAAATGAAATAAAAAGAATAACATGAAAAAATATGTTTTATATTTTTTTTATAATTAGTATAAAAATAATTTTTATAAATATTATCTAAAAAATATTTATTTTAAATAAAATTATTTTTTAAATAAAAATTTTTAAATATAAATTATTTTATTTAAATTTATTTTTAATTAAAATTAAATTTATAAAATTTAATTCAAATACACCTTAAAATTTGAATCATACCGTAGAACTTAGGGAGCTAGGGCTGAAATCGTGGAATAATAAAAAGTACGGTCCTGTGGAGTCGGAACTCATTATGTAACTTTAAAACTATATCTTTGGTTTAAGCATAGTTGTTATACGTCAGATTGGATTAAAAAAAAGCTATAAATCGGTTTGGTTGAAAATTTAGACTATTTTTTGTATAAATCCTGACAAATTTATTTGATTTGATTAACTTGTTGGTTCAACTATTTTGACCGCCTTATCCGTCAATTTAGACTATTTTTTATTATAAAATTTATTTTTATATTTTTTATCATTTTTTTTATTTTATATAATAAAAAAAATAAATAATGAGTGAATTTAAATAAAATTATTAGATTTATATTCTTTAAAAATATGTATAAAATAATTTAATTTATGTTATTTATTAATTAAAAATATATTTATCTATTGTCTTATATTATAATGTTTAAATATATACTCTTTAAATATTATACATAAATTATATTATATTAAAAATAAAAAATACTTTTTATATAGCAACATTTTTTATAATTTTTTTGTTTGAATTTTTTAAATTATTAATTAAATAACTCGACTCCTTAACCAGATCGATCTTTGGCCTAAGTTATACAAGTATGATTTTAAGAATAATTTGATTTAACCTCCCGGCATTGTGTTTGAGATTCTTCATTTTCTTATCAAAATTTAAGTTTAATTTTTCATCAAAGTTTTAATAGAGTTTAACTCAAGTGCCGCTTAACTTAAGCTCATACTATTTTTCCGTACATAGACAGCTTTTTATGGCCTATAAAGCTCATACTTTTATTCGAAGCTCAGCACATAGACAGATCTGAAAGCCCAACGCTTCGAAAAGAAAAGCATACTTGTACATGAGAAGCAAATACACACGATAGAATAATTTATGTTGTATTTGAAAAAAAATAAGCCAAATTATTTTTGAATATTTAATTATAAACTTTTTGAAAACAAAATAAACAAATCTATATACCCATTGTACTCTTTCTACAAATATAATAGAATTTGTGTATACCTTTATAAGACACACAATTAACTCAAAATATTATCATATATATAAAGTGTAAATATCTATTTTGATTATTAAAAAATATAAATTATATCACATTAGTTCATCATTTATAAATATATTAAAATAATTCTTAAAGGATGATTTCATTTATTAAAATGTTCCAAAACATTAGTCTTACATTTTGATCCATTTTAAAAAAATGAAATCACATCAGAACTATATACTAGGGAAAAGTAAACTACTTATCTCAATCAAATTTTGTAATGAAATTATATATTATTTAATAATAAGTTACTCAAAATTCGAAGCCAAATTATATAATTTTTATAAATGAAAGGTTGATTAAATAAATTAATCTTTATTGGCATGCCCACCTAAATTGTAATAAAGCTGGTTTCACAAAGCCCCAATGAAATCAAATTGAGTCTCTTTTTTTTTTTTTAATTCGGAGGAATTTTGGAGGAGATCAATCAAAAAACAACCGAGTTGCCGCTATATTATGGGCCTCATCCGCAAATCAAATTGAGTCCGTATAAAATAATTTTTCAAACTGGGCTGATATGTGCTGGATGGGCTACACCCGACATAATAAAACTGTAGTAATAATGTTGTTTGTCGAGGAAGGCAGAAAAAACAGTACATGCCCATAAATGTGTAGAGAAAACTATGTTGTCCTTAAAATTTATTTGATCCCCACTATTGTCGTAGATTTAATGATTTCTGGGTTTTATTCTAAGAATCCAAAGATCTGCATATACCAATATTTAAAAATTTATCTTCTTTAACTTATTTGAAAAAAATTAGGGCAGCCAGAGAGAATGCCGAAATGAAAATTTAATTATTAGAGTTTAACACTTTATACAATAAAATTCCGAACTAGTATAACCTCTCAAATGGAAGTTATATAAATGGTTAGTATTTTGAATTTAAAATTAATAAAACAGTGAATTAATAATTAATATTTCTTTCATTAGAAATACAAAATGAAAGTAATTAAAACGATTAGATTTCTTTTGATGTAAACACATGCAAGTGCCAAGTGTTATATATATATGAATATGAATTTGTTATATACGTACATGACAAATTATTTATTAAATGCACTTTTACTTTCTTTTCTTATAATACTTTTCACATCTGAGAATAATCTCGTACTCAATGTTAACACTTATTATATTCATAAAAAAAAATGTTAACCTTATTATTACCAAACTAAAATTACTGGCAATTTTTTTTTGGTTACAAAATTACTGACAATTTTTACTCGTTGATTGATCTTCATTGATGATGATGAGCATATTTTATATATGGATTTCTTTCAATAAAGTCCTAATTGAAGGCTAAAAGGTCTTCATGCACCTCCAATTGTTCAAAGTTAAAAAGTGCAACACAAAGTTTCTTATCATAAGATTGCATGAATTTAATTTTGATGTATTAAAAAATTAATTATAATAATAATTATTTAAAAAACTAATTTTTTTAAAATAATGTAACAATATATGATTAAATAATATTTGATTATCATCATTAATACTTTTGTCATGACCCCTCACATACTACTCTATATTGCAATTCGAACTTTGAGCTAACAAATTGCAGCAGGTCCATCTAAAATATTGTCTCTCTAAAAAGTGATGTTTATTAATATATTTTTTTTTATTATAGAGTAAAAAGTATTCTCAGATTAATTTTATATCAATCGAGATCAAATTCTTTCTTAAAATAATTTTAAAAATACATTCTCACGCCTACATGAAAATTTTCTAACTATCAACTTTACGTTTTTCTTTAGATTTTTCTAGTCATTAAACGCCTGGCTGCGTCTCCTTCTATTGATTTGCACAATAAGTGAGTTTGTTTGGCATGTAATAGAATTAATTTTGCACACTTTTCAATATCACAAACTCATTCTTACTTGTAGTTGAGGTTATCTTTTCAGCTAGAAAAGATCAATTCTACTCACACTCATTAAGAATTTATCATATTATCTTTAAGATACAACAATATTCTTTATAATAAAATTACTTTTACACTTTTTTTTAATTTTAATATCTAAAAGTGATTTTACTTTATATTATCTAAATAAAATTAATTCTTTCAAACTAATTTTTATAATACCATTTTCAAACAAAAATAAATTTTTTAAACATCAAATTAGTTTTCAAAATCAAAGCTTTCAACATGAATTATTTTAAAATCAATTCGGCTTAAATTTACACTTATAGTTGGTGCAACCTTGCAGCAGAGCTTCAAAATCAGATATAAACGGTGTCTTTATCGTCGTCATCTACAAACAATTGGTCGTGGCTTACTCTAACCCTACCCTCTCTCAATAAGATTTTAACTTTTCTTCTGCTTCCACATGTGACTGGGGGACTCACCAAACATGTCGTTTATGCAAATGCATATATGTGACATCAAAATATCTCTAGCTCCATAAATTCATAGACTTCAACCCAGTTCCCCTACCAGTTAATGACAACCAGCATTAATTGCACGCAAAGAATGGCATTAATTTGATCATTAGAAATAGAAATGGGTAGAGCTGTAATCAAATGATGCATACATGATTCCCTCTTTTGAAATCCACCAAGATGATGCTGTCCCTTTTTCCTTGTTTCTGTTAATGCCAGCACCAAAGATGCACTTCACTTCTGCTTTTGTTCTAGTGGCTGCTAGGCTAGCATCTGATATTCATTTCCTAGATTTGAATAAGAACAATTGTGTTGGTTTTGGGGAAAGAAGTAAAAGATAATGAATCGAATAACTTGGCTTGTTAGCACTATATTCACTCAAGTTCAGTATGTGTCAACTACTCCACCTGTAATAAAGAAGACAACATTTATGTACTTTAAGATTTATGGCACTAGTATTATTCCAAAATAATTTTTTTAATAATTTTATATTCTCTTAATGCATACTCTTAATAATTTTTTTAATTATTAAATGATGTAGATATTGAATGTTTTTTATGTTTTTAATTTATTAAATACTTTATTTTTTATTTAATACTTATTTTATTAAATATTAAAAAAGTTATTAACAGTATATAACATTATTTAAAAAAAAAATTGAAAGGGGTTGAAATCAATGTAAAAGAATGTTTATATTAACTCAACTTGCATTCTCTCATGATTAAGAAGATTTTGATAATCAACTTCACAATCAAGGTTCATGTCATATTGTCACGAGCATTATTCGTTTTCTTATATATTAAAACTAAACCACAGATGCATGGGTATAATTTAACCACTTAACCAGGATTATATGTCTCTCTTACTTAAGAAAATTCTACATTTTAATCGCGACATATTCTCTGCAGCAAGACCAAGTGTTTTCACGTTAATGGAATTCTGCTACTTTTTCACATGCTTAATCCTGACTTTCTTTCGTCTATATAAGGAGCAAGCGTTTTCTCTCTCTCAAACATTGACATTTCCAATACTTAGCAGTATCAGTATCACAGGATATGTACATTGAGAAATTTATCAAGACATGAAAATGGCACTCGAAGTTTATGAATACATAAATTTATTACTTATTTTTTTCCCCCAATATCGTTATTTTAATTAATTATCAATTATTACTTAGATTATATAAAATTTAAATATTTGTTGTGAGATTAATAACACGGTCCAGCACAAATAATTGAGTTGAGTGGATGAATTGGCCCCCTACGGAATCTGAGCTCCAGCGGTGCTCGGATGTACTGCATGCATTCTGAGAAAGTGGGCACCCATCATCAGTCAGATACTTGTGACAAGTACAAACTCCCCTGCCATCATTGAATTGAAATTACTGGGCATAAATGTTATCTTTCTTACCCAGTAATGTTACTGATTTTTAGACACGAAACTTGGGGTATTTGGTTGGTTTTTTTTTATTTTTATTATTAGTTAATATATTTTTAATTTTAATTATAAAATATCACTTTATTTTTATTTTATTTCTTGTTTTTAAAATTTTATAAAAAAAACCCAGTAATGTTACTGATTTTCAGACACGAAACTTGGGGTATTTGGTTAGTTTTTTTTATTTTTATCATTAGTTATTATATTTTTAATTTTAATTATAAAAATATCATTTTATTTTATTTTATTTTTTATTAAAAAAATTTTATAAAAAAAATAATAAATACAAAAAAAATTTAATTATTTTTTTAATAAAATTTTAAAAATAAAAAATAAAATAAAAATAAAGTGATATTTTTATAATTAAAACTGAAAACATAATTGAAAATAAAAACAGAAAACAGGTCAAATACCTTCTTAATATCCAATATTATGTAATGCCTAAAGGTCTTGATTAAAGTAGGAATCGAATAAAGAGCTTTAAGAGTACAAAACCAATTGAGCCAAACTCTTTTTGACAATTCAATATTTTTCTTATAAATATATACGACAAAATGCCCTTAAGATGTAAATATAACAATCCTTCTCAAGATAAAAAAAAAGAAAGAATTGATAAGATATTTATAATAATTATTAAACAAGTTATAAATTTGTTAATTTTACAAAAAAATAATTATTTTTTATAAAGTATGTAACTTCTATCTTTTTCATAAAAAAAATAAAACTCAACAGTTTTATATTTTAGGAAACTTTTACACTCTTAAGTAACATCAAAATATAAAAAAGTTAAGTATTATTAAAAAAGATTAGATCAAAATATAAAAAGTACCTAAGTTCTTAACTTTGCAAGTGATGTACCAATACATTTTTCTTTTGGTAAATGTACCAATAAACGAATGCGTAGGATAGTATACTGTTTATTAAAATAAATACTTAATTTCGATTACCTATAATCTAATGTGGTGTCATTGTGTAAAATTTAAGAAATATAAAATCATTTATCTCCTTTTATCTAATAGCAAGTGTTCAAAAGTTCATTCTTATCATCTTATTCTTCATTATAACTAGTGTTTCTTCCTTATAACAAGTGGTAAAAAGTTCTATGCTTATCATACGAGAAGAATTTTAACCCAGGTATGGTGGGCTATATAGCGAGCGTAATTGAGATACAAAGCCATAAACCGCGAAAAACAGTGTTGCGCAGAGTCACAGAACCATAGCCATATTAAGCACCAGCCACTAGGTTGCTCTTTTAACTCTCCAACGAGACAACCACCCACCTTTCTTGCCAGCGCATGGTGGCACGGTGAAGGTCACTCTTTCTTACTTTAATATTTCAAAACTTCAGAACACACACAATTCAATAAACCATTAAACCACAAGCCCCTGCTAAATTCTCTAGCTTCACCCATCTTCTTCCCTTTGAACCCAATGCTTCAAAATTCTTGGCTTCCTACTTTGTAGCTTGTGAAATGGCTAAGAGTCCAATGGAAAAGATGGGCTGCATTTTAACAAGCTACCTTCTCTTCAGTATAGTCTTCTCAGCAAATGCCCAGTTTGTCAAGAAGACTTGCATCATTCAAATGGATAAGTCAGCAATGCCAGGAACCTTCTCCAATCACCTTGAATGGTATTCATCAAAAGTGAAATCAGTGCTGTCCAAATCTGTAGAAGCTGAGATGGACAATGAAGAGAGAATAATTTACAGTTACCACACTGCTTTTCATGGAGTTGCTGCCAAATTGAGCCAAGAAGAAGCTGAGAAGCTAGAGGCAGAAGAAGGTGTTGTGGCCATATTCCCTGATACAAAGTATCAGCTACACACCACAAGAAGTCCCACTTTTCCTTGGGCTTGAACCAGCGTAGAGCACTGACATCTGGGCAGAAAAGCTAGCTGACCATGAAGTCATAGTGGGAGTGTTAGACACTGGGATCTGGCCAGAGAGTGAGAGCTTCAACGACACAGGCATGAGACCAGTACCTGCTCACTGGAAAGGTGCCTGTGAGATTGGACGGGGGTTCAATAAACATCGCTGCAATAAAAAGATTGTGGGGACAAGAGTATTCTACCATGGATATGAAGCTGCAACAGGTAAAATTAATGAACAAACAGAGTATAAATCACCAAGAGATCAAGATGGTCATGGCACTCACACAGCAGCTACGGTTGCTGGCTCTCCAGTGCATGGGGCTAATCTTCTGGGCTATGCTTATGGCACAGCCAGAGGAATGGCACCGGGAGCAGGAATTCAAGCTTACGAAGTCTGCTGGGTTGGTGGGTGCTTCAGCTCAGACATTCTGTCAGCTGTTGATAAAGCTGTGGCTGATGGAGTGAATGCTCTATCCATCTCTTTGGGTGGTGGAGTCTCCTCTTACTACCGTGATAGTTTATCTGTAGCTGCTTTTGAAGCAATGGAGATGGGTGTTTGTGTTTCATGCTCAGCTGGAAATGGAGGGCCTGTCCCTGTCAGCCTTACAAATGTGCCACCTTGGATCACCACAGTTGGAGCCAGCACAATGGACAGAGATTTTCCTGCAGCTGTGAAGCTTGGAAATGGCAGAAGGTTGACAGGAACCTCACTCTATAGAGGGCGAAACATGCTATCAGTCAAGAAGCAATATTCCTTGGTATACTTGGGCAGTAACTCAAGCAGGCGGCAGCCCTGATCCAAGATCTTTGTGCTTGGAAGGGACTTTGAATCCTCAAATTGTTTCAGGAAAGATTGTAATTTGTGACAGAGGCATTAGTCCTCGAGTGCAGAAGGGTCAGGTGGTGAAAAGTGCAGGAGACGTAGGAATGATTCTTACAAATACTGCAGCTAATGGAGAAGAGCTTGTTGCAGACTGTCACCTCCTTCCAGCAGTTGCAATCGGAGAGAAAGAAGGCAAGGAGCTCAAGCATTACGTATTAACAAGTAGAAAAGCTACTGCAACTCTTATCTTTTCTGGATACAAGGTTGGGAATTAGACCATCTCCTGTAGTAGCAGCATTTTCATCAAGAGGGCCTAATTTTCTTACCCTTGAAATTCTTAAGCCTGATTTAGTGGCTCCTGGGGTGAACATTCTTGCTGCTTGGAGTGGGGTCATTGGTCCATCAAGTTTGCCAACGGATAGCCGGAGGGTGAAGTTCAATATACTCTCTGGAACTTCAATGTCATGCCCACATGTAAGTGGGATTGCTGCCTTGCTCAAGGCTAGGCATCCAGAATGGAGTCCAGCAGCTATAAAATCTGCCTTGATGACAACAGCTTAAGTTCATGACAACACCATCAACCCTCTCAGAGATGCCTCCACTGCTGAACCTTCAAGTCCTTATGATCATGGTGCTGGACACATTAACCCCAGAAGAGCTCTTGACCCAGGTTTAGTCTATGACATTGAGCCACAGGAATACTTTGAATTCCTATGCACCCAGAAGCTAACTCCAAGCCAACTGGGAGTTTTTTCCGAATATTCAAACAGATCTTGTAGGCATTTTCTTCCCAGTCTAGGGGAGTTGAACTACCCAGCCATATCAGTAGTGTTTCCAGAGAAAACATCCATTTCAGTTTTGACCATTCACAGAACTGTCACCAATGTTGACCCACCTGTTTCCAAATACCATGTTATGGTTTCACCATTCAAAGGCGCTTCTGTCAAATTTGTGCCAGAAACCTTGAATTTTTCCAGGAAAAACCAGAAAATATCATACAAGATTACATTCACAACAAAATCTTGGCAAACAATACCTGAATTTGGAGGTCTGGTATGGAAGGATGGTGTGCACAGGGCAATTGTAATAACATGGCTGCCACCAATATGAATTTCACTGGGACGACATAGTCATGCGAGTTCAGTAGTATTTCTTTGTTACAATAAGAAAATTTTCTGTACTAAGAAGTCCACCCATTTTTGTTACAGGAAATGTTTGATATTGCCTTCTTCCAATAATGATCTTGCATGCCTCATTCTCCATCTTAGAAATCAACCAACATATTTGCTCCACTTATGTAATTCATATGCAAATTCAAGTTGCAAACTGCTTAAATAGTCAATAAAATAGATTTTATTGTTTAATTCTCAAATATTCTGGTTACATGAGCCCTTTTCTGTTTCATCAATATTATCATATCTTTTTTTTATCGAATGAAACAGAGGTTGAGGAATCCATTATAAGAGAAGGTCATGCTATTCTTTTAATCAAATCCTTCTTTTATAGCATAAGTACTAATTTGTCAAAAGGAATTAAACAAATGGGAGGATAATATGTATGAACATCCAATATTTTGTTTATGCAGAAAAGAAATATCTGGTTTGCAGATCATAGCATCATGTCTAACAAAACTTGGACACCATGAGTTACGATTTTATCAGCACATATACTCATAACACTGTTCAGTAATTAATTTTCCAGTGGAGAATTAAGCATCACTCAGCATTTGTGATGGTGGAAAGAAGACTCTTGGAGAAAGAGGTTGAGAAGACCTCTGGACAGACCCGTTTGACCAATTGGACAACTCAATTTAATTGATAACAGGAGGACAATGAGAAGCATTCAATTAGTTTAGGAGAGCTCCACATTTATTTTCCAGTTTCCTTTATAATTTCTCCAAATTGCATATGAATTCATTGAGTAAAGGTGATTGCTCCGGTACCCAATATTTTACCCCTTGAAACCCTTGAGAAAAAGCAGGTACCGTAGCAACTACCTTGAGTAAAACATAACTTTCTCCTTCCATGTGCATGTCAACTGCAGAATAGCTGTGCGGCCTGTGCCCATCAAGAATTTGTGGTCCAATGTACTACAGAGTCAGAGACCACAATGCGCGTTAAGTATGCATTACAAGTTTTGGCATTATGCATTGTGAATCACGAACAGTTCATATGCATGTACTGGTGCTATAAAACCATTTTTTCATTCATTTTCTTTCTGGAAGTAGGAACATGGTTTGTGGATTCTATCTGACAACCATGATAGTAATTTAATTCCTACTCTCTTCGGGAACCTAGAAAACCCAACTACAAATGTAGGAAAGGTAGAATGCTTATTCATCCAGAAAAGCTGAAAAATATTAAAAGAGGCTGATTTTTTCATATAGACCAAGAAAGAAAAAACAAACAGAAGGGAACAGCAAATATTCTTGATTTGGGAACTTTACCCCATGGACATGGCACTCTTTGCTGGAGCAATTCATTTGAGTCAGTTCCTCTAAAAGAAACCAGGCTATCCAAGGCCCAATATGCTGAAGCATAACTGTCTCAGATGGCTAATGTAAAAAGATCAATTTGGGAAGCAGAATGTCAATTAAGGAGGAGGTGCTGAAAATGGGGTTCTGTTGCATCAATTAATTCACCTTGGTTAAAAAACCAACGTGAATTTGCAGATGCAAACACCTTTTGCTTTCCAATATGTAAAATGGCTCTTTACATAAAGGTCGAATGACTGCTATCTCTGAGGGATGTAAACTAATTCCCAAGAAAAAGACTCTTGGTCAAGGAGTATAGTGGAGAGGCATCATTGTTTTTGTTATAAACATTATCACGAGTCAAGGATATATATGATAAAGAGGGTCTGTGCCTGTACCTTCAGATTGCATGACTAGAACCCAACCCAGTAGATAAAGAGCTACAAGCCCAAAATTAGTAATTATATTACAACTGATTTCAAAATTTTAAGTGTTTGAATTAATTTCAACAGCTAATCCTTTTCGATTAAAAGGTTGTATTGTCAACCAGCTATAGCAGAACACACACAACCTTTTTGAAAAGGAGAGGGCGAAAAATCGACGAGAGTTTTTATACTTACATCTTCCTACAATAAGGATTCCCAAATTTTGGTTTTGGAATCTGAACAACGTATGTTTGCAGAAATATACTACAAAGATCTCTAGACATATACAATATATACTTTATATTGTATCACTTTTCTTCTGCAGGTAGTTGCCCCGCAAAACGCCTTACATTTCAAAGCCGGTGTGCTCATCTCTTGTATATTCATGATGTTTTATCCTTAAAACATTCAGTCCTATTTAGCTTGTGATTGGCAATTGGAAGCTAGTATAAATTCTATTTCCATTACTAGATTGCTAAGGAAGCAAAAAACTAGTAATGGAACTAGTTTTAGAAAGAATGAATCACCAATCCCCACACTTCTAGAGTATTAGTCACTCACTATCACTACATAAGATAACCAAATGTGTTCATTAAGATCTCAACGTTCATTAGCCATCTCTACACCTTGTTTCTTCAATGCAATTCCCCATAGAAAATTAAATGAAATTCTTGATGAAATAATTAATTGTTTTGTTTGCTAATTATAATTAAGAAGTAATTAGTGAATCAACTATTTGTTCACTTAACGATGTTTAGATAGTGACTAATGGTTCCAATAAAAAATGGTTTTCTTCGTAGTTTTTCAAAAAAAAAAAAATAACGGTTCCAGAGCCGGGGCGTCGTTTCACTTCTCATCTGGCGAACGGGATGTCGTTTGAAGCCCTCAACAGTTACAGAATCAACACGCAGATTGCGTGCAAATGATCGAACCCCGTCTCGAGCTTCCCCTGACTGGGAACTTGAGCGATGTCGACCCTGGTTGCGATCCGTGACGCTGGAGCCGCCGTCGACGGAAGCGACGGTTTTTATTCTCCGGCGAAGGAGAAAGCTTCCAACCGTGGTGTCTATAGTAAACGCTCGCCGTTTTCCCTTCGCCGAGCGAAACAGTTGCTTGGTGCAGCCAAGTTCAAGCTCTTTTTGGCCTTCTGCGCCTTCTCCGTCGCCATTTTGGTGACCTCCAGGCTCAGTTCTTGGATGGGTTAGGACCCTCACCACCCTTCATCAGTTTCTTCTCCATCAAGGTAAATGTGGTCCTTAATATAGTTTTTGCTCTGATGATTTTGTTGAGCAATATGTCTCTTGTTGCTGAATCTGTTTGTTGAAGCTGCTGACTGTTTTTCTTTCTTGTAGATTTTCTGAAATGGGTTTCAAAATAGAGATTCTCATTGTAGATTCGGTTCATGTTTACCAAAACGTGTATTTCGATGACAAATGATCTTATTTATCAAATTAACCCTCTTTTGTTTTCATTTTATCTTCAAAAGTTTCAGCCGGAGATCCCCTGTACAAGGAATATTGGTTTATATTGCTAGATGAGGACTTCTGGTGGACTAGTGCTAACTATCGCATCTTTTGGAGAAAATCTCAAATCAAAATATACATCACGATGTGTTTGGTAGTATACTTCAGCAAGATATGTGCAGGAAAAGAAGAGTAGTGGCATGCGCCCTTGTGATGGTGGCTTTTTATTTGTGTAGTATGCATCCATATAGTCTGCATCTATTGCTGAGAGCCGTTATTGTAGTTGGACCATAAGGAAAAAGGAGAGAAGTTTTGAAGTGGCTGATTAGAAGATTCTTATGTAAGAGTAGCCACGATGTTGGAGTGCCTATTACATTGTGATCGATTTTTGGAATCAATGATTTTTATTTTCTAGTATGGTATTGTCTTGCATGTACCGATGTGATTCTTGCTACTGGTAAAACTAGAGTTGTAGAGTTTTGTTTTCTGTTGCAGCATTTGAACTGGGTCTTTTTATTGCTGTTGATACAACTGATTTTTTGCATAATTAATTCAGGGGTGGCTATACTGTGCTTATGAACACTTGGAAGCGAAATTCTCTTCTCAAGCAAACTGTTGCTCATTGTGCATCCTGTCGTGGCACTGATGCAATACATGTGGCATGGAGTGAAAGTGGACCGCCATCTGAAAGGCTGAAAACCTATCTTAAGAAGGTTGTGGTTTCAAAGTCACATAAACCGACCTTTAGATTTGACATCAATGCGGAAGATAATTCAAACAACAGGTTTAAGCCAATAGAGGACCTTGGGACAGATGCAATCTTCTCAGTTGATGATGATGTGATTGTGCCATGCCCTACTCTAAAATTTGCTTTCTCTGTTTGGCAAAGTGCTCCATTCACAATGGTGGGGTTTGTTCCTCGAATGCACTGGCTGGAAAAGGAGGTTAGTGATTAGTAAATTATTGCCTTCCCAATCAAATTACTATAATTCTCTCGTGAACTCTCTGCTTGTACTTGATAGGGGTTGTGATATCATAATGCTTGCAAGTAGGATACTGAATGGTTATATGATTGTCCCTCTAAATTCAAAACTTGACATTGAGGCTTGAGGGTTGATTGATTATGTGAAGAAGATGAGCACTTCATTAATTGGTTAGAGTTACACAAGACTAGATTTGAATATCAGAAAGACTAGATTTGCTGAAAAATTGTTTAATTTAATGGTAAGAGGAGAAACTTTTGGCATGCTATTCAATATTTATTTAAAAGGAAAAAGAAGAGGAAGATGTAGAAGTTCACCAAGTTTGTGGCAACTGCCCTGATGTTAACATAATTGAACTGTGATTTAAACTTCTTGCATATAACTTTGCATGTTAGTTTGCATATTGTGTCTGATAAGTTTCATTTTTGTATTATACAGCAAAATAATGTTGCATATTACAGGTATCGAGGATGGTGGTCAGTTTGGTGGATGGGCACTTATAGCATGGTTCTCTCAAAGGCTGCATTCTTTCACCGGAAATACTTGGATTTATATACTCACAAGATGTCTCCATTAATCCAGGACTATGTTTCCAGTGAGAGGTAAGATGTATGATTAATTTTCTTTAGGAGTCCTCTCTCTCTCTCTCTCTCAAAAAAAATTTTAAATGCATTCAAATTGCTCATTCTTTTTCCATGTCCTTAATATTCTTGGATTTTCAACTTTGTTGTCTTCAACAGAGATTGTGAAGACATTGCAATGTCCCTTCTTGTTGCTAATGCTACCGGTGCTCCTCCAATATGGGTCAAAGGTAGTTTAGTACTCTCTCTCTTTTGAGCCTTGGAGGATTTTTTTTTTTTTTTTGGGGGTAGGATGATCTATAATACTAACTTCACATTAAATGAAAAGATTTGATGAACTGTCAATGCTTGCATTGTTCATAAGTAAATTAACTTCTCATCAATACTATATATGCTATCTAGTTGAAAATCATGCTCATTACTTGGAAATTATGCAAACCTAACCACCTATGGAACACTGACACAGACATGGGATGTGAGACACGATAATGTCTAATTTGCATGTGAGTTGCACTTTCGTTAATACATGTGGCAGTTTCTCATTTGTCTACATCACTTTTGCTTCAACCATTCAGCCTTATCAATCCTTTGGTGCACCAAATGAGGCCTAAGTTTTTAACTTTGGCTCCTTGCCAAGGATAGAAATCATGACATTTCCTAAACATACTTGTATGTAACCATCTTGTACAAGCATACGCACCAAATGAGGCCTAAGTTTTTAACTTTGGCTCCTTGCCAAGGATAGAAATCATGACATTTCCTAAACATACTTGTATGTAACCATCTTGTACAAGCATACATTTAGAATCCATTGCCAAAAATATCAGTATTGCTCTCTATGCTCTAGAGAGGGAATACTGCTTGTTTGGTCTCCAAAAGCTAGATAATGATTGCTTGCATCTCCATGACGTGGCTATTACTTCATCTATCACTCAGCTTAAAGTTAATCAAACTTAAAAGCATCATCAATGAAATTTGCAGGAAAGATCTATGAGATTGGGGCATCTAGCATAAGCAGTCTGAGAGGGCATAGCGACAGGAGAAACAAATGTCTTAACGATTTTATATCACTTTTGGGACATCTGCCTCTTGTCTCAACTAATGTCAAAGCAGTTAGCGCCAGGAATGAATGGTTATGGTAGTTTTGTTCTTTCATTAGTCAGCCACTGATTCATCCCACTCACCAAAAATATGTTAAAAAGAAAGAAAGAGTAGGGGTCATTAGTTAAGGTATTTGTCGGCATATTGTGTGTATATGTATGTAGAAGAAGGTCATGCTTATACAGTAAAGGTTGGTTGTATCTGTCTCACCCTTTGATATGCTCTCTTAATCTTTCATAATTTTAATTTTTACCAAGTCTATAAGATACCGATTCTTAACAGTGACTAGTATTGACTTCCATTTCAAGGTCTACCAATGTGTACCACCAAAGTTTGTGATTCGTCAATGTCTGATGCAAAACATAATGTGAATTGCATCTTACATAGTTTTATTACCTTGTACAAATTTGTGGAAAAAGCTCATTGGAAATGCTCTACTTGCAAGACTAGGTTGATATAAAGAAGGACCTTTTTTCCCATTATTTTTTCCCCCTGGTAGGAACAGCTTTTCAATCTATTGGAGCAATTGTTCTTCAAGTTTATTTACGAAAAAGTAATCTTTGTTTATTGTTGCACAGAAAGAAGAGAAAAAAAAGTATTCTTGTTCACTTGTTTAGCTATTAAAAAAATTATGTAGTTATAGCTACAAAGCGATTGCCAAGGGGGTTAGGTTATCCTATTGGGTTTCTACTTGTATTTTGATATAATTGAAGTTTAATTTTTAAATTTTTATTGTTAATAGATTATTTATAAGTATTATTTATTGTTAATATGTAGACATGTAATAATCCTGTATTGGGATGAACTTTTGTCTTAAAAATGTTGGGGGTTAACTTGATATTATTAAAAATATCTCATGTCTTCTTTTTTGACAAATCTAAATCCATCACCGAAAAAGAAGATTTAAATACTTTTGTGATGTTTGGAGTCGGCAGTTGAAGAGAAATTAAAAACGGATACTTGCAGGTTTGAATCATTGAAATTGAGAGTTGGAGAAGGTGTAAAGCATGTGGCATTAAATTAAACATTAATAATAATAATAATAAGAGGTTGACATAGTTCTCTCGTCCCATCGTCCGTTTGGCGTAAAGCAAGAAAAGCAATAGACAAATGTTCAATCTAGAAGCTGCACATCTTTGAACTTTGCATTAATTAATCATCCAAATCTGAAGTCCAAAGTTTCTTAATCTATGCAACCACACGTGGCTCTATAAATTATTCAACTTCTACTTCTTTGAATTTGGAAACTATTCCTTTACACATTATTCTTTTTTTCTTGGGTCCACTTTACACATTATTCTTTACATACATTTACATTGATTCTTAAACATGTACGACTTATAGTTTTATGGGACAAATGTGATTAGTCCCCAATTCTGAAGCCCAATACACTATGCCTAAATTTTCGAGAGACCTTCAGGTATCATAACCGATCATTGCCTACAAACTTCACCAACTTTGAGAATTTAACATTCTTTTTTATTTACCTTGTACGAATTATCTAATTTTATTAACTTGGATTCTTTTGGATTATTATGTAAAAGAATAAACTGTAAAAAGAATTAATGTTAAAAAAATTGATTACAAAAAAATAATTTTAAACAAATTGATTTACGTTTGATATTGATATTTGATAAATAATTTAAAAAAATTGATTTTGTTTTGAACATTATAAAGTAAAATTACTTTTAAATATAAAATTACTAAAAAGGATATATACCCATCACAACTGTGTCACTTTGAATGATGGTAAGAAAGTAAATTGATATAGCATGTATTATCCCTCGCTTTTGTCCACCGGAGAAGCATTATCTCAACTCACTTCCAACTTCAAAGAGAATGGATTTTAAATTGTACTTTCACGTTTTGTCAACGCTGCACGAACAAGCCAAATATGATGAATTTAAGTAGGAATCACGTTTGGGTGCTCTAACGGGATTCTCATCCTGTCAAAATCTAAACCAAACGGCTATGTAAATGTCAAAGTGGACCTAGTCCTCCATTGTATCTTATTCTATTCCAGGATTCGGCCCAAAAACTTGAAAATTCAAACCAGAGCTTCACCGATTATTGCACTAAACTGCTACCTTACTTATGAACAGGAGCATATGTAGATGACATTATTTATTAATATTTATTAAATTATCTTAATTACTTAAATAAAAAATATTAAATATTTTTAAAATTTTCAAGATATCCAGTACTTTTATTTTTCATTTAATATTTTTAATTTTTAATTTCTTAATCAGTACACTAAAAGCGAATTCAAATTTTTTATTTTCTTTTCTTATCCCTAATCCTATCTTACTAATCAAGTATTAACAAATCAATAAAAAAATATATCATTCTTTTAATTAATATTAATTTTTTGTTAAATATAAATATATTTTTTTACTAATTTATTAATACTTAATTAAAAAAATAGAATTGAGGACAGAAAAAAAAATAAAGAATTTGAATCCTACTAAAAGCATTTGTTACCAACCTTTTATTTCATTTGATTTTCTATCCGATGACATAAGGTAGGATTATGATGTGCAAAGTTTTTTAATTCAATGAATCATAAGAAACTTTAAAAGTGTTTTACCATTTGTTAAGTGTAGCTATCTTTATGACATAAGAAAAAAAGGACATGAAAAAGAAAGCTGTATGCAAATATTTTGTATTTGAAATGGTGATATGCTTGCTGGATTTGGTCTCTTGCCCTCTTGGCTTTGTTCTCAGACAAAGAGTCGGTCATGTCTCCGTCCAACCTCTTTTCTGATAACATTGTACGTCGTCTTGTCCACCTGCAACTACACCCATGCCCTTCAATGCAACCACACCATCCTTCGATGTTCCTGCACCAATCCCTTTCTGCTGTAGTTCTAGTCAAACGTTTTATTAATTAGGTGTTGCCCTTTTTTATTTTCCTATTATTAATTAAGTGTTGCCCTTTTTTATTTTCCTATTTGCAGACAAGGAAAAATGAAGGACGGCAATCATAATGAATGTCTCTGACTTTGTGTCTATGTGGGTGTGTTTTCTTTTTTTATCTTTTTTTATTATTTTTCTATCATTTTTTTATGGAGATTTTTATATCAACTTTAAATTTTATGTTTAAATTAGAAAACCCTTACGTCAACTAATCAATACAAATTTGTTTAGATTAGAATAAGAAAAAATATATATATCACGTCCAAGAATCAGTCTCAATCAAAGTTTCACCCAGCTAGATCATAAAAAGCTGTATTGTTTTCTCAATACTTGAAAACGTACGATTTGTTGACCTTTATTTTTTTTTTCTCTGATTTGATTTGATATTTTAACTTTAAAAGTTTATTTTATTTAAAATAATTAATTTTTATTTTTATTTTAAATATAATTTTTTTAAATATAAACCGCTTAAATTAAATTTATTTTTAACTAAACTTTAATTTTTAAAATTAAATTTATTTATAATTAAATTTATAAAATTTAATTCAAACATATACATAATTAATGTAATATGAAAACACTGAGTAGGCTATATCATGTTAATCGAAGTTATTGCGGTATCATATTTTTGTTAAATTTTCATTAAATGTTAGTTATATTTATTACACTCTCAAATATATTTATTATAAAATTAAATGTAATATCTCTTTTTTTATAAATATTTTAATAGAATAATTTTAATTTTTTTATTTAATGTAAATGATTTGTTTACAAATTTATTTAAAAACAATTTTTTTATAATAGTAGTTATTCTAGAATTAAATTAGAATAAATATAATAATATGATACTAAATTAAAAATAATTTAATAGTGTAAAAATTATTAAAAATAAAATTTATTAAGAGGAAATTTTGTATTAAATTTTAAGAGTATGTTTATTAAAATAATAGATAAAATAACATTAAAAAAGAAATAAAAAAGCCTAGTAAATGAGAGAAGATATTTTTAAAGAAGAGGCGTTGGGTAAGAAAATGAGATTTTTTCTCGTAAAGGCTTTCACTTTAAGTCACAAGTGAAATATAAATAGGGGGAGGGGGAGTAATCTGACGAGAAAAGAAAAGAGATGAAAGAGATGAGAGAAGAAAGAGAGAAACAAAGAGAAAGAGAGAGGAAAAGAAAGAGAGAAGAGAAAGAGAGTGAAAAGGAAAGAGAAAAAAAAAAGAAAAAAAACAAAGAGAGGACGAAGGAAAAAAAATTATAATTTTGTCACTATCACATTAATAAAGAGATAGGAAATGAACTCTTCTTTTTACTTAAATAAAATTATGGTTATTATATATGATTAGGTACTTTTATTATAATGTTATAGTTTTTAATTTAGTTTGTTTATATGTAAGATTTAGAATGTTTATGTTGATATTTGTGATTATATTTTGGTTTTAATATATTATTTTATTTAGATTTATTATATTTTAAATGTTGATTCGTTCGTGAGACTAATATTATAATTATTTAAGATTTCAAAATTAATTTCTTGATATATATAATTTTTGAATATTGAACAATTAATACCTTAGCTTGGACATTTATGAAATTTTGATATTAAACTATTGATATATTTGCTTAGAGATATTTTGAGACTTTTATGATGATTTTTGTAAGGACATATTGATACCTTTACTTGAATATAAATTTTGAACTTTTATAATGACTTTTACATGAATAGGATTTTAATGCAAGGGACTCTCTATTAAGATTATAGATTATATTGAAAACCTTTAAAAGAATTATGAATCATTTTAATAATTATGGTTGGTCCCTTATTGAATATGCATTTAAAATTGATAATTATAAAACTTTATGAATTTTTCCCTTATGATGCTGTTATAAGTTTATTATGTGAAAGTTTGATTATTTATTTATTATAACGCTAAAGTTTTTAGTGTGTAAAATGGATTATTTATATTTATTTATATTTATGCATATGCACCATGTTTAATAAAAAGAATATATTCATCTATGTTTGTGGATGTGCATTATGTTTAAAAAAAAAAGACATTTAAAACGTATACCTAACTGTTAGGAAGGCAGATGAATAGATGTAAAATCCTTTTATGTTACCTACTTTAATTAATATGGTAATTATCTTACTTTGTCATCACAATGTTTAAAGTAACATCAAAGATAGAGAATTCCCTAAGAGAATGTCTTTAACCAAGATGTGAGATAAGTAGACACAAAAAGTGAAAGTAAAACTAAGATTAAAGATGATATGACATGTAGAGCATTTGCATTAATTATGTTTGCATGCAAAGTTACATTGAATGATTTATCCAGTAATTATTTTATTATGTTATTATATTTTAATTATGTTATTGAGAATAATATTATCATAATTAGTAGTCATATAGTTTCCTGTGGCTTTACATAACTGAAAATTACCATGTGTTTTGGATAAATATATTTTCTAAATGCTTATCTTTCTATTGAGAATTTTAAATTCTCACTTTATTTATGAAAATTTTAGATTAACACAGGTGTTATAAATTGTATTGTTCATGAGAAGTTTATGCTGAAGGAAATGTAAGGCATATCATTTTAAGGGATTATGATTATCTTATATTGTATCGTAGCTCATCCCTTTTTATTATTTTGATGTAAATGTTTAAGTTATAATAGAAACTTAACTTTGATATACATTACTTTTAATACATATTATGAAATTATCATTATATATATTTTAATGTTTTTATTATTGATGTGAGTTACCAATAAATTATTTAAAATAATAGTTTCATTCTCTAAATGTGTTACATTAAACACCAATAAATATTAAACAATTTATTAAAATATCAATAAAGAAAGACTAACGTTAACATGAAGTGACATATCAACTCTTCATCTTACAGCAAATTAAATTCAGGTGCAAGTACTAAGCAGTCGCTATAGCTATTTTCGTAGATGATTTATTTCAATTGAGGTAATCTGTACCAACTACCATATAGTGAAAGCCCTGTTCTAAACTCTGCATACTCTCCCATAAATGGCCAGAGCCTCTAAAGTAGTTGTTCGAAGTTTTTTTTTTTATTAATTTTTTTTAATTTATACATAATTTATTTAAATTAAGTCTACACAAGAATCTTTTATATTGTGTCACGACAGACAGATCAACCCCCTCCGTTTTCTTCTCCACAGCTACCACCCAATATTTTCTTATGAGGAGAATAACTTGCAGTCGCACGTGTAGTAGTAGAAGGAAACTAAAGATAAATTTTAAAATAATAAAACAAAAATTGAACTACCTTAAGAAAATTATAGAAAGAGAAGAACATAGTTGGCTAAAGCTGCCAACGACCTACTATTATTAAGATTTAAATAGGGCACGTGTGATGGCTATTTGACTAGAACATTGAATCCATACGAATCTCCATTTTGAGTTTGGTTAATTAAATAATCTTCTTAAATTAAACAAATTTCATATATATTTTTCTAATGCCTCCTTATGAAGTCTAAGAGCTCAAATGACCTTTCCAATTACATAAGAAACTTACAGGTTATAAACTAATTCATTTTTTTAATATATTATAATAAGCTAGCTAGTCAGAGGCTCAAGAGATTTACAACAAAAATTATTTAAAAAAGTAAATGGTGACCAGATACAATGATAAATAAAATATAAAGATGTGACATATATATATATATATATATATATATATATATATAATATTGTGAGTAAATTGACCTAAATTAAGAAAGACAATAAAAGCATACCAGTCAGTATTATGATATGATAAATTTACCTAAGTGTAGTTAGTAAAGTAAAAGTAAACTGTGCTTCAAAGAAATCTTAACTACAATGTTAAAGTTTTAAATTCTAAAATCACCATTTTAGTACATTGCACTACAAACAAATCTTAACTGTAATATTAAAAAATTTAAACTCTAAAATTATTATTTTAATATAAAACTTTATTTATATTATTTTTAACTTAAAATTACATAAATAATTACTTACACAATCTTCATTAAAAAAATAACAATTGAAAGATGATAAAGTCAAATCCACCAAAAGCAAACCAGCGACCCGATGATAGGGGAAAGAAGCATGGGGTTGGGTTTGCCTCAACTTAAGTTTGAAGGAGCAACACAAAGGGGAATGGTTACTGTTACTGTGTATCAATGTCATCCACTGATTCCATTCCCATACCGGGCATTTTTACTTTGGCTTTCAAACAATCCTTTTCACATCTTCTTTTCATGGTTAATATAATTCATAGTTTATCTAAACCCTTCATCTGCCTTTTTTTTTTTTTTTTTTGGTTGTATTCATTGCTTGCTGCTTGTTAGCATGCCATTACAAAGGTTGCAGGTTTCACTTCCACACTTCCTTAGCCCAATAACATTATATATATAGAAAAATGCTATTTATATAAAATAATGCTACTTATATAATTTCTACATCCACAATTTATTTAAACATAATTATGATTGGATAAATTTTAAGTCAAACTCACCTTTTATTATTTTTTGTCACATATTATTATTAAAAATGGCCTCTTTCATAAAAATGTAAAACAATCAAAGAGGTGTAATAATTCGTCTTTTTCTTTGCCATGTAATAAAAGAAGATGAGTCAACAAAACTTTATGAATATATAAAGCAGGGATTATGAAATTTATGCAATGATTTTCTGTCACGATGTATACATGGAAAGTAGGAATCATATAAATTAAAAAGGGCAGCTTTTACAGACAGAGAGTGAATTGAGTAATAAGCACCCGCCTGTGCTGTAGTACGTTGTAATTATGCACATAACAAAAGTTTTATACTAATAAAAGAGGATTTGCATCTTCTTATTTGTTTTAACAGACAATTTTAATTTCAGGGATCTACCTTTATTTATATAAAAAATTTATTAGCCTTGTACATAATTAATTTACAAAATTAACCCAATGTGGTTAGCTTAATAATTAAAAAAATGTGTTTTATTATTTTAATTATGACATTTGTTAATAAATGACCTGGGTGTACTGATTAAAGAATTAAAAGTAAAAAATATCAAATAAAAATATTTAATATTTTGTTACTTAATAATTATTAATTAAAATAAATAGTATTATTTTTTTAAACAATGTTCTAACACAGTATTATTTTTAATTATTTGAGTTTAAATTTTAAATTAATATTTAAAAATATTAATTCTTTGAATGTGAGAATGTATTTTAAAATTGTGATAGACCTAATTTCGACTCACCGAAAAATTAACCAAAAATAATTGGTATCATAAAAAAAAAAGGTTACAAAAAAGACAAGAGTGGTATGCGGTATGTCCTGGTCCAATCCCAATGCAAGGAGCAAAGAGAGTCAGAGAAGGCCACCAGGAAAGAAACACGGAAACAGTTAGCTCATAAGTACACATTGCACAGCGCACCACAGAGTCAGAGACTAGTTTGGAACTTTTCCACACAGAGAGGCTTCCCTCCTTTCCTCTACTATTTCTCGCAGATATATACTCAGTTCACACGTCACCTTCGTCATTCTCATAACTCTTCCCTCTCTCCCCCACCATGCCATCTCGTCAACTCTCCACTTCTCCACCGTCTGCGGTTGTCGCAGAACCATACCCACCACCACGACCACCTCCTCCTCCCATTCAACCCCGCCACCAACGTCACCGCCTTTTGTCTCCTCTCCTCGCTTCCTCCGCCTCGGCTTGCTCCCTCTTCCTCCTCGTCCTCCTCTGTTTTCGCAGGCGCACCAGGAAACGCACCACCCCTTCTTCTGATTCCGAGTCCAACCCTCCATATCGTTTCTCCTACGCCCTTCTCCGCCGCGCCACCAACTCCTTCTCTACCCGTCTTGGCCACGGTGGCTTCGGCCCCGTTTTCTCCGGCGCCCTGCCTCCCTCTGGAAAACCCATTGCCGTCAAGCTCATGGACTCTGCCTCCCTTCAGGGCGAGCGCGAGTTTCACAACGAGCTCTTCTTCGCCTCCAGGCTGCGCTCCCAGCACGTGGTCCCGGCCATCGGCTTCTCCTCTGACAGAAAACGCCGTCGCTTCTTGCTCGTCTATGAACTGATGCACAATGGGAATCTCCAAGACGCACTCTTGAGCCGCAAGTGCCCCGAGCTGATGGATTGGAAGAAGCGTTTCGCCATTGTCATGGACATAGCCAGAGGAATTCAGTACCTTCACTCTTGCGACCCACCGGTGATTCATGGCGATATTAAGCCGAGTAACATTCTATTGGACCGTTATTTATCAGGGAAAATTGGGGATTTCGGGCTTGCCCGGTTGAAACCGGAATCCCAGTATGAAGTTGGGGTGTTGGGTGTCGATGCTGAGGGGAAGACGAATGGTGGGTTGGAATTGGAGGACAACAAGAGAAAGGAAGAGTTGGAGAGTAATGGAGGGGTTGAAATTGATGATTGTGGGTCACTGATTGAGGAAACCGAGAGTGTGAATACCGCCTTTGAGGAGGGTAGCTTAGGCGTGGAGCAATCACCCGAAGGTTTTATCAGGATACCTATATCAGAGACATCGCCGGAGACAATTGAGGCGGAAACGGTCTCACCGGAGACAGCTTTGGCGGCTGCGGCATCGCCCTTGGAGGTGAATTTCGACAAGGCTAGTATTCAGAGTGAGAAAGACATTGTTGGTGGTGTGAAGAAGAATGGTAAAGGGCTAAATGGCAGTTCAGTGGGGGATTGGTGGTGGAAGCAAGACAATGAGGCTGCAGCCTCAGCCCCAATAGCTGAAAATAAGAAAGTGAAGGATTATGTGATGGAGTGGATGGGAAAGGAGGTAAACGAGGAAAGACCAAAGAGTGAATGGGTAGTAGGAGCTACATCGAGTAGTGCAACAACAATAGTAAAGCCAGAGAAGAAGAAGAGCAGGAAGCAATTGGAATGGTGGGAATCAATGGACGAAGGAAAGGATGATACTAGAATTTTGAAGAAGGAGAAGAGAAGGCCAGCAAGGGAATGGTGGAAGGAGGAGTATAGTGAAGAGCTTGCAAAGAAGAAAAAGAAGAAGAAGAAACAACAGCAGAGAAAGGGAGTAAACAGTGATGACAATGACGATGATTGGTGGGTTAGAGATGATGCATTGTATGGGTATAAAAAGAAGACCAAAAACAGGAGTAGGAACAGGAGTGGTAGTGTAGATCGGTGGTTAGATGGGATCAGTGGCGAGCTACGGAGAGCTCGCCAGCATAGCTATGATTCTACAAGCGGAGAAATACCCAAGAGTGGTGGCATCAGTAGCACTCCAAGCATGAGGGGAACGGTTTTTTATGTTGCTCCTGAGTATGGGTATAGCGGAGATGCATCAGAGAAGTGTGATGTGTACAGCTTTGGGGTCCTGTTGCTAGTCATCATTTCTGGGAGGCGTCCACTTCAGGTGACTGGTTCACCATTGTCAGAGTTTAAGCGAGCAAATCTGTTGTCTTGGGCACGCCATTGTGCCCGCAACGGGAAGCTTCTTGAGCTGGTTGGTCAGTCTATTCAGTCACTGGATAAAGAGCAGGCTCTTCTCTGCATCACAGTTGCTCTGCTTTGCGTGCTGAAGTCACCTGCTCGTCGCCCTTCAATGAAAGAGGTTATGGGAATGCTTAGTGGGGAGTTGGAGCCACCCCAATTGCCGGCTGAGTACTCGCCGTCGCCCCCATCTCGCTTCCCATTCAAGTCTCGGACAGAAGGTCGGTGAGCTTCTAGTATCAGCTACCCATTTTCTTGACCAGTGACAGTAATGTACTCACCAATGACAGATAATTGTAAAGGGTGGGGGGAAAAAGTTATATTCTTACTGTTGGAGTTCACTTTCTATTTTTTTGGCTTACTATTTTGGTCTTATTTCTAATTTCTTTCACTTTTCCTTGTTTTGATGCCGTTATGGCCTACCAGTCGGAGATTGATATCTGTACATTGACCCATTTCATCTATTCTTTCGCATTGACTTTTAGGCATGCCAGGGTGATGTTTTTCTTTTGGAAATTATGGCCCTGCTTTAGTGGTGGGGCCGTTTTTGTAGTTTGCATAACTTTTGTTAATGAATTCCTTAGCAGCCTACCTTATATTTACCAAGGGAGTTATTCCTTGGTGGTCGTCCATTACTGTTTGCTGCTTTTGTAAAATTTGAGTATTGACTAGGCTTTGCAGTTTGCATAGATCAAATTTCTGCCTAGGACCTAGGCTGAAAAGCTAAGTTATTCATAACTGTTGTAACAGGACATTGGAATTTGAAATGGCGATATCCATAGAAGCACAATCTCTCTACTGTTTGGCTAAACTTTTTTCATGACTTAGATATGATTATATGCTCATGGTTGTAGTATCAGTGCAGCAGGGTTCCTCACCTGTTTCCTAAGATGCACCAACCTTAGTTACTACCATTTTCTTATCTCACCACTCAGCATAGAATGTGAAGTGAAACGAGTTCGGTCTCCCAACACCCCTTTTAGTCTGAAATTTGAATGTAAACAAATCGAACAAAATAGTGATTAAATACAGCAGTAGTGATGCGTCTTGCCAGTCATATTTGATGAGTTGTAGAGATAGCGAACAAGTAACATACAAGTCTTGCTCCTTATGTCCGTGCTGCACTTCTGATGGCTTTATGAACACCATGGGCGGTTGTGTGACTTTTAAGGAGTATCTCGATTTGAACCTTCCACCAAAGCATCAAGTCAATATAGCGACTACATGTTATAAATTTGGTTGAAATATGCTGATAATATCAAATTAGAAACATAGATTAAGTGTTTCAGATTCTGGTCATTGAAAATTTTGCAGAATTCCAGACATGCAGTATATTTTAGTTTTGGGGATGTGTCATATCATAATGTCCTGCACTCGACTGCATTTGCTTCTTGATTGTTTTCAACGCTAGTGTCATAAGAACTGCTGATGGCCGCTGCATTTGTTTGGTGCGAGGGAGAGTTCTTCGTTAAGACTTTGGGAAGTGATGCGCATACCTTACTCTCTTGTAATTGTAACTTCGTCTACTCTGTTTTGTTTGGCTCTGCTACAGCCGTTCCCCTTTTTTACACTTATGTACGTATTTCTACTAGTACTGAATTTGCATATTTGGACCAATTTACTTCGTTGGTGTCAAGGAGTATCATTTTTTTCAGTGCATAAAGAATTGAATAGAAAGATTTGCCTTTAATCATGGCATATTAAATTTCTGTTTTATGCTCTTCTGAATGTGTTATTTTTTTGTGTGTAGATGCTATCTATTTCTCTTGATTTGTAAGATTTTGCAGTCTGTCTAAATAGTTGCATGTAAGGGTTTGGTCTTTGGTGTGGGTGAGGTTAGTTTCTCTGGTTAAGTTCTAACTTTTAACTTCTACCCCTCCAAACACGGATCAGTCCATGACCTTATGCATAGAATTTTTAGGTTTTCAAATCTGAGTGGATGGACGACCAAAAAAAAGAAAATCTGAGTGGATGAAATAGCTTTATTTCGCTGCATAGATGCTTGAATTTTGCAAAGTTTTTGAGCATTGCATTTAAATCAAATGTGAATCGCATATAAAATATCGTGCACCATCATAAGTAGTAAGGATTAAAAAAATACTGAAAATTAATTTCTTATTTAGATAAACAACAATGTCAATTCTCTAAGGTGACTGTTTAGATTAAAAAAAGAAATAGATTATTATGAATGGCATCCAACGAACGAGATTCACAAATGGCAATTTGAGCCCATTTTGACAGCTACAAGCACTGCATGGAGATTGGTGCTCTTGCCCACATGCATAGATTTTAGATAGAAAGCCCACAAACCCAATTCTCAATTTCATCATGCAACAGCCCTCCGAGCCCAGATCTCTCTGGATCCCAGCAACTGCCATCAATAACGTTAGGTTTAGTGAACATGGCAGGAGGTGGCTTCCAACAAATCCAGCGAGGAGTGGGAGTCATATTCCTGACAGAAAGAATGGGCCCCTTGCTATCCTCCAGCTAATTCCTTGGGGATTTTACAAGTTGAATATACAATCACTATTGACATTTGCTAGAATATTAGTAAAAATCATTCTTTAAATCTTGTATGTTACTTTGAAAATCGATATGTTAATGGAGCCTTGAGTCAAGAGTTTAATCTTTGACATAGAATTAATGTATATTCCACTGCAAGGTTTGTCAGGATTGGACTTTTGAAAAGAAAAATTAATGAGCAGGGAGAATTCTTTATATATAGTAGCATAAATAACACCTAACAATAATTAGATACGAAACATTAACTATCAATATATTATGAGAAAATGTGATTGTGTTAGTTTTTTAAAACCTTCAAAATAATGTAACAAGGCGAAAATTTCATTGCATTTTGATTTTAGAAATCAATGTTGTTTAGTAAAGTTTTTGAATCTACATATTTACAAACGTAGAAAGTGCGTTCACTAGAGAAGTAAACTTTGTGTATATTTGAATAAAATAACTTATAATTAAAATTTTAATAATTTTTTTAAAAAAATAATATTTTTTTAAATTAATCAAAACCAAACATATATTTAATATAATACCTGATAACTTTGGGAGTACCATACTCCGTTTTACTTCTTCTAGGTATTTCTCTTTGTTCCCTTTCATCAATAAAAAAGGATGCTCCAATAGAGACACTTCAAATATATTATTTTCATAATGATCTGATATAAATGTGCTTCTTATTAATATATACTCGTATAATAAGCAAAATATTTCATTATATACTAAAAAAAAAATTCATTGCCATTTATTATTAATATATTTACAATAGGTTATCATCATTGACAAGTTTAAATTTTCAATTGACTACTAGTCAAAAGAAGAATTGTTAACGGTGATATTTAATATTTAGTATTATAATTTTCTATTTGTATTTCAAAATGTTCTTGGATTGCAACAAAGTCCTCCCTCGTGCCGGTCCTACAATAGAAATTATTTGTCACCAAAACAATCTATCCACACAGAAATCACACAGAAATTCTAAATACGTACTAATTTAAGAAATGATTACAGTGATTTCTAGAGACGAGTCATGTTAATATCTTGTATATTATTACTTTATAATTGCTTTTGTTGGATTAATTAGTCTAACTTAAGGCCTCTAATTCCCCATTTAAAATATTTAACCTCAATTTAATCAGGCTTACCTTCATAAAGAAAAGGGCTTAACTTGGGTTGATTTTCAAAAGATAACTTCTGCTGCATTGTTTGCGAAGATCAAAAACCAAATCCAAGTTTGTAATTAACATATACCCCATAAGTCGAGTTGAAGCCTAAGACATGATATCTTGTTGAAGCGTAGCTATAATGCAACACTATTCTCAGCTCCATCTCCATGCACTTTGCAATGGGAAACGAGTCTTAAACTGACAAAGATGGATCATTAATTTCTTATATATTCTTCCTCTCCTGAGTATTGGCTTATAACTTGGAAGGACTACGTTCTTTCCTTTCCCTTAGGTTTGGAAGCTTGTTACAACATTTGCTACTATGCTCACAGGTTTGCCATATATATACTATATATATAACAAGACAGAGAAAAGTGATAACTTGGCAGACAATTATGCGGTTACTAATCCATGTCCATTGATACTATCACATGTGAAAACCTATTCTCTATTAACCAGAATAAAATAAAATAAAAAAGACACAGACATGATATCAGATTACATATTCAAAGGAATATCTGCAGAATACGGTACGGACACCTAAGAATCTGCACAGAATTAGATATTTATATGTCCAAAACAGTACCATTGTATTTCAAAATCTTAGAAGAAAAAAAACCACCATATTTTTTTGAAATATTTCATGGGGTTGTTGATATTATATGTCTCTCACCCAAGCATTATTTTCGGAATCGCGTAGCTGGCAGAAGATACAATATTTGCAGCATCTGATTGGAAGTGATTTTGGGTCTAGAGCTCGCTAATACATGCCCACCCAAACACACTGTGAATAGGGTGTCAACAGCCCAGAATTCTCAATAATAAATAGTGATTCTTGCAAAGTTGCAATCAAACCCTACAAAATTGTTAGCCTTAATATATTTTTTTAAGAAAATAAAAAACCTTTAAACTGATTGCAGAAAATATTCTAATCTAACTTATAATCAACTTGGAAAAACAATGTCATGACAAATCGAAGAGTTTGAAATGATTTATTGTCCATCATTTAGTTCAACCAATGAACAGCTAATGCATAGAATATATAAAAAAAGGGATATTAATTAGCAAAATCTGTGCCTCTATGTTAGCAAAATGCCAAATCTGTCATGGCAGCACACATCATTAGCAAAATTTATGTGCCTCTATGTTCATCACTTGAGATGACCTGCAAGCTAGCAATATGAAAAATTTTCAAACGTACTTTACATTGAAGGTTTTAAGTAAAATTATCAAAAACTATACCGATAGTGGCAGACGGATGTTATGGGGTGAGCGGAGGTGGCCTCCCAAAATAAAAAAAAATCCCACTACAGTATATGTAGCATTTTAGGTAGGCACCTAAAAAAAGTTAAAAATACCCTGCTTCTGAAATTCTACTGAGTATATGTGAGTAAGTGAGTATAAGTTGTTCTTTAAATTTTTTTTTTTTTTTACCTATTCGATTGTAGCCCTCTTTCTAAAATTTTTTAGTTCCAACCCCAGTATCCCCGGAATACAAAGTATCACTGTGGATATACTATATTACTATGACTAAACTAGCTACCGATAATCAAATTGTATTCTTGAAGTATTAGTAAGCTAGCTAGAGCTGATCACGTGTATTGTTGGAGATAACAGAGTAAGAATACTAAACACTCCAATGAAATCCCACTTTTATTTGATTTGTTTGCTTGAATAACACAGATACGAGAACTTAACATCCATCACAATGAACTTAACACAAATACAATAAAATATATACAAGACTATTTATAAGTACATACAATATTTCTTGACATCTATTATAATGAACTTAACCTAAAATTATTCAATACTTATTTATTTATTAACTAAATACATACATGGATAAATACTATAAACCAACAGATACTTGAATATGTAAATACATGATTATAGTAAATGATTAAGTGCATCAAGTTTATTTAATTTGTCAACATAATTAATTTCATAACCCTTTTGTTTGTTTTTTTTTTTGCTTTCCTTTTTGGCCAAAGATAGATATATGCATGCTAGTTAAAGTGGTAGTTCTAACTAAGCCACAAGAGTGGGCTAGTAGTGAAAAATTTGAATAGTTTACAAGAATTCATAAATTTAAACTTTTATACTGTTATTGTACCAACAAAAAAGTAATGACTTTATACCTTTGTGTTTGGCAGAATTCTCTCTAACATTCAATATCAAAATGAGAACTCAGGTACAGATAAGAATTTAGAACCAATGCTCAATATCATAGAGTAGTTTTCTAGCAATATATATACTAGTTATCAAACTCTCGGAGGCGATCAATTAAGCATGAAGGTCATCTAGATTAATTACCAAAAAAAAAAAATCTCAAAAATATACACATGGTGGACAAGAGGTCTCTCATGGTTAACTCCACAAGTTCTACATGCAAGTCTAAAGCACAAAGAGAGAGGGGTTCCAATATAAACAATGCAAGAAAACTCACCCACAAACAAGTCACTAACCAGTTGGACAGGGCCAAATGTTAGATGTTTATTTCCTGTCAATGGCCAGATTGAGAGCCTAGCCAGCATAAACAGAAAGTTAATCCTAACATCTAAAATGATGACATTAAATTGGAAAATTTCCTTCTCAGCTCAGGTAGATCTACGCTGTTGGAATTGTTAACCTGTGAATCAATTTCAATGATTGAAGGGATAATGTATAATATTAGAGCAAATATGAAATAAAATAAATAAAATATATAAAATAATGACAAAAATCCATGGTCGCCGTACCTCACACTGGACACTGTGGAGTAATCTACCATTGACTTCGGATGAAAGGCAACTCACAACTTCAAGTCCTTCTTTAAGCAGTAGTTGCAGCAATTTTGAAAGTGGAATCCCTTCCTGATCTCTGAAGGCACTGGTAATTTCAATTCCCACTGCATCATTATTCTCGTGGACAGTAAAGCTGCTAGCTGTATGCTTGCTCTCATGGTTTTCGAGCTGGGAATTGGAGAGTTTCTTCAGTTCATCCCTCTTGGCACCCAGTTCTTCGATATTCTTCTGCTGGTGCTTTATGTAATTCACTGCCTCGTTCATGTGATCCGATATTGAACGCTTTCCCTGAAACCCCATCAGAATAAATAACCCTAAAGTTAGATGACAACCCAGAAAACTTCAAGCACTACTGCATCTCCAAGAAATCAGGAGGAAAGAAACTAGAATTATTTTGTGAAGTAGAGAATCACCACACACAAGAACACAGAGAGACCAGAAACTAGGGAGAGGAAATTTTTACTCTGATTTCGAAAGGGTATCCATCAATTGAGATAATTCAGCGGCTTCAAGGAGCTTTACAAGTTAGAGTGACACACAGTGTACATTAAAATAAGAACACAGAACATAGACTTTTCAGTTTTCACCTTGATGAACTCAAGAGGGAGAAGGGATCTAAGCGAGGCATAAAGGGTAGCCATTTCTTGCCTCCTTTGCCTCTCAATCTCTCTATGAACCATCTTCTTGTTCTTATATTCGTTATAAGAAAATTTCCCACGATTCTTATCCGCCCCATAAAATAGTTTCTTAGGCCGGCTACTACCAAATTTTTTATCAGAATAACTGACATCCAGAGAATCATAATCATCCAGAATCAGATCTTCGGAGATTTTGTGCTGCTGGTGGCGGAGACTATTAGAAAACTGGATCAACAGCTCATTGCCGCGTTGTAAAGGAAACATGGTCTGGTCAGCTCAATGAGTGCTCCAAATTATTCTTAATTTTGGGTATGGAGGCTAAGGAAGCAGATACACTTTATTTTGGGTAAGGTATTGCTATCTTTCATGGGAGAGGGGGACTGTATATGACAAAGATTATTCCATATATGATATATCCCCATAGGGAAAGTAACAGTATGTCAGAAGACAGAAGTGACCTCACTTGCGGTAGTTTTTTATGCAATTATTTGAGGGCAATTCTTTCTTTTTCACAGGGAAAATATCATAGGTGAGTTTTACCTTAATTAAGTCTTTGAACACAAAAACCTTAGTTCAAGTGGTACCAAGTCTTTTGAAGATTGCTTGATTCCGGATTCAAATCCCAACAAGGCCGCTAATTTGCCTCTACAGTTTATGATCTTTGAGCAATATTAAAGACACACCCCTTACAGTTCATAACTGCAACTGTGCAGCGGCAACCCCACGCATTTGCGTTTGCATAATGTGGATTATTGGGCAAACTGCACTATAAAAACTGCAGAATCTCTTCAATAGAAAAATACATGTTGATGTTATTTTAGTGTTGTACCTGACTCCACGCTGCCTGCTATCAAATTCATTTGAAGGATTGAAGCTGCCTCATTACCATCGGTTTTCTTTAAGGGTATATTTGTCCGGACATAACAAAGCTCCATGGTGTTTGAGTAAGCTATTACGAGTGCACGTTAATGTTAAAAACATTTTGAATATTTAAATTTGTGTGTTGTGATTATACTGAAAAAAACAGTAGTATATGAGTGTTGTTACGGTAGCTAAATTTCTACATGTTCACACTCATAAGTTTCTATACAAATTATATGCAGTCCAATGGCACTATATAGTGACTATATTTTATTTTCTATACCAAAATTATTGGCCTAACATAATTTTTATATATCTTTCAGAAGTGTGAAGTCATATTTTTACAAAGTTTTTTTTTTCATACACTACAATTTAAAATATGTAGAAAGGCCAGAGCCGTCCTATTCCCCCATTGCATATGGCAAAAAGTATCTAGTTGTATCTAGGCATATCTTATTTGCATAAGACAATTTTTTCATTCAATGTAAAATTTTCGTAGAAGAAAATGAATACATAATAAGGATTAAGGAGGAGAGATATACACAGAGAAATCAAGAAAAAAGATAATACAGCAGAGGAAATTTTGTTTCAAAGTGAGAATTCAAAATAAAATCAGTAAACAAGGCTTCTTTTTTTTTTTTTCAAGTTATTCAAGTACATACACACAGTAACATCTCTTTTATTCCTGAATCTCTATTACTTGTTGAAGGTGGGCTAAGTGTTCTAAATCATCTTGACCAGTTCATCCAGCTACTGTACAAGACTATTATATTCATGGTTGATAAGACAATTATTGAACAGCGAGGAAACAGTAAATTCCAAAATTAATTAGATAACAATACAGCTTATATAATATTTTATGTTTCTATCTCTCACACTTGGATTATTGCGATCAAAATTGGTGGCGTTGGAGAAGTTTAATACAATGTACCAACCACTTTTCCTGTTAAAATTTGAATCTAAAACCGACCTAACTAACAATTCTCCATCATTTTGCCATAAAAAAACTAGATGAGAACTCTTTTTTTCTTCTCTCTCAAACTTTTATCTACTTTTTGACTTGAACTAGTATAGGCACCACGCAACACACGAGAATAAATTCTATCATCATGTGGTAAGTTTGTTAAAAAGGTAGCACTCGATGAATGCGATAGATGTATATATTCCATTCTCTTTTTCCTCGTTTTCCTTTTCCTTTTTCATTTTGATGAAGATTATGCTTATTAATACGTGGTCATCTGCTTTTGGTTCCAATTTACATGTATATATATATATGAGGGTGTATAGTAATATAAAAGGGTTAAATTTAATTTTTTCTATGTGATTTCAGGAGAAATAATTTTGTTACTACGTGGTTTTGACTTTGTCTTCCTATGATTAATTCTTTTAACATTTTATACCCTTGTAGTTTCATTCCATAACTTAGATTACAAATTCATCAATTTTGACTAATGTAATTAGGATTTCTCTAATCCTTTAATTTTTATAAAAACTCATATAGCAACTTAATTACATATTATCTAAAGCAAATAGATAAATATAGAAATGTTTTGAAAATTTAATATTGAAAAAATAAAATATTAATTACATAAATTTGACATATTTTTATGTGTAAATTTATTAGTTTAATAAATTATTACATAAATATTCACTTTCTTAGTTGACATCACTAAACTAGATACAAGAAGTTCTCAAATATGTTTGATAATAAAATCACAATAGAACAAAATGCTAACATAATAAAGTCACAAAGTGATATTGTCGTAAACCATAAGAGAACAAACCAAATTTAACGCATACAATATTGCTTATGGAAACAACTTAGCTGCTTCGGCGCTTCATGATCTTTCCTTTATTGCATACATTTATGCATGGGATCATAAATTGCATTAGAATAATTAGTAGTGGTTATAATGGTGTTTATGAGAGGAGAACTTGGTGCCGGCGGTGCGTTTTTCACATATTTAGGTCAAGAATTGTGGCTCATCGGGTTAAAATATCCATATGCAAATTACCACCCATGTACAATTCACCCTTTCCTTCCACAAAGTTATTATACTGGAATTGACTAGTTGAGCTATCATACGTTTTTAACATCATTAGCTTTATTGACTCTTATTACAAAATTTGAAATGATCGATGTACCATGACAAAACAAAAGAATAAAAAAACAAGTGCTAAAGAAATTGAGATCACGCGATGTATTTCAGCAAATATGTAATAGTTTTATACCTTTTCGTCTATGATTTATGTAATACGCCGACGAGTTGTTTAATTGACTTCAAAAAAATAATGGGGGAAAACAGTGCTTGGAAAGTTACAAAGGTACTACGAATAGCTAAAAATAAAACATAAATTAAGGAACAACAGGAAGTGGACAGCCAAACATTCATTCTCTGTTCGTTTCTATCTTATTCTTTGGATAAGAGAATAATCAAATTAAAGATCTGATATAACCAATTTTTTTTTACCGGATTATCACATGATAATTTCAAAATAGATAAATAAAAATAAAAGTGAAATGATCGGAAACTAGGTCTGAATTTGCGCCTTCTTTACATGGAAAATGTCGATTGATCAAAGCAAGCAATTTGATGCTTGTAAAATAGTCCATGAAACTAGTGCTATTGTATATCTAATGTAAAAAATTTATATAGAACTTATGAAATTACTGTGAAGAAGAACATGTCACGTACGAAAAACTAAATGCTTAAGCAAGCATCTTAATATTATTTTGGTGGTCAAATGTAACCTTTTATAAGTATTAGATATAAAATTATTCATGAGTTTCACATAATAATTTAAACTTTTAAAATAATTAATTTTTAATATAACATCAAAGTTTCAAGTGATTAGAATTTTATTTTTGCCACTTCCATTTTTTATATTTAACTTAAATTTTAACACAAGATGAAATCAGCCTATATATCGTATATATTTCAAGTCCAAAAGATTTTTGTTTTTGGAATAATTAGTTCTTTACAATAGAATGCTTGTGTACCAAACCTTGCAACAACTTGTTTTAAACAATTTTATATTCGTTAATTAGTCTATGATTATATATTATATTAGAAACAATAGTTAAGTGATTAAGTGCAGCTCAGCGATGGCGAATTTCATAAAGTGGTGGAGTGGACCTCATTGCATGCTGTGGACCTGAGTAATTAATGCTATTTTAAAGATAAATTTTAGGTAGGTACTACCTTTAACATTGTCTTGACATGAGACTAAAATAATTTGGGGCTCGGCAATGAAGAATTTGTTAAAGTGGTGGAGTGTCTAAATATGACTGTCTACTTAAATAAAAGATTTCTCTTTAACTAAACCAATTGTTTTTGACAAAAATAATTTTGAGGTTTGATGGACCAATTACATAAGACACAGATATACAAAAATGGTAAGAGAAAAAAAAATTTGAAAAAACTGTACAATAAGCAAAAAAAAGTTTTGGTTCAACTGCCCTATCAATGTCCATGGACAGTCCCTGACATCATAAGAGGGAATCCCTACTGTATGGCCCCTCAAAGATCACAAACCCTAACAAACATATCTACTTCCTTCTCTATCATGGGATCCTGATAAAACAACGAATAAAGAAGCATCAAGAGGATCAATAAACATTGCCTTTACACCAAAGGAATGAGCTGTTTTTGGAGGTTCCTTTGATACCCACCAACGACACAAGATCCCACAGGATGGAAGATATTCAAACGTGTCCATCAGCACAGGGCCTGTGGATAATGATTGTGAGAATTTCAAGTGTACATGGATTGTTACCAGGAAAAGAAAAAAGACGAAGAAAATGAAGTGGCAAAGGAATAAAAATCTGAAAATAATAAATCATTTCTTAACATTGCTTTGAGCTTGATTTTTTCAGAGCTTATTTCATAATTATTAACATATCACTCTTAAGTGTTTTTTTTTTCTCTTTTGTTCCATTTCTTTATTTCTTTTAAGTAGTGCTAAGTATCCAAAAGTTTATCCCCAACTCTGATTTATTCCGAATGAAGTGTTAATCAATATTAGAATTACTATGTCACCAATAAAATTTGCAGAAGATGACTATAGCTAACTACATCATATGAATTGCTATGTATTATGGTCAATAAGGCGTTGGCAGCTGGAAACCCTAAACCACCAGCATCAATTAATGGATGTTTTTAATTCTTTTAGCTAAGCAAATCCTCCTGCAATATCTATTAAAAGATTTTAGATCCTTAAATAAAGGGTATACCCGGTTAAATATGGCATTAATTAACCAGTGCTCAGCTATCCATCTATATTAAATAATAGAATAATGAAAGGCAAAACTTTTATAGAAGTGTTTTGTTTGAATGGGTCAGATTTATTCAAAACTCAATTATTTTATGTTTATACTTAGACAAATTAGAGGCTTGGAACCCGAAGGCCCTTTTCCCAGTGAAAATGATTAAAAATTAGAAGAAGAAAATGATTTATTGTAAAGATTTATAATTTAGTAGGAAAAGGAGACGACGGATTAGAATATTATTTGAGGACCTAAATCTTTTATGATAAATTAATTAAGAGACTAATAAACTTTTATTATTAGTAACTAAGAGACTCAATTTCACTAAAGAATCTTTTTCTTGACCAGAAAATGAGAAAAAGACAAAAATATCTAACTTTATATATCAAAACAATTTAGAAAATGAGCAAAATATATGCTTATATGTGACTTAATTTTTTTTATATCTATTACTAAAATATTCTTTTGTTAAATTTAATCACTTAATTAGTAAATTTTAAAGTTAAAATCTTTAATTGATTAAAATTAAAATTCTTATAGAATATTTTTCTCGGACATGTCCCAACGCTAATAAAATAAGCAGCCAAGGGTTAGTTTTGGGAGGTCCATTTTAATCCAAAATTATAGCTAGGCATCCTCATAGGTTCATGACCTGAGTGCTTGCTTTCTCCAACTTTTCTTTATTCTCAATTGAAACCTTTTCTCGGAAAATATCCTTCTCCACAATAATAGAGAAGTTTTAGCCCCGATTCTATGGAGATTAATTTTCTCTTTACCATGTTGGGATTGATGCAAATTCCCTCTTTCCACAAACATCTCAGAAGCTGTTAAATTCCTAAATGCTCTTCCAACAAAGTGGATTTATTAATCAAACTATATGGAATGCTAACTATAAATAGATGTTTGTTAATTATAAAAATTTCCCATAATTCATGTTTTGAGAATAGATTACTTTAAAAAAATCATTTTTTAAAAAATATCTTTCAATAAAATTTTAATTATAAAATAAGTTAATCTAAACACACTTTTAATAATTAATTTAAAGTATAAAAAAATAAATTAGGTGGGAGACGTTTTATTTTAATTTATTATTTTTTAAATTAGTTTATTCCTATATATATTAAAATTTGATCTCTTTTCACTTAATGTTTTATGTCATATAGGATCAGTTTAGTATGGAGTACAAATAAGAGTAAAATCTTTATAAATAAATTTTATATACAAAATAAAAATGAGTTTAGCATACAATTTTTGTATACAAAATTTATTTATGAAAATTTTATCCTCATTTTTATTCACATATCAAATATACATATAAGACAAAAAAGCTACTGGGACTGAGTAACTTCATGTTGAAGAAATATGACTTCCTATCCTCCAATTTTATTTTTTTTCTTCCGTTACCTTTGACGTGAAACAAGAATCTGAAAATCAACATATTGGGTTCTTGAAAGCTGACATTTTTATTGATTAAAAAAAAAACCATGTGTTGCGTGCTTCTCCGATGAAAAGGAAAATAATATAAGAGAAAATAGCAAAGCATCTATGTTCTAATTGGTTGGCGGATTGATCATATGTTCTAACTCGTTCAGTTTCATCTTCCTAGTTTTTTCTTTCTTTTTTTTTTTCTTAACTTGCAAGAGTAAGATGGACACCGTTGAAAAAATGGATGGAGTATATTGTAATTGTACCTTAAATCTGTCACCACAAAAAAAAAAAAATTGTGTGCATATTTAACATAATGAGAAAACATAGTTTAACGTATTAGGAAAATTAGTAGGACAATTTTTCTCCACATATCAAGTAGGTCTATTGGAGAAAAAGAAAGCCATATATTATTCATCACTAAAACCAAAAGAAATTAAAATAACTGAAGAACAAAATTAAAGTAGACACAGACAACTTTTAATATGGTCGGTGAAGTTTCTCATTCATCTTGTTATTTGAGGGATTTGAGGAATCTCAGAACCTTATGACTAACGAGTTTTGACCATATATATATATATATATATATATAATTGGAAGATCTCAACCCTAAAAACCATATCTAATAGTTTCTTTGTATACACACAGAATAAAGAAAAGAAGACAACAGAAAAACTTGTTATCCTCTTATAATCCACCTCCTAAAAGATACAATCCCACACCTGATGCTGCCGTCTAAACAACTAGATGGGAAGAATATTGGCAACAAATTGTCAAAGGGCTGTCAGCAAAAGACACCCACTTCTTCGCATGAAGATGATGATGGTGCTCGGAAGCAGCTAATGCATAGGGACATAGAAAGACAAAGAAGGCAAGAAATGGCCACCCTTTATTCCTCCCTTAGATCTCTACTGCCTCTTGAATCCATCAAGGTATGTAAAGGTACATGTAATTTCGTTTCTTTTTCTTGATTTGTAGTTAGAAGCTCAAAATTGCAGAAATATAATTGTGGGTGATCAGTAGTGAAATCAATTGGTACATATCTCATACTTTAACATCAAATTGATAAAATCTGTGCCTTTAGTTTCCATTTCATGATAATGACTTCCATGATATTGTTGGGGTTTTGATTAGGGAAAGCGCTCGATATCTGATCACATAAATGAGGCTCGCAAATATATCAAACACCTTGAGAATAGGATCAAGGAATTGAGTGCCAAGAGGGATAAGCTAAAGGAGTTGCCTAATTTGAACGTTGTTGACCCTGATATTAGAACCTCTTCGGGTGTTGATTTTGCTGACCCATCACCAACAAATGTTTCCGTCCATCAATGTTTGGATGGGCTTGAGGTTGTGCTCAGCAGAAGCATCAAGGAGCAAATGTTTCCTCTATCGAGACTCTTGGATATGCTGCTAGAAGATAGGCTCACTGTTCTTAACTGTGTTTACACCAAAGTAGAACAAAGGCGAATATACACAATCCACTTACAGGTACACTGTTTATCTTTCTGATAGGAAGAAGTATGGTTTCCCCAAAACAATTAATATTGCGCTCACTTTCAAACCTTGAATCACCAGGTTTCTGACCCGACCAACTTCGAGCCCTCTGCACTGCAAAGAAAACTGTCAGAAGCAATTTCATCGTCGAGTAACTTTTCTTTCTGAAATATTTTCCTTCACCCCGTGACCCTCAACCTAGCTAGTTTGACTTCTTTCATTTTTCAGGTTGGTAAAGTAACATAGACTTCATCTGTTCATCTTAATTAGCGTATCTTTTGGCAGGAAATTTTATCCAAAATGAGTGAGTGGTGTGCAATGAATCTGTCCATGTGTGTAATAGTTACATGTTTATGAAACTGAATGAATGATTTTCTAGCAATTGAATGAGAAAACTTAGAAAGAAATAATGTAGTTTTTTATAAACTCAAGCATTCTCATGATGCTGTATATATGTATTCAACTATTCATAAACCAAACACATGAATGATATAACCCTTTTGTGGATCCTATTTCTAGAAGATCTAACGAGAAAACCGTGGCCTATTCTTAGTTTTTCATTTCTTTGACGAGTTAGTTCTTTTCTTCCCCACCATCAAAAGAGCAGACAGCCAACTCCTTTCTTCCTCTTTTTTTTTTTTTTTTTGCCTTAACCAAAATAGTCAGCATAGAGCTATGCTAAATGAATATATGATGTTTTATTTTGACAAATCCTAATGCCTTGAACTTGGTTACCAATATGATAATGCAGTAAAAAATTTACATTTTGCACAAGATGACTACATAAAATTAATATACGTAGTACTATTGCCGTGAATTTCATCACAGTACGAAATAATTGAAAATAAATTTACAATTACAGCAGGATTGGATTTGCTTCATTGATTATATTTAAGATTCAACTGTATGTACAACTTTGAATATGAGCAAATTTTGGTCATAGATTAGGCTTATGCGGGTTGGTGAGATAGAATGGACAAAGATCGAGAAAGTGAGGGGAGAAAGAGACATGAGAAGAGACTCCTGTTAATGGTTCCTGTTACGCAGAAGTACAATGGATCAGCTTGGTAGAATTAAAACTAAGAGGAAAAGTAGTTGCATTTTCTTACTTCTCTCAATTCATATAAAGATCAGGCTTTAAATTATAGTTGCACTCCTGTCAGGGTCGTGTTGTAACTGTCATAATAATAATTTGTTGTGATAACGGTGTCGCTGTAATCAACATGTTGCGGTCACATTAAATAATACAATATGTAATTTAAAATCTTGATAAATATATATCATATATGTAAAAATTCAGTACATATTATTTGTTGAAGAGGTAAATTAATATGAGAAAATGATCAAATAAAACCATTTTATTAAAACTCACTAGTTGATATAAAAATATGTATGCTTATATACCTGGGTCCGAAATAAGAGCGCCATTCTTCTTTTTGCTTATCTCTATAGTTGGAATGCATTAGTTGATATGAATTAAGATTCCAAATTCTAAATGTTTTTCTTATATTTTTATTAGAGACCTGGGAATCAATGAGTTATCGTTATTCTTATTTCGTTCCTAATATATATAGGTAAGAAAAACAATGAATATAAAAAAAATGGAAACAAAATAAATGATTGAACTGAGATTGATCATTTTAGATCACTTTTCTTCTAGTTTCACCAGTCCAACCCATCACTCAAACGCTTAAGTTCCTACCTTCTGGATGTTAAGAGCTTGAGTATTATTTATGCTTTCTATTCGCTTTCTTTATATTATAATAAAGAAATTGTAAGGACGAAGTCATTTGGGCTAAGACAGTAAGATTATGTGATTGAGTGGGTGGGGATTTAACTGGAGCGAATCAGGTAAGTGGCCTAAATGGCAAGTTGGATGCTTTGATAGTCTTTGTACCTATGTTCATCTCCCTCCTCCAAAATTCTCCCCTCCCGGACAAAAAAAAGACAGAAAAAAAAACTATAATTAACAATGTCAACAAAATGATAGTTACTCTATTCCCCCCCCTCCCGGGTTCTAAAAATCGGACTGGACCGGCCGATCGGATTAGTTCAATCGGAAATCGAACTATTGGCAGGTCCGGTCTAACTCCTGTGACCGGTTCAGTTTCACATCACAATTTTTTACAAAAATTGCATCCGGAGGAATCAAACTCGGGTCACGTTGGATTGAGGCCACCGACTTTATTACTAAGCCAACTGTATGCTCATTGTATAATGGGCCTTATAATATATTTAATATAAAGTAGGTACATAGTTACAACTTCCAACAAAAGATCCTTTATTCGAACTTGGGGTAAAAGGGCCAGATAAAATAAATATTACTACTGTTAATGTTTATAACATATGAATTATAAATTATGAATTTATGTTTATTTTAGTTAATTTGTATGCTATATTGCTATGTGGATTAATGTTGTGTTGCTTACATGAATGTAATATTTTTTATTTTTATGATACTATTTTTTTATGTTTCAAATAATTTTATTATTAATTTATATTATATTTTTATAATTTTTATTTATTTTATTAATATATAAATAATTATATATATATATGTATAAATATACTTATATTTATATATAAATATAAATATATATTTAATTATATTCCAATTCGACCACGGTTGAACCATTAAATCTTGAATCAGTACTTCGACCGATTCAATAACTGATTCAGTTTTCAGAACCTTAATTCCCCCTGTGTTTTTGATATTTGAGATGGTGAAGCATTGTCATTGACTCAACGACGCACTCAAGACAATCCCTGATAACAATATTATCTTCTCCTTTCTTTGTAATTTTATGATTTTCTAATTAAGGGTATGCACAGATGAAAGAGTTTGGAGAGAAAAAGAAAGAAAAGTAATTTTTTCATCAATCATTCTATCAATTTTTTATATATTCTAAATTGAATATAAAAAAATTTAAAATAAATGAAAGCTGAATACATGGGTTAATTTGTATAAGTATTATTATTTAAGTATTAATTAAGATCAATTTTAAAGTTTGTGAGATTATTTGTAAGTGACTCAAAATTTAAGAAGCATGTATGCTATTTTTCCATTTGTTATAATTATTATATTATTGGTTATAAAACACAGTTCATGCAAACATTGAAATAAACTATACTGCTTGAGAATTAGTTGTAGTTGCTCTAGTGTTTCCTGTGTACTGTTTGTAGATAACTCAATTATCTCTAGCAAGACTTCAAAATCGAATGCTCCGATTTTCTCAACCTTTTGATGGTGTATGAGAATGCTATAAAGTGGCCAAGTGCTTAGCCTAGAATTTTTAGTGATTTTTTGTTTCAGTAAAACTGCCCAAATGCATATCAGAATGTTACTAGTTTAACGACTTAATACCAACATATAAAGGTGTAGAATAAATATTTGCAGTTTTCCTTCTACAATTGGTAGATTAAAACATGCTACCTTTGCCTCGATAAAAGATAATTTTTATTGAGAATTTTGGAGTGGAAAGAAAAGCTTTTGAAATTGACTGTTATAGTGTTGAGCCTTTGCATTTGATGGCCTGTGTTTCAATCTACTCACCCTTTGTTACAACATTTATAAAAGTAATTAAATAGTTTAGTCCTCAAGCTCATGAAGGTTCTTTCGGCTAAGTGGGATAAACTTTGTTTTCTTACTGAGTATGTCAGAATTGAAGGAGAATATAAGAAAAAGAAGAAAAATGAATGATTTCTTTTAAAATTTTAAGTTTAAAGTGTTTCTATCTTTTCTTTTTATTCATTCTCCTCCGTGCAAACATAAACCAAAGATAACAGAGGGGCTTGGCTTTTGAGTACCAGTTTGTTTTTAACCTGGCCTTCTTGACAAAACAAGGTTAGCAGTTACCCAATCAAATAGTCCATTGTTATGTTTGGATGAAGGAGAAACGAAATGAGGAAGAAGAAAGGATAAAAAAGTTTTAAATAGAAAAGATATCACGTATACGTCCGTCTCTTATCCCCTTACCTCTCTTTTCTCCCGTAATGAATTGATACAATATATATATATATATATATATATATATATATATATATATATTAAAAAAGAAAAAAATAAATTTTAACTATTAAATTATACATAAATAGTTAGAATGATATTGACGTAATATTTTGTATATTTATCTTATTTAATAACTTTTTATAAAATGTATTTATAATCAATCTAACCGTTAAAATATAATTATTCATCATGTTAATCATTATTTTGAAAAAATTGAATATCAATAAGAATGTATGTAAAATGCAATAAATTTCTTGTATTAGTCTAATTTATATGACAAAATGGTCAGACACATCATTAATTTAGATGAGTTGTATATATATCTCCTCAGAAAAAAAAAAAAGAGTAACCATAAAATACTTAAATTATATAACTTGTAACAATTAATTAAATTTTTCATGCAATATTTTGTTAAATTTAACTTATAATATTATCACACAAGATATACATGTGACCTATTCATAATTTTTTGCTTAAAAAAACTCAAAATAAAATGAAAGTGCATCTTGAAATTGATAAAGGTTGATTCTGATATCAAACTAATGAATTATTTTAAAAAAGAAAAAAAATTGTTAATAGGTCATATCACATGCAACAAGATCATTGATTAAATTTGTTAGAAAATTGAATGAAAACATGTCATAACTCAATAAAGATGAATCCAACCTAAAATCTTTGAGTAGACTTACCAGTCAATTATGCCAACCAAGCTGGATTTAATCTATTTTCTTTAAATTTTAGACATGGTGGTGTTCGGCTCAACTCGGTTACAACCTTAGTTGGGTAGGTAAGGTAAACCCAGGCCACCTGAGGTTACCCTATGTTTGGAATTAATAAAAAAAATAGAATTGATTTGATTTTATTTAAAATTAAGAGATTTAATTTGATTTAGAAATTATTTTTATATTTAAAAATTATTATAAAATCAAATCAATTTCTATTTTATAACTTTGCGAGCAAAATATTTCATTTATAAATCAAATCAATTTTTAAAATTTGTGATTTAAAATATATCCTTAAGGTACTACGAATTTATTTTAAGGGTAAGTTTCTTAAAATATATGGCCCAAAATTTAAGTTTTACTTAACAAAAGTATTAAGGTAAAAATTAAACTATGTAAAAAAAAATATATATTTTAAAGAGTTAAATTTAAGGACTGAAACATAATATATATTTTAAAGTGTTTATTTTATAAAAAAAATTAATTTATTAAAACCTTAATAAAGTTAACAAAATTTGTACCAAAAAGTATTATAAAAGCTCATTCTACTCCCATTGCCAAGGTCAATCTCATTTAACTTTCGCTGAATCGAATTCTTTCAAGATTTTGTTACACGCTGATCATTCAAATTTAGTGTTACATTGAAACAAGACATATAAGTGCTTCTTTGGTCTGTCATTAAAAGCACAATGACGATGAAAATAATTGATTCTAAGAATAGTTGACATGTTTGGTTCATTACTTTTAAAAAATCAATTCTCATAAAGTTTTAGGTTGTAGAATTGATTTTGAGATAATTAGAATTTTTTCTTTTTCGATGAATAAAACTGATTTTAGGTGTGAGATCTACAAAACTTTTAAAAATATACTTATAATTATATTTCAAAAGTGATTTTACTCAACCAAACAAAAATAATTCTTCTAGACTAATTTTTGAAATATCATTCCCAAATGCTAATCAATTCTATTAACATCAATTCTTTTAAAATCAATTCAACTATAATCTAAACTAAAAATTATTTACCTTTTAAATACTTTCATAGGTTGACAACTAATAAATAGAAGGGTGGTGAAGTGATGGTACAAAGGAAACGCATAATTGGATTTTGTTAATAAGATGCCTGAGGATAGGGAACATTTATCTTTAGAATCAATGGATTAATTTTGACAGAATCATTTTTTATGTTGAATTATGGTAATAAAAAAAAAGCCCAACTTGGTAATAATATAATTGATAGCATGAGTTGCTGCGGGATAAGATCTTTGATTATGTAGGATTTTCTAGTTTAGATATTATTTTAAATGTGGAGACATGCATGTTGTTGATTAGGGAATGAGAGCTTTAAATTCTCCTCACATTCTTGATAGAGAGTCAAATTACTATCTAAGTTATTCTTCAAGTGACTGCAATGTCTTTGTTGAGTTGCACTTTCTTTTTAATCAAATACGCAACTTTAAGTTTTCAAAAATATATCATTTCCCAATTTTGTATTATTTTATTATATAATAAAATTTGTAAGTTTATAATAACATGATAATAATAATAATAATACATTGTATGCTTATTTGATAACAATAAATATTGATAATTAAAAGATTACTAATAAATTTTTTTGACATTATAAAGTTATATTAAATAATTTATAAATTAATGAAAGGATAAGATTGATAAAGATAAATGTACATTTATAAAAATAGAAAAGAACCCTATTCGAGCATCTTGTTTAGGTATCCAAGATGTCTAAGTATAATATCTTCGTGTATCTTGAATGCCTTGGGTCAAATGCCCACTCACTCACCGGACCAAACGCCTCCTATAGTTTGGGTCAATTACCTGATTGTACCCTTTTCTTTTCTTTTTTCTTTTTTTTGGGTGCAGGTTGTTTAGTTGGTTGTAATGCGATGAATTATGAGTAATATTATACAAATATATATAATTTTGTAAAAATAAATATTATTTATATATATATATATATATATAATAGTCCTATCTTTTAATTACGGAGTTTTTTTTTAAAGGTAAATTGTAATTTATGTTAATAATAATAATGATGATAACAATGATAGAAAACGAAAGGTAATGATAAGGAAGAGAATGGTCCCCATTAATAATGATGATTGGGGTAACGTGTGTAGAGAATAAATGCCTACGTGGCAGAAGGATGATACGCGGCAGAGCAAGAAGGGAGAGAGTGGACAAAAGCTGTATGAAGAAGAAAGATTGCAAAATGAAGAATTATGGTTCCCACCGCAGCCAGAAATTACTAGGAACTGATACTTTAACAAATTTGGAAGAAATAAAAAAAAGAAATTTAAAAAAATAAAAATAAAAGAAAAAAAGATTAATTAATAATTTATTTTTTTATGTTTTAAAATTTTAAAATTTTTTTAAATTAAAAAAACTTTAAAATTTTTATAAAAAATATTTAAAAAAATTTTTGGATAATAACTTATAAATTTTTATTTCATCTTCTTCATTTCTAAAACTTCTAAATAAAAAAAAAATTTATAATAAATCTCTTCCTTCCTTTATTTTTCTTTTCTAATATCTATCCAAACATAACATAAATGTACATTTGTTATTTTGGGTTTATGGCTGTTGCGGTTCTGCTTCTTTTTTTTTTTTTGTGTTCTGTAATATGATTTTCATTTTTTTTTTCATATTTGATATGTTTTACCTATTTCTCCTCTCCCCTACAAATAATGGTTCTAAGTCATTATGACTGCAATTTGGTTCTTCAAACAGGCCATTTGGTTATATGGCAATTGGGTGTCCGATGTGTTACGTCCCTTCTATTTCTCTCCGCTTCTTCTCACATTCATAGGAAGATAAGTCGCTCTCACTAGCAATTCTTGCTGCTTCATTGCCAAAAATATATTCTTTTTTTTCCTTTATTCAGTTTATTGTCATTGTGCAGGTTTGAAGCTATTATTATTATGTATTCTGATATTGACATCAATTATTTGTTAACTCTGAAATTGCCTGTGTCTTTATTTGGTAGTCAAGTGTTTTGTTTATTCTTTTACACAATATTCTTCTCTTTTTTGGGTAATCATTAATTTTGATTCTTTTTAAATATGAAAATCAAATGGGTATGCTTTTTTTTTTTAAGTGTTTGCAAGAGTTGGAGGATTATAAAAATGAAGAATCAACGAGCAAGGGATAAAACGTTTGAGAAGTTTACATAGACGATTGAGAACTTCTCCAAATTGAACTCTGAGATGCTGTGCTCTGAGACTTTCTTCATGGGCAGCTATCCATGGTACTTGAATGGATTCCCAATATTTAGAATTTACTAGATACATATGTTCATAGACAATTGTTGAATCTAGCATAGATAAATCTCATCTTTTCTAAAGTAGATAAGTTTTTGTCATGTTAATTGACAGTGCTCTTGAATCATGATGCACACAATGCAGCAAGTTTCAAAAGATGCTACGTAGTTAGTGAATATGTAGAGAAGGTGAGAAGTAATTTCATGGATATTCTTAGCAAGTATTTTAAAGCTATTATGGAGAAGTGTATCCAGGATTGGTGAATTTTT